>CAJRST010006668.1:16955940-16967646 GCA_907169785.1 Menidia menidia | reverse complement strand
TATATATATATATATAAAAGAAAAGGCCGCCAATAGCTCCAGCTTGTTTTCAGCATCATTTTCAACATCTGCACAAAGGAAGACTTATGGCTCGGGTTTTTTTTATCTTGATAATCCTTAACAATAAAGGCCTTTGATCGTGTGCTGCAACAGAGACACTGAATTCGTAAAAATACGGAATATAAATATTGTCGCTCAACGCCAAAACACGAGTAAAGAACAGCAGGGATACAGGTAACAGCTCCTCCGGGGGATGGGACTAATCGGTGTCCTGACGTCGCACATTTAAAGTTACAGACACTGAAGTTCCTGTAGCGAGCTGGGGGGGATTTGGGGGGTTCAGTTTGAGTTCGGGCGGCTACCAGGGGCCCCGGCGGCTCTACGTGCTGTTGGCCTGGTCCTGCTCGAACAGCGCCATGGCCAGGTGTGAGCGCGAGCCCAGGCTCTCCAGGTTGCTGAGCACGCAGCGGTGGTAGACGTCCTCGCTGAAGCGCGGGTTGCACGCCCGCCGCACGTACTTCTGCACCAGCGCCGGCTCCACCGCCCGGAACACGTGCAGCCCCGAGTAGCGCACGAACACGTCGTACACCTCCACGCTCTCCAGCAGCTCCTCGTTGTCCAGCACGTCGGCGGCCATCTTGGTGCGCGCGCTCATGTAGTCGGCGTTGTAGAAGCAGGCCTCCTCGAAGGCGTGGCGGTCGAAGCGGCCGTCCCGCAGCGCCTCCGGGCCGAAGGGGGGGGGGGCGCCGGCGGCCGAGGGCGGCTGCTCGCGGTACACCACGGCCGGGTTGAACTCCTGGAAGTGGACGGGGAAGAACACCTGCCAGCTGCTGATGGAGTTCATGCGGCAGCGGTTCAGGAAGTCGGCGTTGACCTCGGTCCACACGCTGGTCAGGAAGAAGAGCGTGTCCACCGGGTGCTTCTTGGAGATGATGTCCATCAGCTTGACCTGCGAGGGCACCTCCGTCTTCACGCTGATCCAGGGGATCTTCACGTCGCCGTAGCGCTTCTCCACCTCGCCGATCATGGCCTTCACGCCGGCGAACACGTCGCTCTGGCTGACGCGCTGCGCGTCGAAGGGGTCGTAGATGAAGAGGAAGGTGAGCAGCACGTTGTCGTGCGTGTCCAGGGTGTTGGTCACGTACGTGTCCAGGAAGTTGCCCACGTAGTCCTGGTCCTGGGCGGTGACGGGCAGGATGACCTGCACCCGCGTGGCCTCCGTCACGTAGGGCATGGGGATGATCTCCACCGCGCTGAGCGGCCGCAGCAGGTGCACGCGGCGGGCCAGCACCTGGCTGTGGCCCTTCTGGGTGAAGGCCTCCAGGGCCAGGTCCAGGATGTACTCCATGCCCCGCGTGGGGTCGAAGCGCCGGTAGCCGTTGAGCAGGCGGCGCTTGCGGAAGCGGACCTGCGGCTGGTAGAGCTGGTTGAGGCGCTCCACCGCCACCTCCAGGACGGCGCCCACGTCGGCCCGGTCGGCGCCCCGCATCTCGCACTTGGGCGAGCCGTCCGCGCACGAGTAGATGTGCTCCTCCGTGAAGTAGTCCCAGTTCAGGACCTCGAAGCGCGTTTTGGGTTTGAAGGGGGGGTTGATTCCCACGGGCCACGTGATCCCGGCTTTACCCTCCGGTGTCAGGTCGCTCAGGTTACTGATCTGCATCTGGAGCACACACACACAACCAGACACATACCAATAAGACTCATCAGAAAAATAAAATCTAAATGAAAACCAACTACATCTGACCTGTGCTCAGACATGTTTGACAGCGGTGGGGTTTTAGTTTCATTTTAAGTTCAAGCATTTGGAGAATGTAACTCTTCATGTCCAAACAAAACCCAATAACTGTACTTGGCCTTGCAGCATTTGGGAGCAATGGGTGTGATAGAAACCAAACTGTGTCTATTCAGCCCCATTAGATAATAAACATGCTGGAACACGAGGAGGAGGAGGAGGAGGAGGGGGGCTGATACAAACCTGGAGCTGCTGAATCTGCTGGTATGTCCATTCGAGCTCGATGCGGCTGAAGCGCTTGTGCAGACGGTACATGAGGTTCGGTTCAGACACCGGATGAACTGTGAAGGCGCTTTTAAACTCGGCGCTGGCTTCGCGCTCCGGATCCGCGTTTTTCCCCAGCTCAAAGTAGCGATAAGTCATCTCCTGTGAGTCAAAGATCCAAAAAAAGGTGGATTTTCATTCTTAAAAAAAATAAGACTATCCAAAATTAGCATTAAAGTGATTTAAAAAACCTGTTGTGGTGTTACCTGGTGCACCTCCACGCAGCTCAGACCCAAGTAGTCGATGATGCAGCGGCCCAGCCACTCGTCGGGCCTCACGCTGAGGATGTCGTTGCGGCAGGTGTCCAGGTGCGGCTGCAGGCGGGCCAGCAGGCTGCGGGACAGCAGGTAGCCGTAGCCGCCGTGGCAGTAGCGGGCCTTCTCCTCCCCTCCGATGAACTCCTCGGCCCGGCCCATGTACAGGTCCTGGCCGGCGCTCAGGTGGCCCACCAGCTCGGCCAGCCGCTCCGCCTGCATGTAGGTGTCGTCCTGGGCCAGCAGGAACCAGTCGTAGTCGGAGCCGTAGTGCTGGTGGAGGTGGCGCACCGTCTCGTACATCAGCCAGACCGGCCGGTCGTCGCCGTGGGCGACCACCGTCATGCCGTGGGGCACCTTGGGGCTGCGCAGGCCCGTGAAGAAGAAGGTGCGGTGGAAGTGGTGCGCCACGGTGCGGTTGACCGCCACGGCCAGCGTGTTGAGGGTGGCCCGGGAGGTCAGCACGCCCACCAGCAGACGCTCCCTGATTCCCAGCTCGGTGTGGATGTATCGAGTTCTGGAGAACGGAGCAAACAATGAGAGCAGCAAAATACCTACAGAATAAAATCCTAAAGCCTTCCACCTTCTAGAGCTGTGGACCGGAAACTGACTAAAGACCATGCACCTTCCTCACCTGAGGACTTTCTTGTGAGGCTTGTTTGGGTCCTTGTGATAGGGGACAATGCGTGGCTGGAAATCTTCATCTCCGGCTCCGTCCCTTCCCTCTCTGAAGCCATCTCCTCGGCCAAGGAACAGCCGGCCTTTGCCCAGCTCGTCCCTACAGGGGTCGTCCGAGTCCCCTTGTGTCCAGGAAACCATTAAAAGGCTGAGGCTGCATCCCAGGGACAGCCCCAGGATCAGGGGCAGAGCAGGCCTGAACACGGCCAGAAACGATGAGAGGCGCATATTTGGCAGGAAAGAGCTACTCCCCATCAGCAGGAGGCAAAAAAAACAGCTGGATGGGGGGGGGGGGGGACCCCCTCCCTTGCTATAACAACATGTTAACCAAAAACCTTTGTAAATTCAAACCAAAATGAGTTTCTATTCAATAGAAAGTTACTTTAAAAGTTTATTTTCAGTTTCTGTTGATGTGGTCTTCAACCTTAAAAGCTCATAAACGAAAAACTATTCGAACGGTACCTAGGACTTGAATGACGTAATGCAAATGTGCTGGCAGTTTTTTCTAAAATAATAGATATTTTTATGATGCTTTAACGATATGGACAACTTTATTGCTTTAAAATAATATGTAAGTATCAGCAGCTTCACATTATGGTATGATTAACAGACCAGCTTTCAGATGATTCCGTTAATGGCTGTACACTCTGTACTATAACTCTGGACTCTTAGCCCCCCTTTTGGAGCTACCGTTATGTTAATTAGCTGAACTAATTTTCGGCTAGCCTTGACGCTAATAGCTACTTCGAAAGTCAGCTAACAAGTAGCTGGAGGCCGAGTAAAGTTGGCCCTTCAAGTCAACCGTAAACCAGACATTAAAACCAACCGAAGTTAACGGGCTACAAAGTTTTGCCTGTCGCATCTGAAATGATATCCCCGCTAATGTCACGGAGGAAAGGGCATCAAACAGCATGCTAGCGAGCTAGCATCTCGTCCGTTGTTTTAATGCAGACGCGACGAACCACCTCCACAAACCCCGACAGGAAGATCCCATTTTCCCTCGTCGATACAGGTAAAAAAAAAAAAAAAAGACGGCAAGGTCATTCGTTAATATTCCGCCCATTCGGTTCCGTTCGTCCGCTTGCTCAAAACATGGTTGCCACACACACAGTGTGGAAACGGCGTCCCCGTAACGTCGAACAGCCTCATCATCACCAGACCTCACCGATGCTGCAGCATCACCTCCGATCGGTTACCAACTGACCTGGGCTCACCGATAAGGACCGCTTTCACACAGAGCCTTGACGAGCAAATATATTATTTTTACGGTGTGATGCAATTTTGCATCAAGGTACAGTTATATATTTAAAAAAAAAACAGTTTGAAGGCAAATTTATAAACTATACGATTGTGGTTAACGCTTGGTACGGTCAACATACATACACCTAATGGCTTTCTTTTTTTAATTTTTTTTTTAGAAAACAACATTTCTGTGTTTTTAGTTAACAAAAATATTATAAAAATACGGACACAATCTCACTATTATAAATTAGTTCCCGTTCCGGGCTTGGAGGAATATCTTGCTGCAGTCTCATGAGAAGAGGAGGGCCCCAACGTTTTCAACGCCCTTCTTCGCCATATATGGTTCGTCTGGCGGTTTGGCGAGCGGCTACATTCACCCGGCGAAAAGTGAACACGAGACGTCGGTGTGCTCCGGATACAAGTGCTCTAATACTCAGGTAAATTCAACATTCTCGCTACCTAACAGCTACGACCTAAACGACTCACTTATACACGATGCTGTCCAGATAACTACGCGCCATGAAACAATATTATTCCGCTTTTGGACTTTGTCGAAGCTACTTGGGCCTTGTGGCAAGTTAGCTTTAGCATGCCGGGCCTTTCAGTTGAAGCTAACGGTATTACCGTAACTAACTATTTAACCCACAAAATGAGTGGTGGAAATCGACGTGTCCTTCGCGTGTGAAATGTGTCATGATGACCGATAGGAGCAGCTTTTTAGATACTGACATCGGTCGTGTCGCTCTGGTGACAAAATGTTCCGATAACGTAATGCGGCATTACCGTTAGCGGCTAACAGCTGGGCTAATCACGCGTTATATTCTGAGAAAACTGGAAGGCACCCGAATCCGGGTTTGGGTGGCACTGCCAACATCAAGCTTTATCCTCGGTAATGTTGGGTTTTCGTGTGAATGATGGCCTTATTAGTTAAGCCGGACGTGAGTTCGGTTACTGGCACGGCATTGAGCCGGCAAACGTGCTAAGGGTTCCCCTTTAGTTTATGTAACCGGTGTGGTCATCACTCTGATTCACACCTTTATGGCACTATGTGAACGAGCCAAGGATTTTGAAATACACGAACCAGATCATTTGTCAGTGATTTTATTTTTTGGACCCTAAACATCATTGTGATTTTTTTTTTCCCCCCCTTTTCTTGTCTCCTTTTCATTGTGCTCTTAAGCAGCTGTGCATAACCATGCCGTCAGATTTGGCTAAAAAGAAGGCAGCGAAGAAGAAGGAGGCTGCCAAAGCCCGTCAGCGCACCAAGAAACCTGAAGACCTAAATGAGGAAGGCGGGGAAGGCGAACAACCCGAAACCCAAAGAAACGGCGCAGAGAGCAACGGTGAGAGGAAAACTACTCATTTTTTAGATGCCCTCCTTCCCTGTAGATGTCCTCATCTGGATACCGTCTTTACAATAAGCATATTACTTGTTCACAGGTGTTGCCAGTCTGACGAAGGAGCTCGATGAGTTTGAGCTGCGGAAGACGGAGGCGCGGGCGGTGACGGGGGTGCTGGCCTCCCACCCGAACAGCACCGACGTCCACATCAGCAGCCTGTCGCTCACCTTCCACGGTCAGGAGCTGCTGGCCGACACCAGCCTGGAGCTCAACTCAGGCAGACGTTACGGCCTCATCGGCCTTAACGGCACAGGTAACTGGCTCTTTTCAACCAGCAGAGGAGCCTCGACTACGATGGGCAACACTCCCAGCTTGTCGTTACTCATTTCTTAAGTGCTATTCTGTGTGTATTTTTCCTCTGTCAGGGAAATCCATGCTGCTGTCAGCCATTGGGCATCGTGAGATTCCCATTCCGGAGCACATAGACATTTACCACTTGACCCGGGAGATGGCCCCCAGTGAAAAGACGTCTCTCCAGTGTGTGATGGAAGTGGATGAAATGAGGATAATGCTTGAGAAGGAGGCAGAGAGGCTAGCTCATGAAGACTGTGAGTTATTACATAAAGCTGTGCAAACCTAGCTGTAGAGTTCAACAACTATGCATGAAAGAAAATAGAATTTAAGACATTTACCTGAGTTGATTTAATTTGTTTCCTCCTCCTGGGACTCCATCTTAAAAAGAAAGTTGGTTAAAAAGTTCATGTTAATCCGTGTTTGCATTTGATGGCTAAAACCAAACGATCCCGTTTGTTTACCCCCGCGTAGCTGAGTGTGAGAAGCTGATGGAGCTGTACGAGCGTCTGGAGGAGCTGGATGCAGACAAAGCTGAGATGCGCGCCTCTCGAATCCTCCACGGTTTGGGTTTCACCGCCGCCATGCAGCAGAAGAAGCTGAAGGACTTCAGTGGAGGGTGGAGGATGCGTGTGGCCCTGGCCAGGTAAATGCAGACGGCTCCATTGTTGAAAGGCAGCCTCCCGATTGGTTAAAAGTTTGCATCTAGAATTTGCAGCCAGTTTAAATCCAGTTTAAATCGAAAAATGGGACTTAAATTACATTTGGTGTGGTTTCAACTTCCATTGATTTATTCAGCTGCTTTCAACTTGACCTAAATGTGTTTTTATTAGACTATCATATTAAGATGATTTCTGAAAAAGGCTGAGTTTAATGAGAACAAATCTCCATAAAAGCTCTTGACCTGTAACTCTTAATGGCTTTTTCTTTGCAGAGCTCTGTTCATCAAGCCCTTCATGCTGTTGCTGGATGAACCCACTAACCATTTGGACCTGGATGCCTGTGTGTGGCTGGAGGAGGAGCTCAAATCGTAAGTCCAGATCTCTTAAGAAGGCAGGCGTGGGCACAGAAATGCTTATTGATCCAACTCTTGGTTTTCAGATTCAAGCGAATCCTTGTGCTCATCTCGCACTCTCAAGACTTCCTGAATGGTGTGTGCACCAACATAATCCACCTTCATCAGAGGAAACTGAAATACTACACGGTAAGAATTCTGCCCCCTTAAGGTTTTAGATACTCTGCCAGAGGGGGAAGACTGGTGTTGTGCATTGGAAGGCCTCGGAGAATAACTTGAATCAAAGTCTCCCATCTGTAATTTCATCATTCTAAATAAGGACACTGGAAGTGGGCTGTTGCTAATTTTGTCGGCGTACTGTTGGATGACCATGCAAATCTAAATGTGTTAAGGGTAACTATGACCAGTATGTGAAGACCAGAGAGGAGCTGGAAGAAAACCAGATGAAGCGCTTCAACTGGGAGCAGGACCAGATAACACACATGAAGGTAACGGAGGGACACCGTGAGGCCTTTACTGCTCACAGTTTTTACCCCCCGTTTACATACATGAACATTTCTGTAAATCGGTTTCCTTGTGATTACCACCTGTTCTTAAAGCCAGCTAAATTCAGAGTAAAGTCTATTTTTTTTTTCCCCCATAAGTCAGAAGTGTTACATTTTCCTAATATATATATTTTCTATTACTCATTCCTCTCCCAGAATTACATTGCCAGGTTTGGTCACGGCTCTGCAAAGCTGGCCCGACAAGCACAGAGCAAAGAGAAGACGCTGCAGAAGATGGTGGCGTCGGGCTTGACTGAAAAAGTCGTGAATGACAAGGTACAACCTCACCCGCAGAGCTCAGAGCCGTAAACGCTCGGTATTGTTTAGGCTGTGAAGCCGCTCTCGGTTGGAGAAAGCGCGCCAAAGTTAACGCTCTGTCTTCCTGTGTCCTCCAGACTCTGTCATTTTATTTTCCTCCCTGTGGGAAGATTCCTCCTCCTGTTATCATGGTTCAGAATGTGAGCTTTAAGTACAGTGACAACACGGTGAGTGCAAAGTGGCTTTCTTTTTCCTCTTTCATAATTATTTTTTTTCCCCCCCCGTTTGTTTGGAAAGTCACTGGTTTGATGTTTCTTGTAGCCACACATTTATAAAAACCTGGAGTTTGGTATCGACTTGGATACTCGGGTTGCTCTGGTGGGACCCAACGGAGCGGGCAAATCCACCCTGCTGAAACTGCTCATGGGAGAGGTTAGCACAGTATTTCCTCCCATTATCCGGCACCTTGTGAACGTATCACCCATTCAGATTTTCGCTTTTCCCTTTTTTTGTAGCTGCTCCCCACTGACGGCATGATTCGCAAACATTCTCACGTAAAGATTGGCAGATATCACCAGGTAAAGCCCAAAAACTCGTCATCCTTTAGCCAGAGCCAGTCCTCTTAGTTTACAGTCCAATAACGGTTTCATTCCCGCTTTCAGCATCTAACAGAGCAGCTGGAGCTGGACCTGTCTCCTCTGGAGTACATGATGAAGTGCTACCCTGAGATCAAAGAGAAGGAGGAGATGAGGAAGATCATCGGTCGCTACGGCCTGACAGGAAAACAGCAGGTTGGATGAGAATGCCAAACCAGAAATGCTAAACGTATTAAAAATATCCTCAAGCGGCTGAGTAACAGAAATGACGCCCACCAGGTCAGTCCGATCCGGAACCTGTCCGACGGTCAGAAGTGCCGGGTGTGTTTTGCCTGGCTGGCCTGGCAGAACCCTCACATGCTGTTCCTGGACGAGCCGACCAACCACCTGGACATCGAGACCATCGACGCTCTGGCCGACGCCGTCAACGAGTTTGACGGCGGCATGATGCTGGTCAGCCACGACTTCAGGCTAATCCAGCAGGTACGTATTTCCCCATCATTACAGAGGGACACGAACCCAAAAGCGGCCGTCCTCACTTTTCTAATCATCTCACCTCTCCATCCCCAGGTGGCTCAGGAGATCTGGGTGTGTGAGAACCAAACCATCACAAAGTGGAGTAAGGACATCCTGGCGTACAAGGAGCACTTGAAAACAAAGATTGAAAAACAAGCACACGACATCTAAAGGTGCATCGCTGAGCCACTTCTGAGGAACCGCCGTTACCAGAAACCTTATGCATCTTATAGGACCTGTCTCCTGTACATGTTGTACTGAATTTGACAGATGCTGTACAGTGCTAAACCCAACCCAGCCCCCCCCCCCCACCAACCATGGGCTGCACTCTGATTGGCAGATTTTTCACCTAAAGCACCTCGGTGCATTTTGGAATGCATTCCATTGTGCTTTCTTCATAGAAAAGTTTTTTTTTTCTCCTCCAAATGTTCTGTTGTATCTCAACATGTATGCAGCAGCTTTTAGGTCATATTTTATGATATTTAAAGTTGACTTCTTTTTTTTCCAGTGTAAGAAAAGCAGGTCTGCCTTATAATTTAACAATGTAACGCAATAAAGGTTTGTCTGAATAAATGGAACATAAACAACCCACTTAAATCATGAAGCCTTTATTCATGTTAGTTTGACAATTGTATCCAAAAGTCAAGGAAAAATAAACTTACAATTCTGCAAATGAAGAAAACTGAAACAATTACAAGTTTCTTTGGGTCCTGTTTCCTGAGCCTTATGGCTGCCTAGGTCCAACAACGTTACAGCCACCGTCAGATTCTGCTCCAAAAACCACTGGCTTTCCTCGGGTTAACTGACAGCCGCTTTTAAAACACGGACAGTGCGTCACCAGGAGGCAAAGCAGATGTGAGCGCTTTAATGTGATTTAACAGAGATGGGAAGATCCGGTGTCTCAGATTGACCTCCAGTGGATCGAAAGGAGTGTTTTCCCCTAATGTAGTGACTTAAAAATAAACCATCACATTTTTTTTCTAGCGAGTAAAAAAATAAACTACGGCAATCCCCAACTTGGTGACTTTAAGGTGAACGGAAAAAATGTTTCTTAAATGCAGATAACGATAACACGTGGAAGACGCTGCCTTCGCATCCCTCAAACATTCTCAACTATTTAGTTGCCGTGACGTTTTCTGGCTTTTGTTTCGCGTCCCGGTCCGCAGATGCATGCGATGTGAGGCTCCGACCCGGAGTGAGTGTGTGCCAGCTCTGACCCCCCCAAGCCCGCACACGAAGCGTTAAAGCTGAAAAAGCCGCTGCCGCCGGGGGCTTTTCCAGAGTCGACTGGAAGGCTGCAGGTAAGTACTGATTAATTCTACAAGCTGGATGTAAACTTTATATTCGGAGTAGTTAAACGCGAGCTCCCGTTTAAGGTTTAACCCGGGCTGATTGTTGGGTTAGTGGCCCCGGCAGCAGTCGGGGGGGGAGGGAGTGCTGCACCTCAGCCGTTTCCGGGGGCAACCGGGTGGCGGCGTTTTTTTTTTTCTTCCCGGGAGCCAAGGGGGGGGGGATCAGCCGGCGGGCTCTCAGGTGGACCGCGTCCGGCCGCTCACTCCTCGTCGGAGACCTCGTCGGGGGGGATGGAGCGGATGTTGCTGGCCCGGATGCTGCTGATGTTTGTGGCAGAGAGCAGGCTGGCGATCCCCATCAGGGTCACCCCGGTGCCGTCCAGGTTCACCTGGGCCAGGTGCATGTGCTTCAGGTACTTCAGACCTGCGGGGAAAGCAAGAGACTTCAGTTGTTTGCTGCGGTGGACTCCGGCCTGAGGGAGGAGCTGAACCGTACCGTGGTCTGTGATCCGGGTGCGGCTCAGGTTCACTTTGATGAGCTGAGGGCAGTGGATCAGACCCTTCCGCACCACCGAGTCTCCCACCTGCGTGCTGGCTAACCCCAACACCTAGGAGACAAAAAGAAAAATTCCTAAATTCGCCATTAAAATGCTTTATCAGGGAGAAAAATATCGGCATGATAACTCAAAAGAGGCTCAGCAAGTAAAGCAAGATGAAGATAAAATGTGGAAAAGATGTAAAAGGATAATTTAGCGACCATTTTTACCTAGAAGAAAAAAAGAAAAGAAAAAAAAACATGTAGAAAAACTCCTAAATTCCCCATTAAAATGCTTTATCGTAGAGAAAAATGTCAGGATGTTAACTTAAAAGGGGCTCAGCAAGCAAAGATAAAATGTGGAAAATATGTTAGAGAATAATTTAGCAACCATTTTTACTTTAGGCCCCTGGTTCTATCCTCATCAAATGAAAAGGTTTTTTTTATAGATTCATGATCTAATGGGACATTGGATTCTGAAAACCAGTTAGAACTCCCAGGGACCCCTTTGGGACCCCCGCATTTAATCCTTGTTTAAATGTGGTTCTTCACTAACACTAGAACATAAATAAAAAATTCAAATGGGAACTTCTACCTGATGGTAAAAGTAAACCTGTACATCAGCAAGGAAATCAATTTCGGTGTCAAGATTCACCTTGTGTTTTTTGTACAATGGCAATAAAGGAAGTCTAAGTCTAAGTCTCAGTATAACTGCTGAGCCTTATGTCTGGGGGGGGGGGGTCACCTGCAGGTGGGGCAGGCGGGTGATGAGGGCGGCCGCCCCCCCGCTGCTGACCGCGGTGCGGTCCAGGCACAGCTCCTGCAGCTGCTGCAGCCCCCGCAGGGCGGCCAGCCCGCCGTCCGTCACCTGGGTGTTGCTAAGCGACAGCTTCTTCAGCCTGGGCAGAGAACAGCCGTCCGGTTAGAACCCGTCCGGTTAGAACCCATCTGGTCAGAGCCCATCCGGTCGGAGCCCATACAGTCAGAACCCATCCGGTATCATCTGGTCAGAAACCCCCCGGTCAGAA
>CAJRST010006668.1:16944306-16955930 GCA_907169785.1 Menidia menidia | reverse complement strand
AACCCATCCGGTATCATCTGGTCAGAAACCCCCCGGTCAGAACCCATACAGTCAGAACCCATCCGGTCAGAACCCATACATTCAGAACCCATCCGGTATCATCCGGTCAGAACCCCCCCTGGTCAGAAAGAACCCCTCTGGGGTCAGAACCGACCTGCTCATGGTGGCCAGCTGGGCCACCCCCTGGTCGGTGACCTGCGTGTAGTCGGTCAGGTCCACCTCGGTCAGCAGGGAGAGGCAGCTGAGGAAGGCCAGGCCGCCGTCCGTCACCGTGTGGCGCCCGGGGAGCGTGAGGTGCGTCAGCCTCAGGCCTGAAAGAACAGCCCACAGCTCACACTTCATTTATTTTCCTCGACTAGCGATGTGTCCCTTCGTATCGAGGCTTCGAAGCGCGTATTGAGAAATCCAGGATGATTCCTGTGAAGCGCGTATCCAGGCTTGTGTCGATGACGTATGCGGCCGCACCACGTGACTCGTGATTCAGGAAGTGGTTCGCAGTTTGGCGATTTATTTGAAATATAAGGGCCAGCAAAACGCAATGAATCCCCCCCACTCACATTTTGTGGACTTGGGACTTAATTAAGTGTGTTAGCGATCTATTCAGGCTTCCCTGTCATTGTATCATAAAGACAGACACCATATAAAGGTTTATAGTTTATGTATAAGCATCACAAACATCCATCCGTCCTTTAAGGTAACGGCAGCATCACAAACATCATTGATTAATTAATTCAATGCTTCAGACACCAAAGCCAGAGTCTCATTAGAATCGTGCTGTACGTTTTACATTTATTGTCCACTTGATGGCACCATAGAGAAAATGAAGCACCATGAAGCTTCAACACACGAGTGATCCAATTGGATGGAACACTTCAAAGCTTTATGAAGCTTCATCTCGCCTCACTATCCCTGACCCCTCGCGGCGTTTTTTTTGGGCCGTCCCATTTCCGTTTACCAACCTGAGATGATCTGAAGGGTGCGGTCGCCGTCCAGTCCAGAGATCCCCCCCAAGCTGAGCGAGGACAGGGAGGGGTGGGCGCCCAGCCTCTCCAGGGACCCCTCTGTGACCCCGGTGCCGTCCAGATTAAGCGTCTGGAGACCGGACAGCTCCGCCAGGGCCGTCACGTCCATGACCTGGTCCACGGACACACAAATAGTAGGGATGGGACGGTTCACAAAATCCACGGTTCGG
This sequence comes from Menidia menidia, assembly GCA_907169785.1. NCBI lineage: Eukaryota > Metazoa > Chordata > Actinopteri > Atheriniformes > Atherinopsidae > Menidia > Menidia menidia. Next base: position 16,954,738 of record CAJRST010006668.1, on the reverse strand, counting down.
TTCGATTCACGGTTTCGTGGTCACGGTTTTCGGTTCAGTTCGGTTCGGTATATGTTGATTGTTAGGAAAATCTATTATGTCTTGTATAGTCAGGTTAAAACTGAAAGAAAAAAGCAGTCTTAGGTTAAAAGTAGGTGAGATTCTGGCATTGCAAGCGAGGAAACAGTGCTAATTCCAACATGTGCTTCACTCTAAATGCAAAGTGGTCCCATACAGCAGACTTATAAACTGCTGTTAGCGCGTCGGATTATTATTATCGGCTACGCTGCTTCGCTTCTTCTTCTTGTTTACTACTGGTGGTTGGCTTTGGGCGCAGTAGCGCCCCCTTCTGCTCTGGAGTGTAAACGCTTCCCTCTGAGAAAAAGGAGCAGCATGAACCGTAAGCAACACACGCGTACCGAACCGAGACAGTCGAACCCAACGGTTCGGACGGTTTTCAGAAACCGTCCCCTCCCTAACAAATACACTCTCAGACTGTTGTCGGTTTGCGATCAGAGCCCGGAGGAGAGCGGACAGACCTTGGTCTGCTTTATGCTGAGCAGCCGGAGCTGGGGCACGCAGGTGGAGAGCACGGCCAGCGTGGCCTCGGTCACCGCCGTCTGGTTGAGGCTGAGCTGGGTGAGGCAGGACGGGGCGGACTGCAGGTACGGAACCATCCCCGCATCGCTCACTTTGGTCTGGTCCAGCGACAGGAAGCACAGGCTCTTCAGACCTTGAGGGGAATCAACGGAGCCCAAGTCAGACACTAAAACAAGCCTTTTTTTTAACCCTGTAATGCCAAATGTATCATATTTGATAGATACGGTTTCTGAAATGTTTTGCGTCTGACACTTTTTGCATAATTTAATGGTAAAAACTTTGCTGAAAATCCTACTGTACACAATCAGATACACCTGATAACAGGGGGCAGAAGACCACACAAAAAATAATCTTGACTTATCGCATAGTAATAAATTAATAATATCCAAAATGTATTTCTGTTTTTTCTTTTTAAAATGTTTTGTTAAAAGGCCAAATAAAGACTTTAAACCAAAAAAAAAGTCATTTTCTGTTTTGTTTTATTCTTGGATCAGGCTTTAAAGGGTTAACTAAGCTCGTTCTGAAAGCTGCCACCCGGACAAAACCCGACCTGTGATGTGCTGCAGACAGGAGTCCGTCAGTTTGCTACATGAGGCCAGGTTGAGGTACTGGAGTTTGACCAGGTTGGACAGGATCGACAAGCCGGCGTCTGGAAAAACAGAAACGCCGCTCAGACTCTGATCAAACTTCCAAAAGTCCAGCCGGCGAATGAAGGCCTCCGGGCGCCGCTTTTTTTACCGGTGATGAGCGAGGAGCTGACCAGGCTCAGGTGCTTCAGCGCGGTGAAGGCCCGCAGCTGCCGCAGCAGGTCGTTGGTGGAGTACGGGTAGCAGTTCAGGACAAACTTCTGCAGCGGGCAGCCGAAGAACAGCTCCAGGGTGCGCGGGCGCAGCAGCTTCTCCCGGGACATGTGGTTGAGCAGGAGCTCCGCCAGCTCCGGGGTCAGGCCCGCCAGGCTGCTGCTGTACTGCATGCTGGGAGCTGGGGGGGTCAAAAGAGGCCGAAAGCAGAGTTACCACGGTGAAAAAAAAAAAAAAACAAGAGCACGAGAAAAACTTCCGCCTTGATTTATTTATTTATCTACGTTGGTTATGATCATTAACATGACGTTAGCATTGAATTGCTAGCTGCGGCTAATGGCTAATAAAATAACACGCCAACATTAATCAAGACTGCAGGAAGCCAAGGATGGATATCCAACTCCACCCACATCCAAATCAGCCATTTTGATTACGTCACCAATAGGAGGATCCCAGGCAAAAAAATCTAAATTCCTCATGGCAATATAGAGATTCATTTAAAAATAGTGAAATTAATCTTGCAAACAGTTAATTAAACACTATCCATAATATTATGTTAAAATAGTGCATGTTAAATAGGTTTGTACAATAAGTCCAAATGAGTTTAACCAAAAAATATTTATTTCTCACAATTATGAAGGGTGGAGGGTTAGGGTTAGGGTCAGGGTTAGGGTTAGGGTCATTAATGCGGGCTACGGGCCACCATAACATCAGTAACAGGTCAGTTTGAAACGAAAGACACTAACCTGTCAAATTCAGTTAAATTTGGGGGTCTTTGTTTTTTATCCTTGTGGTATCGAAAATGGCATCGAGTATCAAATATTTTCCTGAGTATCGGTATCGAGTTGAACATTTTAGTATCGTGTCGACCCTACTCACCAGTCATCAGGTGGACGGTTGCGCGCGTGGCCAAGGCACAGAGGGACGGCACGTCGGGCGTCCGGAAAGGTCTTTTGGGCGGCGACGGCTGTCCCTGGGAGGCGCTGTGGTCCTCCACCTGCGCCGCCCTCTGCAGACGCTCCACCGCCGCCAGGCCTGCAGCCACCGGCGCCACCGGAGCGCCGGACTCCTCGGGATCCGGTGCGTCCTCCTCCGGTGCGTCTCTAAGAGCCAAGAAGACGCCACGCTTCAGTGTGCACACAGATGAGCCAAACCAGCTGCTCCTCACAAGCAACACGAGGGCGTAAAAGGACTTTTTACCCCAGAACATTTAAGAATTTTTCTGTGAAGATGCGTTATCCTAGTGTCCCTGTCAGAGGTTTGATCTGAGAACGATCTACAGACCAATTCAGCAGAATGATGGGATTTTAACCCATAACTAAATAGACAATGTTTTTCTAAAACATAAAATAAATTGGTTTTTCTTAAAAAGATTGTATTCATTTACTTTTTAAAGAAAACTGTCCCTAAGATCACATAAAATCACTGTCACATGTCAAAGATCTTTAACCATTTTCAACAAATTGATTTTAATTTGTTTGTTACATCTGTTAATCTGGATTCTTATGGGTTATTTGAAAAAAAAAAATTTTTAGTGAAAAACCTACATTTCAAACACTTAAACAGAAAAAAAAAAATCTAGCCCAGTGCTCACTGACATGAAAAAAAACTGCCTACTTTTGCTTGGACCCTGACCACCTTTCACTTTATTTGTAAAAAAAAAAAAAAAAAGGGGGTGGCCTAAGCTAACGTGTGTAGTTGGGTTGCGTTCAGGGACCCACCTGAGTCGATTGCCTTGCTCAGGCCAGTAGTGCCGGGGCTCAAATCCTCCTCGGATCCGGTTCTCTGGAAAGTAAGGCAGCCTGGGCATTCCTGTGAAAACAGCAGAGGTGGATCACCATAACTGACAAAGACACGCCAGCTTCTACTGAAAATAGGAATTGCTCGATAAACAGTTCATTCAACTAAATCCCACATTTGCTGCACAGAAAAAAAAGACAAACCTTTAATAATTAACATTTTTTATGCAGATCTCTGATTGTCCTTCAGCTAAGTCTGACTGAGAGAGTTCTCTTCTCCCTCTGAGCTCACACACATTCAGGGCCCCGTATCGCCACCACATGCTCCAAAGAACTGAACCTGATTGGCTGGCCGTCCTTTTGCACTCAGGGAACTCGGCTCTGAGCGGTGGGGCCGAGGAGTGCTGACTAAATGTACGTTCGACAGATGGGGGCAATCATCCACATATTTCCAAATCCTAATCTCTCTTAAATATGAAACACATTTCTAGGGCAAGCAGTCTAATGCTGTGTGAGCCAGGACTGTTATGCAACGCGGAACATAAAACCGTAGGAAAACTTTCCCAGCTGCTGACGGTGAGACGACGGAAAAAGTTCACTCTGGATGAAGAGTGGAAACGGGGGGGGCGGGGGGGCATTCAGAAAGTAGGTCAAAGGAGAACTGAAGTTTCTTTTGTAGTTCCAGACACAGGGAGCAGTACCATTAAGCACGGGCAGCGGCTCCTGTTCTGCTCCTTGGTCCTCATCGCCTTCTAAGCCAGCAGGATCTGCAGCTTCACCAGGAACCAGCCTCTGGCCTCGGCCTGTCGAACACCAGCAAAATCAGCACCTTACTCCACAGCCCTTTTTAAACACATCTGTTTGAGTCCCATAAATCCATTCTGCACTGCAAAATCAACGTCAAACCTTCAAATGTCTGACCTTGAAAGGGCTTCAGTGTTTCAGGGAAGTTAAACGTATTAATGGATTTAACTAGTATAATTTAATTTCTCACAAAGTTCAAGTAGTTCGGTGTTTCAAACTAAACGTCACAGCGCTTCTGGTAAAACACACTACTCTTAATCTCTCCAAGTCGACGTCTATCAGATCTTTTCTGGTGTGTTTTAGAGGATCTGACTACACTAAGTTTGGAGCTTGAAGAGGATACAATAAGGGAAGATCTTTGTAGGCGGAAACGTGGTGTTTAATTCTTTAGACTTGATTCTGAAACCTCACAGTGTCTGTGTGGCTTCACAAAAATATCTATTTTCAAATATTTTTACATAATTCCAGAGAGATCTACAAGAAACTAGGCTTTAATGTGCACGTTAAGCTGAAACATGAAGGGGAAAAACAAAAGCCAAGTGAAGAATAGCTCAAATAAACTGTTCAGAAATGTGATTAATATTTACCCCAGAAGTGAGAGGGTCCAGACAGAGAAGGAGCAGCTCCGGGTATCCCGGCATAATTCACGGCCTCCTCCCACAGCTGATTAGGTAGTAAGGGTGGAGCAACAGGATCCGGCCCTCCTGCCCCCTCTTGTTCAGGTAATTGTGGCGCAGGGGGAAAAACGGGCGGGGACGGCTCATGCTGAGCCTCTGGGGGGGGCTCTGCTGGGCGTGGCGGGTCGTGGGGCGTTTCTGGGGGAGTGGTTTGTATACACAGTGCAGCGTTAGGTGTGAGGCCCAGAGAGCGCAGCGAACATGCCAGCTCGGCCTCCCCGAAACGCTTCCGCGGAAAACCCTGAAGGAGAGAAAAGGAGGGTAGGGAGGGGTGACGTCCGGTGATGTGCTCCACAACGCTGCGGAGGGGGGCGTCGGCTGAGAAGCGCTCACGCATGGACTCACCGGACGGGAGCCGGATCTAAACCAAAAGGCAGAAAAATCCTGTTCAATGGCTGCCAACAGGCAGCCGAGTTAGACAAAAAACACCTAAATCTGAAAACACAGTCATCGTAGTCTCACCATGAGGATGCAGTTGTTATCTACGTTTGTCTGAATCTTTCCTCCAAGCTTCTGCGCTTGGTCAGAGGGAGGAGACGTCTCTGTGACTGGACTTGTCTGTACTTTCTCCTGCAAGGTTCTCCGATCCTCAGCGATGCGCTTTAACACCAGATCGCGCTCCTGGCAGGACACAGCAGACACCATAAATATAAAACAACCTCTCTACAGTACAGATCTGGCACCAGACAAACAAAAAAAAAAAAGAAAAAGGTTTGGCTCTAAGTGATGCTGCCAACCTGCTTCTTTTGTCTCCTCTCTTCTCTGGCTTCCTGTGCAACGCGTTGCCTTTCTTTCTCTTCAAAGTCGCTCTTGTCTTGTTTGATCCGCGACTCCACCGGAGGCTGATCAGACGGCTGGACGCAGGGCTGAGGCCTCAGAACCAGGGAGCCTGTAAAAGACGAGGGGGCGGGGTGAGAAATCATGATGCTGACTAAATTATCCACATCCAGTCCAAATAGAGGTGCATTACCTCTGCTGTCAGAGGGAGGTGTGTGTGACGTGGAGGCGTTCGCTGCCTCTTTGGGAGGGTTGAAAGCAGAAAAAGCCGTCTCAGCTGGCTGGGACGCCTGTTTGACCAACTTGTGCCGTGGGTACTGACCCTGTAAGAGCCTATCAGGACAGAAGAGATGGACACGTGCCATTAACAGAAGTATACGTTATAATAGCAACCAGAAGTGAGATGAGGTGTGGAAACACTCACCACTCAGCTGCGTCGGTCACTGAAAAATGCCCTGCCTGTACAGCCGCCTGAATCTGCTCCTCTGTGAAACCCATCTCCCTCAGGATGAGGAATAACTCCCCAATCGTCTGCAGGGAAATATCACATTTGCACAGATGAAAACACTCCGACAAGTGTTATTCATTTGGTACTAAATGACAAATCATTAATAGACAGTTATTGTTGCCAAGTACTGAATTAACATGTTGTCATTTAAAAATGAGTTATTCTGGGCAGGCGGGGGAAACTGAGGCCGCATGATAGATTTTGGAAGGGTAGAATAATTGAAGAAGGAAAATAAAAATTGTCTTTGTTGGAGAACTTAAAACAAACTTTACATTGATCTGTTTTAACTGCAGGTTAGCCTTAACTCACCAGCTTTAATATTACGGTGCCTTGCAAAGTTTTGGCAGTTATTTGGGTATGCCGGGATTTTATTTAACAGAAAGACGACACAAACTCTGCCTCCGTGTGTTGCAATGATCAAATATGTGAAGAACAACACATTCAGCCCAAACTGTAGTGAGGAACAACAATGGCTGTCAATAAACAGCGTTAGCATAACAGCTAACTGTTAGCTTACGCATAACGGTAGCGAGAGGCTAAAGCTAACCTAGCTAGCTGGCTAATGCCTCTGTGCAATTCAGAGTCGGACCATAGACAGAGACGTCCATCGGAGCTTACCGGGGAGGATAAGGAGCTCATGCTGTTGTTTCGATGTTGCAGCAGAAAAATCAGAGTGACGGTGGTTATAAAGATTAACTTAGTTGACTTCTTCTTGTAGATAGATAGGAACCTGCGTTGCTAGCTGCACTGACCTCTCCCCCTCTGACTTGCAGATTGCCAAAACATCAACAAAAAAGCAGCCAATCAAATCTACGGACACCCGAGATTTTCTCAGCAAGCAGCAGTCCACAAATCCCAGCTGCTCCTTTTTGATTGACACCTTTTTTATCCAATCGAAGGCCGACTTTAATTTTCTTCCTCACCTTCTTGTGTTTAACCGTTAGTGGTTAATTAAGGGTGGAAGTTGCCAACATTTGTCCCACAAAATGCAAACCGCAGAGCATCAAAGTACAACAGGAAAGCAGCTAAATGTGACAGGTGCCCAAACCTCGAATACTGTTGTTTTTAATGAAGCCACATTATTTTATTTTATTTTTTTCATTTTTAAAGTATGCGACAAAAAATAAGAAGCAAGATAATACAATGCGAACATAATTTTGTACTTTCATTAACAGCAAATCTCCAGCAGAGGTCAGACTTGTACAATGAATTGCACACCCTGAATGTATGACATGTACGTCTATGACTTCCACATGTAAATATAATATTCATACACTGAAATAAAAAAGAAAGAAAGACAGAGAGAAAGAAAGTAAGAAAGAGTCAATAAAGGCCAGACAATTGCTGAGACAGTTCTCCTCCCCTGAGATAAACTTTGTGGATTTAAGAAAATAATTGAAAAAAACAGTCTTTGACTAATCAACATGACACCAAACAAACAAATTGTTTCTGAGTTTAAACAAAATTCTCCCTCTTGGGAAGCTGCTCCTGACATTTTGTATCCTACATTTAGTGGAATTTTACAGAGTTGTTACATCAGTACCACAAAAAACTTTAGGGCCACTTTGTAAAACCTGTGTATCTGAAAGGCAGATAAGGCTGTTATAGACAGAAAAGTTACATAAAGTATTATCTGTTAACACTCGTTATCTATGTGACTGATAGTTCTGCCATCTATTAGAAAGATTAATTGAATCCAAACCAGCTGGTCTACAATATTTCTAAGTGGTAAATACAGGCACCTTCCATTAATTTAGACTATGCTAGCAGTTGTCCAGTTGATTGAGTGTCAGAAACCAAAGGAAAACACGAGACCGCTTCATAAAAGTAGAACTGATGGCATACTTTTATTGGACTGCCTTGGAGTTCAGTTAAGTTTCCAATAAAAAGGACCAGTGAGTTGAAGTGAGTTCACACCTCTGTAAACAGCTAATTGAGCCAAATGAAGAACAGGTGGGGATGATCAGATGACTGTTGGGGAGCAGGAAGAGATGGACAAATGGACAAAGACCAGAGAGCCCTTAAAAAACAAAATTATTATTTGCTGTTTGTTATGGGTGATACACAATACCAGTACCAATATCTGTAATATTAATATAAAGAAACAGAAATGGTGTGATTGTAATGATTTGGTCGCAGCTGACAAAACACATAACCTTTAGAAGGCAGATTGAATTTTGCACAATTTTCCACCGCATATTTTACTTATAATTGAACCAAAAACAAAAGACAAACATATTTATGAAAAAAGAAAAAATATTTGATACCAAATGTTTTTACTTTTTACATTGATAATAATGCAATATTTGCTTTTAGTTACGAAATAACATAAAAGTTATTTAAAAAAAACTGCAGTAGGTTATTATTGATCATCAAGGTGAAAAGTACATTTGAAAGGGAAGTCACTTTGGTTATTAAAAATATCCCTTTCAGATTACGCCCTCTCGTCACTGATCTTTATCTAATCTAAATAGTTTAGTCGGAAAACAAACTTCCGACTAATCATAAATGTTTTTTCATAGTCTTGTTTCACATATATCATCATGAGCTGTATAACGGAACGACTCCCTCCCTCAGAATTATGATTCATCCTTCACGCATGCGCACCAGTGACCGTGCGTGGAAACGGGTGAGGGAAATTGACAGAAATTACCAGAGCAAAAGCGGAATCGGATTGATACGTCTTCCAAATAAGGACACAGACTTGAGATTGGGAAATGAAATAGAGAATGCATTTAACAGTCATGTCGTTTGTAATTATATTCTTTATCTAATCCAGAGTGCCTCCAAAGCCTTTATTGGTACTGTAGCCGGCGCAGGTGTTCCTAATGTATCCGAGAATATCTTAAGTTGAACCATCCCACCGGAAGTGGTGGTGGTTTTATTTTAAGGGATGTGACACGCGCTAAAGGAGTCATAGAGAGAGTTTGAACCGAGTACCAGGCACCGGTGAGTAAATAAGAAATAATCTGTCTGTGACTGAGAGCCTCGTCAGGATTTCGCCTGATTAAAATGCGTTTTTTTCCGCTTTTTTTGTTGTTGCTTTGAAGTGGCGTTATTTCCGACGGGTTATTAACTAATGTCGACTCTGTTTCTTCACTGACAGCCACTCGCTGCCACACACGCAGAGCAGACAATTGTCCCCGGGCAGCGGGGGGGTGACTCGGCTCCCTTTCTCGCCCCGTTAACCAGGTAATGCAACAGGGGGGCGCGCGCCGGGGCTCGAGCTCTCCGTAGCGGCTAACAGTGACACGTACTGACCGCGGTCACGTAGAGTTGGTCCTCGCTCGAAACCTGAATGTTTATCGTGTTTTTTTTGTTTTGTTTTGTTTTTTTCCGAGGCGAAGCTCTCAGCACGACTTTGTGGGGGGGTGGGCTCAGCTTATTCATTCATTCATTCACTCATTCATTAAATGGAGAAACAAGAGGAGCATTGAGTCTTCTGTCCCAGGTCATCTGGCCACATAGTTGCACACAGTTAACAATTAAACAATTAATACTCTGGAAGTTCGCCATTTCCTCCTTAAATGATGGATTGTGTTTGTTGTATCAGACCATAAACCAGTTTTTTTGGTACAATATTCACACCTGAACTTTGTTTCAAAAGTCAGTTTTCTGAAAGTCTCAAACAGCCTAAAAATTCCCATTTTCTTTGCTATTTTGTCCCTTTTTGAAATTCTCTGAGAACATGGAGATATATTAAACGAAATCCCCTCCAGAAGGTGAGCTTAGTCAGTCTCTCATTACGCTAATCAATATGTTCTTTGTGTCTTCATTCGGTTGAAAGGTGAGAGCGTTTGTATGTTGTCAGTTGAGAGTGGATTAAATTAGGTTTAGACAACAAGGAGCATCTGCAGAGCTGGTTTCAGGATCTTCCGTATTGGTTGCGTTTTAACTTCTTTTCATGGATGTGCAACAGAGCGTGCTCATGATCAGGGCCATTCAACCTTCCGTTTTTAACCTTGTCTTCTGTTTTGAGTACAGACATTTCTCAAATGATTTCTTTGAATTATTTCAAGTAGACACAGGAACACTTGAATGTGTTTCCATGCATTGAGAGTCTTTCTTCTGAAACCTGTCTGAACTCCCTGGCTGCGGTTTCCATATAAAATGGCATTGCTGACTTGTGGCTAATATTTCTCCATGTTTCGAAGTGTGTCATCACGTCTTGGGTGTGTTTTCATCTTATTTATTCTGCAGAATAACATGGCATGAGGCTTTGTGTTGCCAGTAAGCTCATCTCACTACTTTCACCATTATTTTGATCTTGTGGACAGTAAATTACCATATAACTGCATTTATTTATCAAAATATAACTTAAGTTTTTTCTTTCTTTTGGTAAATTTCAGTAAACACCAGCATCTGTACCATAGCTGTTTATATTACACATTTACTGACGGAAAATACTTGTTTGCATTTGATGTAGAACTACATCTGATGACTGAATATAGTGGTAAAGACTCAGGAAATGGATAATTTACAAATACATGTAGTAGGACAATCCAGATTTATTCTGTTAAAGACAAGCTTTGGACAGAAAGCAAAGAA
>CAJRST010006668.1:16904917-16944206 GCA_907169785.1 Menidia menidia | reverse complement strand
CCCCCCCCCCCCACCCCCTAATGCCCTGCAGTCCTTATTGTGCAGTTTGAGGAGGCGAGCCTCAGAGCAACCTACAGACTGATAAATGTCAGGACGTGACCTCTGGCAGGACAGAGGAAGGATGTCTCTGCTGCTGACTCACCAGTATCATCCCCATGTGCATTCCAGGTTGTTTGGGGAGATATTTCACTTTGATATAAACCCAGGAGTTTGGATACAGCCATCAGTTATTTTTACTCATTATCAGTCTGACCTCATACAGGGAGGGATGAAAATGTAAAATTCCAAGGTGTTTCACCCTCCTTTACTCCCTTACTGTGCTGCCCTTGAATGCATCACACCAACCCATCCTATATCTGTTTTCCGTCACCTCTTTGGAATATATCAAACATGAACTAATTTGAATAAATGGATTAGATTAAATTAGACTCAAGATGACTTTTTTTTTTCTTTTTTTCTTTAGAGGAGGGGGTGGGTAAGGCTCAAACAGCTGAGCAGAGTGTCTCCAGATTCCTGTTGTGAATTGCTTGGTCATGCCGAAGAGAAGGAAGGAAAGGAGCCTGATAATAAGCTTTTTTTCTTTTTTTTTTTTCCCCCTAAAACTTTTGCTTGGCTTGAACTTTCTTTTACCTTTCCTGTGCGTATAAACACAGCCACTGTTTTTATCCATAAACACAGAGCTTAATAGATATCTATCATCATCTAAACACTGCTATTTTAGTCTCATTTACCATCTCAAAGTGTGGAGTTTGCTTTTCTGTCCACTTCACTCCCTTACAGTTTTGATGTAATCCCTTTCCTTTACTACCAGAAGCAACAATCGCATTACATAATTTCCCAGGAAATGAATAAACCGCTGATTTCAACGTTTTAGGAGACATTAGGCCTTTGCCTTGTTTGTGGGAGTCTGATGGCCATCTTATTCCCACCTCTGTCTGAGTCTCAGGGCAGTGAGTACGGTTATTAAACGTGCACCAGGTTAGAGTTTCACAATTACTGTGTTTCTGTGAGAACCCGGCTTCCCTTTTTGTGCAGCTGATGCAACCTGAGCAGCTCTGGATGCAGGTCTGAGGAGAGGAGCCACACCCTGACCCCGTTAGGGCTCGGCAAGATGGAGGACTGCAAAGAAAGGGCTTATTGTAAGGGGGGAGGATGGGAGCGACACTCTTGTTTGTGATGGGAGTGTTGTGTGCGCTTTGCCCTTTGAGGAGCTTCAGGATCTTTGCACGACAGCCGTTTATCTGATTACCTGCTAGGACGCATGGTCCTGAGGACGGGCCGTTTCATCCCACTGTGCAACCTGAACTCCAGATGTACACGTCACACACAGTGGAGTCGAGTTAGGACCCAGCGCCACAGTGTGTGTTCGTACCATTTGGCTTGTGATGCTAAAGCCAGAGAGGTTCAGAGTCATCATTTCACTGCTGACAGGTTATTTTCTGAGGCTGACTCAAAGGGAAGGATGGCTCTAAATAATTGGATCTGGAACCGATAAACAGATGAGGAATTGTCTAAATGAGGAGAAATGTTTCAGGATTCTTGGCGCTCTTACAGGTGAACTGGGAAACGTTGATGAGCTGGACAGAATGGAGTGTGTGGCCATAAGAGCGAGTCGTGGAAGCGGAAACTTCCAGTGAACAAATTAGCGGGCTTTTATGCATCCACTGGAAATGATGCGGAAACCTCAGAGGTTGTTGTGATTAAGCTCTTATGCAGTCGTACTGAACTGGTGCTCTGATGCTTCAACACCAGAGAAGAGTTTCTGTCTTACAAATGTCTTTAAAACCTTCCTGAAAAATTATCTTCGAGCCCAGTTCCTGTGTAGGAGCAGACCGGTCGGTCAGGCCAGTGACCCTTCTCACTGGTGGCATAAACAATGAGCTCCGTTTACAACTGGACCATGGAGCAAAATGGTTTTCTGGTCTAATGAATCGTGCTTTTCTTTTATTTCACATGAAACAAGGTGAGTACGCGCAGTTTGTTTCTGCTCCCATGCGAAGCTGTGGGCCGTAATCTTAAAAAGTTAAGTGTCTGTGGGATTTGCTGGAGGACTCCCCTCTCAGCTGGGGAGACTTAAAGGATCAGGAGGACACACAATACCAAGTCAAATGTTTAGTCAGCACACGGAGGCCCTGCACCACATGGAGGAGTTGGTTATGTTGTTGTAGCTGAGAGGTCATGTTAAAATTCTTACTACAACTCCATCATTTCCATCAAATTTGTTGTTTTAGCGTCCAACATGCGTTGTCCATTTAATTCCTTTAGAGTGGCGGGGGGTAAATGGCCTGTATTCAGCTGCCCCTCAGTCCCCCGTCCCCACAGACAGATGTGGTTTAAGCCGCTGCTGCCGGAAGTCTCCGATCAGACCCGGAGCGATCGGGAAGACGGGCCCAGATTGATCGTGTGCAGCTGCTCGCCGCGCACGTAACGGGCACAGACGTGCTGGATGCTGGCAGGCCCCAAAAGGGGGATAACGTGGGCACTGGGCTGTGAAGGGCAGCGCGGGGACGCCTGCGTGTGGAAAGACTCCGGAGGTGTCTGGGGGACTTGGAGACTGCAGAGCTATTTCAGGGGCAGTGGGCTGGAGGCACAGCTATCAACATACAGGAAGGCCAGATCTCCATAGAGATCCACAGGCAGGGTAGGTATACAACAGACCAGGGTCAGTCTCCACAGTACAGCACCGAGGGGGTCTGGTGAGTGTTGCTTTTTCCTCTCGGAATAACTTTGATTCAGTGTTTACCTTCTTTTGCATTCTGCCCTTAGCTGACCCCCACTACACACACACACACACACACACACACACACACACACACACACACAGTATGTATTATTTTTTATGAGTGAGTACAGACTGGTAGGCCTGTTTTTAGATTTCAATGGCGAAAAGAATAACAGGAAGCTGGATAAAGAGCTTCCGAAATTTGTTAACACTTTATATAAAAGCTGGAAAAACCGGAGGGGGTGTTGTTTTCTAAGAGTTCTTGTTAAATGTAATTTTGACGTTTGAACTTCTTTTAAGCGGGAGGAAAATGTTCAGAAGTATGCACGGGATGGTTTGGATTAGGCACAGTGTGCTGTTCTTCACCACAAGTAGCCATAAATCTGATCCAAACCTTCAATCTGACTGGACATTAAATGTTCTAAAGAATCAAAAACTGTAGCTTTGCCTCCATTCCCGACAGGCTGATGCGATGGGAGCATGTGCGTTGTCGTGGCGAGGAAAGCCCAGTTGTCCTTGCATGTATAAAGTCACACCTCTTTATATAGCCGGCCACAGTTGATAATGCTATTAACGGCACACCGTTGGGACCAGCGAAAGCACCACGCTTTGATGTGGACTTCGGTTTGAGCTGCTTGGGGCTTTAACTTTGTTTCTTTCGCCCGCAAGACGAGCATGTGACTTTGCAGCGAGTCCACATCCCCGGGGACAAACAATTTCATCTCGCATGCACGTAGACGGACTCCCAGCGAGGCTGGGTATTTCTGTGGCCTTAGGCTCATATAAGCTCATGTGGAATGTGGCACTTGATTATTTGGCAAACGGGTAAGCAACATGTTTAGATCACACGGTTGTTCTTTGTTCCCTGGAAAACACAATCCTGTGGCTGTTGTGACTTCTGGTGGGATTGTATAACGGCATTAATGCTCTGCCAGTCCTGATAAGGATGTCTGTATTTTAAGAGTAATCAGTTTCATACGGATGCAAAATAAAAACCAGGTTAACTTTGATATGAGCAGACAACAGATTACAATACATAAACTTCCTGTGCACACTTGGGGAAAAAAATATTTTTTCATTATTTGCTGTTTTTTGTTGAAATTGGCCTCTTATGGAGCCTATTTTAGACACCCCATTATTGGCCTTAAGACAGATGCTCTGATGCTGGCCCCCGACGAAAGGTGAAGTTGCTCATTGATCTAAAAGAAGTCTGTTCACATTTGGCATTATGGGAGGTCGTGGGTTGCGTCATCAGAGGCCAGACCACGGGTACCTGCTGTTACAGAACATCCTCTCCCCGTTCTGGGACCGTTTAAGTCAACAAACAGGACGAATTGCCCTTCCCGCTGAATTGAAACTAATAGCTGACCAGAGGCACATCACAATCAGGCATTAATTTATTAACCATTCACCTGGGCCTCATTTGTGGACAAATGGTGGCCGGTCAGGGCAAACGTGGTACAGATTAAACGCCAGTCAACAAAAGGAGTAAATGAGTTGTGATTGTGTTAACTTTAAAGCTTTTGACCTCTAAACATTCTCCTCCTCTCCTGCAGGCTGTCGGCTGTTTTCTGCTGTCGCTCTTTAAAGAAAAGGAAAAAAAAGTTATTGACGTCTGTTTAGTAAATCCAGCTAGGTGCCACTTTTTGTAAAGGCTACTAAAGTGAGCGGTAATCTTGTGTTGAGCGGAGCCCCAAAACCTGGCCCAGGACTAAACCTCTGAATGAGGCCTGGTTGATCAGGTCTAAGTCCTCAATCTGCTCCGAGTTGGTCCACTTTCATGGGGCGGGATCACCTGAGTCCTGCATTGGTACCAGATGGAGGAAAAAGGCCGGCTCTTGTTTATTCTTTTGCTTGTGTGATAACCAACTCGTGTGTGACTTTGTCACTCTTGTCAAGTGAGAAAAAGCCTGTCATAGTTATTTTGAGTGTGTTCAGGACTTCCCCATGAGAAATGCAGTGCTTGTTTCTCATGTGAGCCCATAGAACATACAACTGGTCCAGCCCTTTTCTACCACGCTAGTGCAGATTTTTTGGAAAGGAACAAAGGTTCACTGTTCACCTGCTGACAATGTTTGCTTCTTAAATCACCACATCAAGATATCGATGGAAATGTAGTTCCACATACTATCCCATCTACTGAATATACTAAAGGTCAGATAGTTTATGCTTTTCTGGTCCAGGTTTAAGAAATCTTAATGGATACTTTCCTGTCTCAAACTTGGCAAAACCAAAGAAAATCCAATAAGTTTTATTTTCATTTGGGTTTAAAGTGGAGGCATTTTCTAAGGTTTCTCAGTCCTGCCGTTTACATATTTTGCTGATAAGTATGTGAACCACAAACCTCTCTACCTAATCTCCTGAAAAACTCATCTCTTTTGGATCAGTATTGTCACCAGCTCATTTAAAGCGTTCACTTGACAGTAAGACCTTTCTGCAATGGACGGCTGGGTAAAGATGGGGATCAATACCCTGACTGAGGCACTCAGCATCTCCAATGTGTCAAACGGGGTTTAGTTCTTAAATCTGGATGTCTGACCTGTGAGCAGATAAAAAATCAGTTAATGGAGAGCAAAACCCCAGAAACCCCTGAAGTATCCACCGTTTGAACCGATGGAAGGACATTTTCTCCTGGCATTTGTGGTCAGGTTTCAGGGTTTTTGTTTGCTTTTATTCTCGGCTTTGTCTTGCTCTTGTGGTTTTTTAGAGGTAAATGTCTCGGATCTTCCCGACTCGGTCCTTTGTTGGATTCTTTATCAAATCCTAAAGTTTTAGTGATCCTAACATGACTCATGCTGCCCTAAATTACAAAAATGTTATTCATACTTTGTTTCATGTCTGTTAACTCGATGACGAAAAAGAGTCACTGCTCCTAAAGCAAACCTGAAGAGGTGTGACAAGTGATAGGTGTGCCATTGACTTCCAGATTAATGTCATCACACCCATCTTTGAATATTTAACTAGAATGCCTCCACTCCAACTTATTTATGAATCACTACACACCGTTTCCGCGAGGAAGTGCGGACCGTTCGTAAAAAGGCTGACTCAGTCTTTCCCGGCGATATACATTTGTTACTAAACGTAAACGGGTTTAAGGGTTAAAACATTCAAATCCCCCTTTCGGGGAGTGTTATGAACCAGTATTGATCCCCAGAGTTAAACTTCCACTCTCTGTGTGCATGTGTGTCAGACAGATCAGCCCCACATTGTCTGGGCAGCAGCCTCTGACTCAGTGTTGAATGGGTCTTGGAGTCACATGGCTACTTGTCAGCAGGCTGGAGGAGGAAACATAATCCCGAGGAGGACGACTGCCGTTATCAGTCCGTTGGCGTTGGTCTGAGAGAGCGCTCGGTCTGACGAGAGGCAGAGCGGAGCGCCCGTCGTCTGACACGCCGCACATCGCCATCGCTCATTTTGATTTTTTCTCTCTCTCTCTGTGTCTCTATCTTTTTCTTTCTCCTCTGTTTGTTCTCCCCCTGCACTCTGACCAGCACGTTCACGGCAGAGTTCAGAATTGCACTACCATGTCTGCGGTGGCTTCTCTGCAGTAAGCACAAAAAGGTATAGTACAATCAGGGGTTCTTTTTATCTTTATGGGACAAAGTGTTTTCATCAGTGTTTTTTATTACAAATGTTTAACCTTTTTATCTAACCCTTTACCAGTTTTGTTAATTATTCTCTGTAAGTTTACCATGAGGTGCTTAATAAGCCGCCTAAAGAATAATGAAACTCAAATCAAATGACACTGACTTCCTGTCTGAACCATATTTTATTAATGCGGAGTTGACTTGGACCCTAATGCTTTCTAACCAATTGTAAACAAATGCTCCACAGGCTGCTTTCTGCCCTCTGGGTTGTCTTATTAATCCTGAGTAAGAGGCTTTTACAGACCATGTTAGTGGGAATTTATGGTTTTCTTTTATATTGTAGCCTTCCCCTGGAGTTTTTTTTTTTTCTGCAATCAAAACGTGACCCATTTCTTCTGTTTTTTAAAGATAATTTGTCTGCTCATTATTAATCAGGCACATGGCTCTTTGTGTAGTCTTTAAAAGGCGATAGGAGCTTAGATTCTCTGCTTTTAAAGGCAGCGCCTCAGACGTTAAAGCATTTTATCTTGTTGGATAAAACATTAAGGACACTAACTATCTGTCACTTGGAGCTCTGGCAGCAGAAACCTTGTGTCCTCAGACATGCGTTGTCTGCTAACCAAACACGCCTGCTGTCTGTCTTTCATTTTAGTATAAACTTATGTTTAATGGGGCTTTATCCATCTATTCTTCCCTGTCATTGTCCTGTTTTGGGAATAACAGGACTGTGCGTCGGTTGAGGTTTAGGCATTGCGATCAAGCGTCTATTTCTGGTCAAAGGCGTCTTTTCTGGCCCTTTGTGCATTTTATCGAGCCGTTCTCTAATTACGCTGTTCTGAGGCATGCCGTCTGCGGTGGGCTCTCGCGAGCCCAGCTCTGGATGGAGGCCGTCGCTGGTCGGAGCGCCTCTTCAGAAGACTGTTCAAGACGCATGCAGGCTTGTGTCGAGAGTTCAAGTCTGGCTCGCGACCTCTGTCCTACCGTTTACCTTTCGCTGTCTTCTCCTTATCACCAAAAGGAGACATGGTGTGGAATTTTCAACCTTCCTCTTTGGCTTTAGCTCCGAGACTCTCATCAGATGATGAGAAGTTTTAAAGTGCATTGTTTTTAAAGATCCTTCAGGTTTTGAAATGTTTTTTTCATAGGTAAGATATCTGCTAACTAGCTGCTAACACAGTGTTGAACATCTGGGTGGGAGTTCTGCAACCTGTCAGCACTGCTCCCTCCCCTGACACATGTCAAACTTAAATTGTTTTCATACTCCAATCCTCTTTTCCCTTGAGGCTATCTATCATTCTTCTACAGAGATGGGAGGTGGTTAAAGAAAATTGTTTTATTTCCCAACCCAGCCTTCACATGTTCTATAGACTGAACATTGACTGGTACATGCAGGCTCTTTTGGAGTCCCTTTTAAGGGTCATTTTTCTTGACCACTTATTTCCATCGGCCATAATGCAAACGCGATAGCTTGTACCCCGTAGTGAACCTGTACAGGAGGCAGCACCATGCTGAGTGCTGATATTTTCGGTGGAGCTTGATGCTTTGAGTTCCTGTGTTATTCTCCAAGTGAGCTTCTAATTTCTGTTCTCTATGTATTTGACATTTTTAAGCGCAGTAATGCAGCTTGAGCTTTCAAGAAGTGTATATACAGAGTACCAAATTCAAGAAAAAAGCCACAAATTGGAGAAATAAGCCGTTCGTTTCATATTGTTTCTTTCTACACAGTTTACTTTCATAAGTCCTCATGAAAGCAGCCACGCCTCAGCGCAGCCGTTCCTCCATTCACTGCTCTGTCTGGGCAAATGTCCTCTTCTAAATATGGATCACAGCACAAAATTCTACTGATGTTTAACTAAATCCATGTTCCAAACTGGGTTATGACTGGTTTGTTCATAAGAACAGTTCCTAAGAATAATCAGTATTACTTCAGTAGTACCATAGATATTTATTTTTCTCTTCCCTCGTTTGAAAGGAGACTTGAGACCGGGAGTTGGGTTCCTCCAGCATCTTGCCATCATTTAATCCCTCAGATGAGATCAGGAGTCTCTGGAGTCTGCAGGGTGGCCTGTTCTTCTCATTTCAGAGCTTTAGGACAGGTTATTTACAGGTTACATGTTGTAAGCTGTCAGTAACGAGTATATTGAAATGTATGGCTCATAGATTCCCTCCAACCAACCCTATGGTGTTTCAGATGGATTGTCACACATGTGACCCAATTGTATTCTTTGCTCTCAGCATCCACGTGCTCTCTGTGACTGACAGAGGAGGAGCGTGTTATCCTGTGACAAGCCAAGTTAATCTGTCCAGTCTGGCAAAGGGCACATCCATACATCTCACACCAACCCAAGTTAGCCTTTAGCTTTAGGTCTGACCCACTCATTTGGGTTTTTTTGCACATTTCTTATAAATGTTGTAATTCCAAATCTGGTTTCTTAAAAGTTCAAAGCTCCTCTGAGAGGCGTCAGTCCTCAAAAGCTGCCACCTTCCTGTTTTTACACCCATCTCCTCCGGGAAGGACTTTTTTTTTTCCCCCCAAAACACCGACATGCACACGTTTTAGCCAATGGCCAAATCTCGCATGGAGGAGTTTGGAACTTAAGAGGGAAAGGTTCTGTATGTCGTTTATTTCAGGAGCACTTTGCAAGGTATCGAGCTTCTGCATTCCTCCAGGAAGACACGAACAACTTGTCCTCACTTCCTCTTGCACACTCAGCACTCATCCAAGCCCTTCTGGTCCTTTCAGTTGTTACACAAGAGGCGGTCAGTTACTTTTTGACAGACCGAGTTGAACCTGATGACAGCCAGAGTTTTGATCACCAAAGACCAGTTTTTTTTTTTTTTTTTTTTTTTTTTTTTTTTCTTATTTTTTTTTTTTTTAATCAACTTGAAAAGATCATAACAGCTGATATTGTTTTCCCTTTCTGATCCATATTGTTATCCTTGCGGTATTATTACGGACATGCCCAGAGGTAGACTCGCTGCTTCCCAGGGATGTTACCCAGGATCCCAGGGTTCAGTAACTTGATCCCTGTGTAGCCAGCCTTGCCTCTTTCACAGTGATTGGGGTTTAGGTTTACTGAGAAAGTCATTTTCAAGCACAACCAGGCTAACTGACTCAGTCATTACTATTACAGCGTGCAGTTCAGGGTCTCTGTATGGAGACAAATTACAGTCACTGCCCTGTTTCCTCTGTGGCTCAGTCTGAGGTTGTTTAGTTTTGCCTCATACTGCTCCTATGTATCTCTGCGCTGAGTTTAATCTCGCCATTGAGCGCTAATGAAACGGTTATTAAAGCCTTAACTATCAACAAGGTCACGATATGATTGTCTCCTGGCATCAGAGAGGCTTATCGCTTGTTTTATAACTGCTGTCAAGAGGCCAGGCTCATTTTGGCAGAGCATTATTTCCTACTCTTTAAAAATCAAAGCAAAGGAGCACATTTAATATGATTTTTTTTTTTTAGACCTACTGCTTTGTTTGTAGTGTTGCCTGTAGCATACTTTGGTAAAGTCTCAGGGGCTGACGCTGCTTATCAGAGGGTCTTTTGCACGGTAGCACTTTATTATCTGACTGTTATCTGACTTAATGATTGTTAACCTTGCAACTAGGGTAGTTTCCAATAAAGAATCACTGAAAGGAGCTGGTTTTTCAAACCACTTGGTGTGCATCTTTGGCCATTGAAGAGCTTGTTTGGTGTCTTATGTTTATCCATCCGTATGTTTTACTTCATATTTTTGGATGAGGGATAAAAGTTAGGAGCAGTAAATTAAAAAAAAAAAAAAAAAAACATGCATAAGAAAAATATCCAACTCTTAAGAACAAGGGAAAGAAGTCCAAAAGCGAGTTATGCTTAATACCGTTCTGACCTATTGGCTTAATTTAATATTGAAAACATTCTCTCATCGCATATCTTTTTCAATCTTCCATCTTGCCCAGCCCCCCCCACCCTCCATATTCTAAATCTCTGCTCTCATGAACTAACACCTTTTTATCTCTATCTGCCTCCAGGTTATGCTGCCCAAAAGCTGTCTGAGTCCCAGTGAGAAAGAGAAGGGCTAAAGCCACTGCAGCACAACAGCTTCTACGCGTCTCCTCAGCAGAGCCATGAGCAACCCCAGCCCCCCCAGCCCCCCCCGCCCCCCCCGCCAGGTCACCAGCGCTGTGGCATCGGCCGTTCACGGCGTAAGTTTCTCGGTTCTTTTTGCAATCAACTCATTGATGTTTCTTTTGTAATAACTTTAGTTTTATTAGGATCCCCATTAGCTGCCAAATAAATGGCCACTAGTCTTCCTGGGGTCCTCACATATAGAAATTACATTACATTATGAACAAACCATTACAAAAAATCACAGTATAATAAGTATTTGACCCCTTGCTGATATTGCAGGTTTGCCCACTTACAAAGAATGCAACGATCTATAACTTTAATCATATGTACATTCTAACAGTGAAAGACAGAATCCCAAAGAAAATTCCAGAAAATCACATCATACGAATTTATAAAAATTGATAACCATCTGATGAGGAAAAATAAGCATTCTTTGTAAGTGGGCAAACCTGCAAAATCAGCAAGGGGTCAAATACTTATTTCCCCCACTGTATGTGTTTATATAGATAGATAGATAGATAGATAGATAGATAGATAGATATAGACAGTACTTTATTGATAATAATAAGGTCTTAGCTATGTCACACTGGTAGGTAGCCAAGTAATCGACATTTCGTTGTCAAGATTCACCTTGTGTTTATTGTACAATGACAATAAAGTAAGTCTAAGTCTGCCCTCCTGCACCCGGGGACAGCCAGGCCCCACCGCCATCAGCCATGTGGTCAAACCCAATTGGCCTTCCAGAGCTTCCTCTGTTTCGGTTCGCATTTTCCCCGGGCTGGATTTGTGCTGCATCAGCTTCCTCGCCGCTCTCTGGCGCTGAAGTGTGTTTAATTTGGACCGCGCCGTCGCCTCTACCACTCTGTGTGTACAAATCTAGTCGCATGTAAACCCTCTGCCAGCGTTCAGCAGCTCTGACTGCAAAAATGAAAACACTCAGAATAGCTCAAATATGCACAGAGGGCTCTTCTGCTGAAACTTCCCTCTCATTAAAATATCCAGAGCGCCAAGTCCTCAGATGTAACTCTTCCCTTGTCCTTTCCTTCAGGACAAACTGTTGCCCCTGTTGGACACAGTGGAACAATATTCACCTTTAATAAAAAGCTGATTAAATAGCTGTGGGGGGGATTGGTATAATGGTTATGGCTGGCAAAGCCCTGGGAGCAGCATTCCTGTGCTCTGAACAATCTCAACAAGCTTGTCTCATGATTAAGACGGTCTAGTAGTAAATATGATGAGACCTAAGGGAAAATCTACCTCTCATATCGGCAGTTTGCTGTTTGTCCCAAGATTACTTTTGTGTGTGTGTGTGGCAGAATTCCAGGAATGGTTTAATTTCATAAGGTATTGTGGCGTTTAATATGGGAGAGCAGCCCGTCTCTGTTGGTTCCAGAAGTGCTTTTGAACGGAGCAGATTCAAAAAGTCTTGTCTTTTAACACAGCACCAATTTAGGAAATGTCTGCCTTCCCTTAGCGTTCCAGTTTTGTCAGCATTATGAGAGCTGCTTCCTCACTTGGCACGACTATGTGACCGAGCTTACGCCTCCTGCCTCTACCTGCGTAAGAACTCAGGAGGCTTTCTGGGCAGATGTGAAGAAGTTGTCTGAAACGAAACCCCACTAGTTTATGCTGAAAATGGGAAATGTTATACATGTAAGTGGATATCTGGCATTTAAGAACAATGAAAGATGTGCAGCAAAGTTATTTATTTGACTAGCTATTGAATGCGGCGCAAAGAAAAAAACTAGATTTATGAAAAGGTTAATTGAATTTTTGAGGTGCTTTTTTTTATTTTTATACATCTGCTAAAAGAAACCACATCTTTCGGTCAGTATTGATTTATTTATCAAATAATAAGGTATTACTGGGCACAACATCTTTTATCATCATCATCATTAGTTATTTGGTTTGGAGTGAATGTCACAAAATGGTGGAAAAATTGTAACTTTTAACAAGCAGAACCCTGAAAAAAAAAAAAGGTCCCCCAGCTGGACAGAGTCCCCAAAGTAGACGGAGAACAGAGATGAAAAATAAGAGCAGGATGGGTAGATCAGAAGGTTTTTGAAACCAGAGAGGCCTGTGGAAGATGACAGGAGATGACTCATAATGCATATTTGATGACACAAAATCGCCCCATATTCTAAAAATGCACAGAGAGCAAAGAAGAGAAGGTGCTCCGTACATCCTGGGGGCCTGATCAGCGGAAAAGGGTTCAAGGTCACCTGAGCCAGTTCTAAATATACTCTTTGTTTTGATGCGGAGGGCAGTGATGAATTACCGAGTGCTTTTTATTCGCTGATGTTGGATTCGCAGTCGTCATGGTCAAAGTTTCACTCAATGGCAGTCATCCATCTTTGCTGTTTGCTGTTGGTTGGACCGGTGAAAGCCATGAAAACCTGCCATTGTTGTGGGCAGGAATATGCCACGGCTATTTTAAGGCCTGCTGATCAAGAAGCCCTTTGAGATAAAACTGTTTGCGTTTGCACCTGCTGGCAGTTATTGGCCGCGTCTTGGCTTTGACTCTGCCACGTTAATTATTATCCACTCAACAATGTCTGCTTGTCTGCATGCGTCTTTCCATAAACCCGTCTGGAGAATTGTCTACCATGTGTGCTGCTCATGCTCTAGGAGTGGAACACCGAGTGTAGATGTCTAAGTGCTAATCTGCTAGTTGCACAACAGCGTCTCGACGTAGTTTGATGGACTTTCTTTATTCTTTAAAGGTGAGTTTTGTCTACTCTGAGCCCAGAGGATTCACGTTCATGTGAAACCAAAGCGTGGTTTCACTTCATTTTGATATTACTTTCCTTATTATTGGTGGTCAGTTATTATATTGTTGTGAATACAGCAAACAGAGACTTTGTGAGCCAAACATGTTGCCTAACTTTGGTTTTCCAGGTAAATTTAACCTTTTCGTGAACTCTGCCGCTGGTTAATGTTCACTCCAGTGTCAGCGCTTTCAAAATGGACTCTTACTTCGTCAGCACGTTTCACGGGTTTTCTTTTTTCCCCCTTTCAGTATTAAAAATTCAGGGTAATGATTATTCTCTAAGGATATTTCAGTATGTCACTGGTTACAGATGGTCACCCCTTGAATGTCAGCAGTTTTCTCACAAGCTTTAGCTTTCCTCTTTCCCACATGTTTTGTGTTTAAACGGAAAATTAGTCAGCAATCCTGTTTATTTCAATAAGGGGTTTATTTCTTGTGGAAAGTTCCACGTTTCTCGCACTGATATCTCAGAGGTCAGGGTTCACTGTGCCGAAGAACCTTGAGTAAACATCTTTCAGTTTTGGCTCGCACTTCTTTCAGGGAAAGCTTGACCGTTTGGAGCAAAAACACTATTTGAATCCAAGTTTTAAAATTAAAATGCCTCAAACATAAACTATTAGAAGGGCCGGCCAGATCCTGTATGCAACATAGTTGCTCATATGTAACGCACAAGAGATATGCCATGTGGACTTTTAGAGGGAAGATTATGCAGCTCGAACAGCAGACGCACAACTCTCATTAGAAAACAGAAATATGAGAAAACTCAGAGCGAAACATTATGTTTCCATGTTCCGTGTTTATTCCGTCACATGTGGAGCGTCTGGGTAACTTTATGCCACATACACCTTCTGTAAGCTGTTATCAGGTCCTCATCCCCGTGCGCAGGTGTGAACTTTGACATTCAGGTGTTAGAGTGTCACTCATGGGGGATGAGCTGCCGGTCAACGATCAGGAACGGCGCTTTGTGACTCACGCCGCGTCCCGTTGCATCAAAATCAGTCCATGACGAGCACCTGGCAGCTCCTACAGAACTCCCTGCTTCCAGCGGCCACTTTTTATCAGAGGGGATTCTTTGATTCAGATAAAACGAAGGAGTGAAAAGACTCATTCAGGCTCCCACGCATTGAATCCTAAAAATAGCTTTTAAAGGGAATCTCACCAAGTGAGCCCAAATCCTTGATCTGGAAATGTTTTTCTGGTTTCCTATTGGTTCAAAAGCTCCAGAGTCTTAAATTATTGATTTATTTATATCAAGGAGGCTTGTTTATTGGAAAAAAGGAAATTCAGGAGTTCTAATCAGTGATGCAACAGAAAGGTGGTGACAGCCTGTTTGCAGAATAGAAATTTCCTTTCTTTTTACAACCTGTGTTTTTTGGAGTAACGTGAGAATATTGTGTACTTGGGTTTCTTTGCAGAGTCATGTTAAGATATGCAGGAATGCAGTGACATATTAGCCACATGGTCTGACATGATCAGTAGAGCATCTGCAGTCTGTCCCTCTCTGTTCCCGGGAAGTGCTGACTGTGTGGGATTTGAAACTACCTCAGGACAAAGATAATCTCTTGCTGCCTCCACATACTTCACACTTGAGCACACAACACGGTCATCAAACAAGCACACTACTTTTTAGAACCTGTAGCATTAAAAAAACACACAAAATGAATTCCACAGTATAGTTGTACTATTATATATATTATATGTAGTATTATATATTTTATAAAGTACTTTTAAACGTAAATTTAACCACAAGCATATGGTTATTATGCAGAACTTGCTATTTGATCACGGTAGCTCGTTTCATAATATTTGCTAAAATGGGCCTTAATAAAGCTCCATTTAGAAAAGTTGAATCACTTCAATGCTGAGTTCTTGTGCATTTTAATTGCCCTTCAACACATAACGAGCTTCTCTGTGAATTCTCTTTGTGAATAATTGTTCCTTTAAACGCAGCATTGTCATATGTCCTGAAAGCCTTCTTATGAGTCTTGTTCTGCCCTTCGTCATCTTCTAAATTGGTCAATTTACTGGCAGGTTAGCCAACAGGTTTAAGATTTGACTACTTAAAGGCTTTGGGAAGCAGGAGGACACCTGTGACTGTAAACTGTGCTCCTAAGCTCACATTCCCAGTAACGGAAAACTAACTCTAACCTCAGGGAAATGTTGATCTTTTTTGGTCAAGCCAGTTTTGTTTTTACTCTGCTCCCTGGGGTGTGTTTTTGCTCGAGGTGCCAGTTGTGGAAAATTCTCTCACTTGTTTGAGAATCTATAACACATCCCTCCCAGATCTCGGGATTCACTGTGAAACTACGATATCTTTCTGAGGGCTCTGAAAAAATATTTGCTCCCAAGATGATTGACAATTAGAAATGAACGACAGAGAAACATTTTTTGATCATTTTAAATCCTCGTTTTGAAAACACCATTCCACCATTTTGTTATCAAATTCGGCCGTCTTTAATAAGAAGTGTCTGATTACAGAATTTACAAAAGTTAAATTGTTTGTAAGGAAAATGAACCTCTAGATGATGTTGAATGAGTGGCTAAAGGTTCAAATTGTGCAGTTCATCGGAGGGCCGTGTCCCTCTGTCACCTGTCTGTGGCATCTCAGATGAGGTCATAGTAAAACATGGGTCATGGGAATGCCTTTTTCACAGTTGATTGCGCCTGCTTCTATCTGAGCTCTGATGCAGCAGCGTTTCCTGTCCACGTTAAGCTGTCCTGATGGATTTGATGAGCTTGCGTCCAGAAGATCCGTTGAAAGTGTCGCGTCTTTAAGTTGCTCCCTGTTCTTTTCGTTTGATCTGATTTGTTGCTCTAGGTAGGTTGAAAGAGTTGTTTCTGATTTGTGTTTTTTGTCCAGAACAGTCTCTGCTTCATGTTGCGTCCAACATCTACAACGTTGCATCTGTTTGTTACAAGAGAATCAAGTAGAAATGTTAAGGTGGAACTGGTTTGAGCCACTTTACCTCCAAATAAAATGACCAGATTAAGCGGTTTGAGTGGTGGCGCTTTGACGTTCTTTGTGAATTTGCTTAAAGAAGGAGCCCCAGGTGGAAAAGGGTAATATCATCCCCTCACACGCTCCTCTTTGCTGCCTGAAGCACAGAGGAGGCCCCTACACACCACTAACATGTCATCATGAGAATCACTCAGAGCTCAGAGGTGACTCGTCACCCCTGAGCTCTGCCAAAGGAAGGATTCGCTGCAGGATGCACGCATACCTGCACGGTAGCTATGGCAACGCTTCATCTGCAGCTGGGTGTCTTTTCCACGGCCTCCTCGGCAAGAGTGGATCCATCCTTATCACAACAGCCCACCTACTGGGCCGGGCGCAGCGAGCTGCTGCAGGAAAACAGATCTCTTACCTTCCGTGTGATCCAGGTCACGCTGCAGCCTGGAAACGGTGAAACCGATCAATGCACATGGCTGTTGTCTCCAGTTTAAATCTCATCTGTAGGAGAGCATGCATGTGAGGGCCGATCATGTGATGTCTGGACAGAGACGCGTTCGCAGGTCTAGAGCTCCCTCTAGTGTCAGTTAGAGGAATGGCAGGGACTCATTGGTGGGATAGTAAAAGGGTAAAAAGATGGTCGTTTATGAGGGCTCAAAGATTTAAAGAATAAAATGCATTCAGACACACAGCTACAGTGGATGATATAGTTACAGGAGATGCCGACTCTGCTTCACATTAGAGTTTCCTCTACCAGCCCTTCCTGAATTAAGTTAAACGGCTATGAAATGGACCTTCTTCTAATTTAATTTCTCCTGCAACTCCAGTAGACTGAGATGTGGCAAGAAATGAAAAGTAATTTCATTTTGGCATTTGTTGGAGGGTTTAGCTTAACTATTTTATTTATTTTTTATGTTCAGCCCGAGGCTCCTGCCGCCTCCTCCCGACACGGCGTTCCGCGCCCAGAAGAGGAGGACGACGGGGATCTGAATAAAGCTTTGGGAGTCCAGCGCTTCCAGCAGATCCTCCGCCCCGCTGCTTCTGTGCCTGACGAGCAGCACCACACCTGCCATGAAGAGGACATTGAATGTAAGAAGGGGAAAAAAAGAGTGGCTTCTATATGCTGTTTTCCTCCCTCTGCATGCAGACACGATAACGCTAAATGCTTTGTGACGCGGGTCCATCTCTGTGCTCTACCTCTGCAGACCACCGTCACTCTTCCCATCACATCCACCGGCCTCTGTCCAAGCTGCCCTCTGAGGGGCGGAGGAAGAAGAGCGGCAAGAAAAGGAGAAAGGACAAAGATCACAAAGCCAGCAGTGTTCCTAGCAGTGGCCCCATAGAAGAGGGAGAAGATGAAGAGGAAGAGGAAGACGAGGGGACAGAGTCGACCTCTGGACCATCTGAATCAGAGCGACCCAGAGATGTGGAGGTAATCATGTGGCTTCGTACTGGTCTTTTCTGGTGGATTAGGAGTGTAATAAACAGAATTAATCTGTCGGAATATAAAAAATGTTGAAGAATTACTGGTAATAAATTGAAGTAAAAACAAATTTTCCCACATGTTGGTTTTGAATCTTTTTAATCTTAAGGGTCACTTTAGGATCTTTGTATAAAATCCTGTAGTGTTCAATGTTCAAGTTAGGAAAATGAACCTCTAGACTTACTACCACCAGATTGTTCTGACCCAGGAATAAACCTGTACATAAACCTGGTCTTTTTAAGTGTGCAACATGTGACACTGTTATATCATTGAGGGGTCATGTGCCATCGCTGTGAACACGGTGTATCCAAAGTCTGCAACATGAAAATGGTGAAATATTTTAAAAAGTTAGACAAAATAATCATCTTGAAGTATCAGAAAACATACACTTAAATTTTCTTCCCATGTTTATAACAATGTTATTACTGATCAGTTATCATTATTTTTTATCTGTACATTTATTTCAGTAAAGGTCTTAAGATGATTTTAGGATGAATTCATCAGAATTTGATGTAATTTTCTGTCCTCTAAAAAAACATTAGACATTAAGTTTACGTCATTATAAAATTATCTAAAGCTCTGAATCACCCTGTTCCAGATGCTGGTCAGTTAGTGTTGTACAATTACCATATTTTCCTCTATGAATATTTCAGTATAGCCTCAATCATTCATCAGCTGGTTTCATGTTAGCTGGGTGTTATGATGCAAAACCAGACCTGACATGAGCAGAAAGCAAGTGAATGGTGTCAACTGCATCGTAAGAATTAATTGATAATTAGAAGCGATTGTATTTAATATAATGTATTATCATAAACTTATGTGCATTTATTCCTCAAAATGTTCCAGCTGAATTACCTAAAATTAGACATTGTTTTCCATGTTTTTCTATTTTTGTTTATACTTATACTTTTCCAGTTTTGTGTTTTCTTTCTGGACATGGAAACTGTTCTTTCAGTGAACAATATCCTGTGTTCTTACGTCCTCGGACTGTTTGACCTTTTCCTTATTTTTATCACAGATATGTACACTGGTGTCTAAAAGGCTCTGACTATAGATGAGACTTTGTTTAAACACTCTATGAACTAAATCCTGACTCCCTCTGTTTTACCTCTGCAGTTCTTCCTGTCGGATGAAGACCAGTTGGCCAAAAGTGGCAGAGAGAGCCCACACTCGCCCAGAGAGCTGAACATTGTACCACAGGCTGCTGTGGAAGCAGAATCTGAGGCCTCCTCCACTGAGTGAGCATGATCACATTCTCCCTTTTTAAAAAAAACACTTCTTTTCTCTCCAATCGAGCTGAAACCACTGCATAGGTAACAGGTTTGTGTCTGTTGGACTGTGAGGCGCACAGTCTTTGTTACCATGTTCCAGGCATCCAGTAGGCCTGCTGGGCTTGATCTGATTTGCCAGAATTATCCTCTCCTCAGACCCATAACTCACCTGTCGCTATAGACAACACCAGCACCTCAGCAGCCTGAGGCTCCTCCTTATGACATTTAGTTTCCCACCCGATAAGGATTTAATCTGAGCCGGGGTGAAGCTGCGTTACATCATTAGCATCTTTTTCAGTGGACTAGAGAGCAGCCGAAACTCTGAAGACTCGCTGTGGTTTTTTTAATGAAACATCCTAATATTCAAACCAGCTCTGGAATACTTTTAAAAACGGGTTTTTAGACGGTAAGTTGTTTAGGTTTAATTAGTTATGGCTGCGCTTGTCAGGGATACAGACGAATGCTTTAATATGTGGAGCTAGATATTAGTCATTCAAAGCTAAACCACTCTGTGACTTTGGGGGAAAAAACTGGTCTACAAAGATAGAGGATAAAAGTTTACATTTCAGTAGCAGTAATTTAATTGAGTTTTTTCTCAAAGTGCATTGTTAATGCTGTCACAACCCAAAAAACTGAACAAAACAGAAACGAACCCTGAATCAGCCATATCTTGGCGCCTGCGTTTCCTCAGCAAACCAGCTCCGGTGGAGGCTCCCAGCCCGGCTCCCCAGTCCCCCGGACACCCGCCGCTGGCCCGGGTCTCCTCCGCCGGCCGCAGCTACGACCTGCAGGAGCGCCGCCGCACCGGAAACATGACGGGCGCCGAGCAGGCCAAGTACCAGCGCATCCCCACAGACGAGAGCGAGGCCCAGACGCTGGCCTCCGCCGACCTGGACGGCATCAAGAGTGAGTGATAAGTTTCGCTTTGTGCTCCGTCTGAAAGCACAGACCTTTAGCAGAAAGCAAATCCCTAAAGCATTATCAAAGTTGTCTGTGTTTTTGCTTCATTATTTAAACAGAAACAGAAATACTTTAATAATCCCCCAGAGGGAAATTATTTTTGTTACTAGCCCCATGGGGTGTAGTAGAATAGTCCAATTTAGTTTGCATTTTTCTGATCCTGCTTCTGTAAAGAAACTACCTGTTAGAGAGACTCCTCTGTACATAAACAGCTGCCTGCTTTTAGTCTGCATCTTAAACGTGACATGATGTCATGGTGTTGTGTATAAAAGGTGCCCTCAGTTCGCAGTGAAGGGCGTTAAAACAACAACAAACAGTCGTGCAGGAGTGTACAGTACAGTTTTGAGACCAGCCTGTCTGTAGAGCATCGTGATCCTCTGTTTATAATGGTGAAGGCCGCAGGATATGGTTTATGTCAAGGTTTAATTCAATTTAGCTTTACTCCATTTGTGGTAATGTCCCTTTGGAGGGTGCTCAGTTGTTTTTTTTGTTTTTTTGTGGTGACTCATTATTACTTTAGGCTTAGTTACCACAGTGCTAAAAATGGGCATAAAAGAAACTACAACATAAGATTCAATATTTGGTCTGAGCTTCTTTATTCTCTAAAATGGACTGAACCTGCTTAGTCAAGCTTTCATGTAATTGCATTAGGTCTTCAGTCTCCAGGAGCAGCTCTCCAGGCTTCTTTAAGGATGTCCCAAAGCTCCTCTTTGGGTGTTGTTGCTTTTGGCTCCACTTTTGTATCCATCCCTCCATCAGAGCTGCTGCCACTTATTTTCAGTCCACTTCTGGTTCCTCTGGCAGAGCTCAGCCCTTTTCTCCCCGTTTCCCTTCCTTAAGAATGGAAGACAGCCCCCCTTCCATGGAGAGCATTTCTGTCGTGCTTGGGTCCACAGGTGTTGCCCCGCTGGTTGGCAGGATTTTGCTCTTCCCTTTTTTTTTTTTTTTTTTTCTTTCTTTCTTTTTTCTCCTGGTGTGATTTATTTATTGTTTCTTCCTTTTTAAAACTTTCTACTTTTTAACACAAATGGTCTTCTCTGAATCAGTAAAATTCCAAATGATCCTTTTACCAATTTCCTGGCAACATTCTTGTAACTTGAGTTTAAAATTAATTCTTTAAGTTATCTGTACTCCGGTACAACTCGTACAACTCTGGTTCACCCACTGAGTTAGGTGCCCTTTGTAAGCTTGAACCAACCTTCTTTCATCTACATCTTTAATACCCACTCTTCACAACAACTTCCCGGAGACACCTGCTAAGCACCTGATAGTGACTCTTGCTTGGAGAAATTCGTTTTAAGCATTTTTTTTCCATCCATCTTGTTCACCTCGTCTCTAGTGGTCCTGGCTTTGCAGCCGTTCGGATTCCTGCCTGAACACTGAGGCAAAGAGGGGGCCTCTGCCCCCACTGTCCTGTGACGCTACCAGCCCTGAGCCCAGTGTGGGCCCGGGTTCAGGGCCCACAGTGATTTACGTAAAGTCAAGCGGTCCACGAAGAGCAGCGGCTCATTAAAAAGCATGGCAGACAGGTCTGCATAATGAAATTAGGCCTTCCCGCTGTCAGCTGAGGCCCCTGGACTCGGGCCCGAGCCAATTCTGGGGCTAATTGTGAAACCTGGACTATAGTTCTCAACCTTTTAATCACCGCAGGAGTGAAACAAGGGACGAGTTAAGTGGACTTGAAGGCCGAGTACAGGCTGAGGATGGAGGTGTGGGTTTTATTTTTCGTTACCAGGCTTCCTGGCAGAGAGCGGAGCCTGCAAACAGGTTCATCACCTGTTGTTCTCTGCGTCTTTTATCTGCTTCCCGCCACCGTAAATCATCCTGGGAAAGTGTCGGCATCCCTGGCCGCTGCTCAACAAGAGGAATTATTAGATCTCTGTCCCTCAGCTTTCGTTCAACCTGAGCCCGTTAACACTCGTGTGCGCTGATGCCTTCTGATGTGGGGTCAGGCTCCGGCCAAGGAGTGGCAACTCTTTCCAGTTTGTCTAAACTCCAGAGACTCCCTCCAGGGGGGTCACGCAGTCAGTTGGCACTGCCGTCTTAAACCCGGCCACAACCCTCTCCCTCCTTCAAGATGCCATCAGTTTTTTTTTTTTCTTTTCTCTGATGTCAGCCCCGACCAGCAGTCAGACATCATGGGGCGACTTGACAGTGGGCCCTCTCATTAAAACCTGAAGACGGTGGAAGTGACACTAGAGCGAGCACAGCAGCTGATGGCAGTCGTTCAAAATGTCTTTTTGCCCTTAAAAAGAGAACTTCAGACTTTTCCCAACTTCAAAGATCGATGAAGAATTTGAAAGTCATAACTGTATTTTACATTCTTGCCCACTCTGATCACGGTAAGACAGATTTCTAAAGGAAATCTCACTTTGTTTGGCTATCAATTTTTTTTTTAAATGTATTTTTATTTGTTTGTTTATTTTTTGTGCTCTTTTTCTGTGGAGAAGCCTCAGGTGTATGCTTAATTTGGTCCATCTCCCAGATGTTTTCCCTCATTGATTGGTTTAGGCTTAATGCAGCAGAAGGTTTTTTTTTTTTCTTTTTTTTTCTTCACTGAGCTTTGACTCCTGGCGGAACCGTTTCTACTCGGTGTTCTGTCCGTACTATCCCGTGTCTTTCTCCACATCCTTCTCAATGCCTGGTGTGCTGCCAGCATGAGTAACTCTACTCCCTGCTGTGGGACTGCAGAAACAAAAACGCATAGAGGCCTTTGAGGTGGGCAGAGATTCGAACTCAGGGCGCAAGGTCAGTGTGTGTAGGCTCTGGGCGCCAGAACACAACAAGGCTGGAATTGTGCAACCTGTGACTTCCTTGGATTTGTTTTGGAGCCGCTACTTGAAGATGTTCCCAGAGTCCTGTATGCTTCCTGGGTTTTGTGAGTTAACGTTTGGAGGGGAGCCGTTTTCGTAGACCCCTAACCCATCTTCTCACCGTCTGCTACAGGTCATCGTTTCGAGGATGTTCCGGGTGTGCGCAGGCATCTCGTCAGAAAGAGCACCAAAGGACAAGTGGTGCACACAGGCAAGGACCACAAAGAGCCCACGACTCGCAGCCGAAAGCAGGACCGCACTCCTCATGAGGTGAGACATTCCAGTGGTGCCCCACAGTCACCCGACAAGTGACATAACAGCAGAGCATTCTGTTATTAAACAAAAGAGACTAAAGATCACACTGTGCCTAATATAAACGAGTAACAATGTCTTAAGAAACTTTTTTTTTTTTCTTCTTTTTTTTTTTTTTTACTCGGTTCAAGGTGGAAATACAGACAGGAAGAGATGCAATGATAAAAATCACTTTTTACTAAAGGATTTTTTTGTTTGTTTTTTATGGGAGTTTGGGGTGATGACTTTAAAGATTTTCAATTTTAATATAGAAGACATTTTGCACTTAAACTTATTTTGAAATGCTCCTTTTTTATTTGTTCCTAATTTGTAATCTTAATTCGTGCAATACATCTCCGTAAATGTAAGGCTGATCCTTGGAAATGTTGTCCTGCCTATCCCTCTTGAGTTTAGGCCTTCCTTTCTCCTCCGTTAATGGGACAGGGAGGGAAAGAGACTATTAAAAAATGAATGAGTGAGTTCTTTCCTTTCACATGCCTAAAAGGAAGAAAGAAGGGACAGGGGAACTGAGGTAACCAGACCCTGGGAGCTGCGGAGGAAGGAGGGAGCTATGTTTTATTAACACTCACGGGTTCTCGTATACAGCCTCATGCTGGTGGCAGCCAGGTGAACGGGTCCCTGCCAGGTGCATGTGCTGAGGGAGGGGGTACCTGTGGATATGTGTGTGAAAAAGGGGGTCCCGCCCTTTGGGGTGCCATCGGTTGGGCCGGTGTTTGAGTATTCTCTTGCATCGTTTCGCTCCCTCAGCCGCTATCGGTGGTTCTTTACCGCTCGCCCTGGCGGCCTGAGGGCTTCCTGCTGGACATGGATTCTGTTCGTATGGCCGGTTACCAGCAGGTGAGGTCGGGTGACCGGCCACGGCCAGGTTTGATCTGCGTGTGTGTGACTTCACAGGCATGCAGCAGGTGCATAAAGGCACAGAGAGGCAGATCAAAGGCTTGGTCTTCCCCTCCTTTTGGTCCTGATACGCAGCGTTGAGACTCACCAGCATGGTGTTGCTTTAACCTTGTTTTAACAAGCTCTGGAGGGACAGCTGCTGCTAGGACACTTGGCAGTTACAGACACACAAATGTTTAATAGCCCCAGCCAGGAGGAAAACAACGAGACCATCAAACCGTCAGACTTGTAATCTAATTTCGTAATAGCCTAAAGTCATTCAACCTTCCAGTTGTTCTCAAATATAATCATGAACAAATTACTTTGCTTCCAGCTGAATTATAGGCTGTTTGAAACCATCTGTAAAAATAATATTGACATTTTATCAATAATATTGAACTTATTATTAGTTTGAGTTTCTTTTTTCTTAATCTTTAATTTATTTTAAGACAACTTGTTGTTGTTGTAGGCATGATGTTTTCTTGCCATCAGGTTCCATGTGTAAAATCTGAGTGAACCGGCTGACCAGCCAAAGTGTTTTCGTTGCTTGCATGTGCTTATTTTTTTCTTTCCCTGCAGTGTGGATGTTTCTGACTCACAAACTAACCTACACCTGACTGCCTGTAATTTTGCTTCTAGGTGTTTGTGGAGTTGAACGAGCTGATCATGGACAAGAACCAGGAGATGCAGTGGAAGGAAACGGCCCGTTGGATCAAGTTTGAGGAAGACGTAGAGGAGGAGACGGACCGCTGGGGGAAACCTCACGTTGCTTCGCTGTCTTTCCGCAGTTTGCTTGAGCTCAGAAAGACAATCTCCCATGGTGCAAAACAAATAAAACCGTAGATAAGTGCATTTTCACACCCCAAATCAGTGCTGCCTAAACTTAGCTCTGTTTGCGTGCGTTTGCAGGTGCGGTGCTGCTGGACCTGGACCAGAAAACCCTGCCTGGCATCGCTCACCAGGTGGTGGAGAAGATGATAATTTCTGACCAGATCAAAGCTGAGGATCGAGCTAATGTCCTGAGGGCTCTGCTGCTTAAACACAGGTGACAGGAAATCACGATGCTTTCTCCACCACGCATTACAGTTCGTCTGCAGAGTCTGTTCAAGAGCTGGCATTTTTCTGTCTGATAACCTCCAATTTATACTTTAAAAAGAAAACGTTTCAAACAATCATGACAAAACACAACTTGCTCAGTGACGGTACACGATATGGCATTTTTAATAGCTCGGTAGTACATCCTGGCACCTCTAATCCTCCAATATTATTGGCAAATGGCAAACGGGACCTCTTGCCCATAAACA
Source organism: Menidia menidia (assembly GCA_907169785.1). Classification (NCBI taxonomy): domain Eukaryota; kingdom Metazoa; phylum Chordata; class Actinopteri; order Atheriniformes; family Atherinopsidae; genus Menidia; species Menidia menidia. The sequence goes on along the minus strand of CAJRST010006668.1, from coordinate 16,919,050 downwards.
TGCAGCTATCATTTGCTGTCAGAATGCAAACAAATGACGGTACCTACTGTTATCTCCTTGGTTTGATGTCTGCTTCTTTAAGTTGGACATCTCGAAAGATACGTTTGCATTTTCGATAACAAACAGCGTCTTGTGCATTTTGGGTCTTAAACGGCTTTTTCTTGCCCTCCAACACACCTCCTGCTATTAGGTGGCTTTATGCTTGGACTCTCCCTCTCCTCCTCCTCCTGACCCTCTCTCTGCCTCTCCCTGCTTCCCCAAGTCACCCGAGCGATGAGAAGGAGCACACTAGCCATTTCCCCAGAAACATCTCAGCAGCCAGCCTGGGCAGCCTGATAGCGCACCACCACACGGCCAACCACAGCCACCCGCAGGAGCCCTCGGTCACCGACCCCCTCATGGGGACCGCCAACTCCACAGAAGACACGGAAACGCGCATCGACATGGACAAGAACGAGCTCCAGGTAGGTGGAGGTCCAAAGTGTTTGACAAAACTCCCAATCGCCCGCATTCATCGTCATTTTGGAATCCCGGTTGCTTTGAGCAGAAGGAGCCGACTCTGACGCCCGGCATGCATCGATCAAAGTCCAAACATGAGCTCAAGCTGCTGGAGAAGATTCCTGAGAATGCCGAGGCCACAGTGGTCCTTGTGGGTGAGTTCCTGAACAGCTGCCCAATGAGCACATCTCGCCTCATCTCCAGACTCTGGCTCGTCTTTTAGCTTTTGTCTCCCTGCGTGTTGACGTTCTCTCTGTGATCCTCCAGGCTGCGTGGACTTCCTGGAGCAGCCCACCATGGCGTTTGTGAGGCTGCAAGAGGCGGTGGAGCTGGAGTCCGTCCTGGAGGTGCCGGTGCCGGTCCGGTTCCTCTTTGTTCTGCTGGGACCGCCGACCACCAGCATGGACTACCACCAGATAGGACGCTCCATCTCCACCCTCATGTCTGACAAGGTAGGCAGGAGACAAATCCATCTCTGTTTGTATCGTAATCAGATATGGCATTTACACTGAAATACACTAAAGATTGAGTTTATGAAATATGGGAAAATAAACCACGAGTCACCGTTGCTGTGAGCAATAAAAGCCCCGCTGCTAAATTTACATCTGTTTTTAAAGAAAGCATGTGTTATTCTGGCTGCACTCAGTTAGAAAGAAACTTGAATGACTGCAGATCAGGTCTGTCTCATTTATAGCTCAAATTTCTATGTATCTCGTTTCCCATCCAGCGATTTCATGAGGCAGCTTATCTGGCAGATGACAGGCAGGACCTGCTGAACGCCATCAACAGCTTCTTAGACTGCAGCATCGTGCTCCCGCCTTCGGAGATGGGAGATGATGAGCTGCTGCGCTCCGTCGCCCGTTTCCAGAGGGAGATGCTGCGCAAGAGGGAGGAATTGGAGGTCAAACTGTTGGCCAAAGAGGCCAAAAGCCTTGAGGAAAAAGGTGAGCAGTTTATTTCGTTTTCTTTTTTTATTCACACGTGTGTGGCGGTGTCTGATGACCAGCTCGGTCTGTCTCCCAGAAGCTCTGCTCACGCCTCTGAAGAAGTCGGACGACCCTTTGCAGCGCACGGGCCGCCCCTTCGCCGGCCTGATACGAGACGTGCAGCGCCGCTACCCAAAATACGTCAGCGACTTCAAGGACGCCCTGAACAGCCAGTGCATGGCCGCCGTCATCTTCATCTACTTCGCTGCCCTCTCTCCCGCCATTACATTCGGAGGCCTGTTGGGTGAGTCCCTGAGGGAGGTTTGATCTGGATTCAAATCCGGCTCGGGTCTCGGTGTACGCGCTAAATGTGGGTGATCTGGTTCCAGACGAGAAGACGGAAGGCTTGATTGGCGTCTCGGAGCTGATCGTGTCCACGGCCGTGCAGGGCGTCCTCTTCTGTCTGCTCGGAGCTCAGCCGCTGCTGATTGTTGGCTTCTCTGGTCCCCTGCTGGTCTTTGAAGAAGCATTTTACAGTGTAGGTGCACTCATTGTGAAAAGCATCTCCCCCTTCTGTGATTCTGGAGATTTCTAAGTGAAATATTTTCTCCTGAAAACAAATACTTTGGCTCAAGAACAAATTACTTTTCATGTGAAATAAAAATCATCTTAAAGTTTCCATTTGGTATTCAAGCATTTTGTCCACTGATTTGTCTCTCCCAAAAAATAATAATAATGTTTTACATTTCATTTCATGTACAAGCTATTTTTAATGTCTCTTTTTCCCCTCACAGTTCTGCAAAGCCAATGCCATAGAGTACCTGACGGGCCGCGTGTGGATCGGCTTCTGGCTCATCATCATCGTGGTGGTCACCGTGGCCTTCGAGGGCAGCTTCCTGGTGCGCTTCGTCTCCCGCTTCACCCAAGAAATCTTCTCCTTCCTCATCTCCCTCATCTTCATCTGCGAGACCTTCATCAAGCTTGGCAGGGTACGGTCCCGATTCCAAGAAACGTCTGTTGGCATGCGGCGCCGTTCGGCCGCTGACGCTGAGCCGAACAGATTAATCTCTGGCGGTATTCACACCGACTTTGTTTTTCTAACGAGCCTACCTGAAATCTTTTGTGACCGATGTGCTTTGAAAGTTGAATGGTTCGAAAGTTTAACTATTATCCAGGCTTATGGTTTTTTCGAAGGATTTTTGCTATTTTTAGAACTGACTTGAACGGACTTGAAAGGCCATTGGAAATGGACTTGTTCCTTTTTTTTTAAAGTATGTCTGCGGTAAATGGAAGGAGCTGTGTGTGTGAATGTGCACTTCGTAACGAGATGGTCCATGTGCAGATTTTCAAGGAGCACCCCCTGACGCGCTGCCCGCTGGTGAACGCCTCTGAGGGCGCGCTCTCCATGGAGCCGAGCAACAGCAGCCTACCCGGGACGGTGACGGGGGAGCCCAACACGGCGCTGCTGTCGCTGGTCCTCATGGCGGGAACCTTTTTCATCGCCTTTTACCTGCGCAAGTTCAAGAACAGCGCCTTCTTCCCTGGAAGGGTGAGGCTTTCCAATCAGTCTTATGCAACACTACCACGCCTCTTTGGAGGCCAAAGTCCTGGGAAGACTTGAACTTAAAAGTAATCGAATTTGAAGAGGAATTAAATAACTACTCGTGTGAGTTTGTGGCCAAGGACTGAATATGTGTCAATACACAGAATGGCATGTTTTTTCAACAAAAAAAATAGAAAATTTCAACCTTAATTTAAAAATTTGTTTAAAATCCAGATGAGTTTTACAAGGTAAAAGGAAAAAGAGACACATACACCCGTCAGAAAGTGCATTCGATGACTGGTGACTGTATTTTTCAATTGTGGCTTTTCTCTGTTTCCATAACCAAGATTTATGCTTTTAGAGAGTTATGTATCCATTTTAAAAACGAGCTGAGTGGAACACCAATTCAGAGAAAACCCTCCAGGGTTCAGTCTGCCTCTGTTTCTTCAACCCCTTAACAAACTGCTTGGTGGTTTTTGGTTTGTAAATGTCACTGCCTTCCTGTAGCTCCGCAGGATCATTGGAGACTTTGGTGTACCAATTGCAATCCTCATCATGGTTTTGGTAGATTACAGCATCCAAGACACCTACACACAGGTGAGTCTCGGGGGATTTTGTTCGTCTCCGTGACTCAAACCACTGAGGGAGAATCACGTCCTCATATTCTGTCCAGAAACTGAGCGTTCCCAGAGGATTCTCTGTGACCAGCCCCGAAAAACGAGGCTGGGTCATCAGTCCTTTGGGCTCAGACGGTGAGTTCCCCATCTGGATGATGTTCGCCTGCTGTTTGCCCGCCCTGCTGGTTTTCATCCTCATCTTCATGGAGACTCAGATCACCACGTGAGTACTGGAGCAAAACTCCCTTTTGCTTTTCTTTTGATGCAAGTTGGTAAATCATCGTCTAAAATTGACTAAAACTTAACCCGATCAAAGTCTTGTTTAAACATTTCTCTTTTAAAATACAATGTTAAGTATCTCTATACAAATGTTGATAAAGGCCTTTTAAGGCAGTCTGTTTATGAAAGGGAATATTTTTTGTTTTTTGCTGGTGAATTAGATTTGAATTGGGTTCATTTCTCTTCTGTATGATGAGATAAGCATATATTTTAACAACTTTTACATCCAAAAACTGTATTTATTCCAGCTGTACTACTTATTGAATAGACAGTTTGTGTAAATAACACAACAGTGGGCTAAAGTCTGTGAATCATTAATCGCATTAAAGGTGTAGGTGCGAGCCTGTTTTGACTAAAGGGTCCAATGAAGCGTAAACATAGAATATCGAACTCATTTAACATTGTAATCCGTTAAACCGAGGCAATCCACTCTGTGTTGACTCGAAAAAAGAGGGTTTCTTTGATTCTGGGGGGAATCACCAAAGGTTTCCTCTGTTTTTCCGTCTGTGCAGCCTCATCGTCAGTAAGAAGGAGCGGATGCTGGTGAAGGGCTCCGGGTTCCACCTGGACCTGCTGCTCATCGTGGTTCTGGGCGGCAGCTCGGCGCTGTTCGGCCTGCCGTGGATGGCGGGGGCCACCGTGCGCTCGGTGACGCACGTCAACGCGCTCACAGTCATGAGCAAGGCCGTCGCCCCGGGAGACAAGCCGCGCATCCAGGAGGTGAAGGAGCAGAGGGTCACCGGGCTTCTGGTGGCCGTCATGGTCGGTGAGTGCTGCTCCTCCGGTCCGTGGGAATGTTCAGTTCAATTTTATTTCAATAGCACCAAATCCCAACGGCAGTTATCTCCCAGCTTTCCAAACAGAGCAGGTCAGACGGGAATCTGAAGTTATTTACAGAAGCCCAACAATTCCCAAGAGCAAGCACTAGGCGACACAGGCAAGGAAAAACTTCCTTTAAGAGGCAGAAACCTCGAGCAGAGAGAGCAGGGGAAGGCAGCATACACAGAAACACAGAGGCACAGACAAATGAAGGTAGTGCTGCTATAGACTGGATGAAAAATAGTCCAGATATTGATATTTATGATAGTAATGATAGCAGTAATAATAGCAAAATAAAAGGAACAGTAGTTGTAATTGTTGCAAAGTGGGAACACGGGGCAGCAGGAGACTCCCAACCATAGATCCAGACTCCACAGCTCCAGGAAGTCCTGCAGGAAGGGATGGCGAGGAGAGGAGAGGAGAGGAGAGGAGAGGAGAAAGCACAAGACTACGGAAAAGGGGAAAAAGTCCAGTTAGTAAAACGCATTGAGGTTGCACTGAGAGAGAAAAGAGGAGAGGGGAGCTTGGTGCATCATGGGAAATCCCCCGGGCCGATGGCAGCCCGTCTAACTGTCTGAACACATTTGACCCCCCCCCCCACAGGGATGTCCATCGTGATCGGCGACCTGCTGCGTCAGATCCCGCTGGCCGTGCTGTTCGGCATCTTCCTCTACATGGGCGTGATGTCGCTCAACGGCATCCAGCTGACGGAGCGCATGATGCTGCTGCTCATGCCGCCCAAATACCACCCCGACCACACCTACGTCCGCAAGGTGAGCCTCCCCCCCCCCCCACCCCCCCCCCCCCGCCCCGGTCCTGGTCTGCCCCCCCCCCCCTTCCCCCCCCACCTCTCCCCAGGTCCGCACGCTGCGCATGCACCTGTTCACCTGCATCCAGGTGGTGTGTCTGGCCGCCCTGTGGGCCGTCATGTCCACCCAGGCGTCCCTGGCCTTCCCCTTCGTCCTCATCCTCACCGTCCCCGTCAAGATGTTCCTGCTGCGCCGCATCTTCACCGTCAGAGAGATGGCCTGCGTGAGTTCACCCTTCTTGTTTCCTTTATGAGCTGTCGTAAACCAGGATATTTGTCGTTTGTTTTTGGGCAAACTGCGCAGGTTTTAAAGGCTGTTAAATCCCTCCCACTGCTGCCGCCCTTGTTGCATAGAGATGGTCAGAATATGGATAAGAAGAGAATTTAGGTTTAGACCTGAGTCTGTTTTTCTTAAGTTTGATTTAGCCCAGGGGTGTCAAACTCCAGTCCTCGAGGGCCGCTGTCCTGCAGGTTTTAGAGGTAACCCTTTTTCAACACACCTGATTCACATCAAAGGGCCATTAGACGGGTGCAAAGCTCAACAATGTCCAGAGGAGATCCAATTTAGGTGTGCAGAAGCAGGAAAAAGTCTAAAACCTGCAGGACAGCGGCCCTCGAGGACTGGATTCTGACAACCCTGTTTTAAAAGCTGTTAAATCCCTCCGACTGCTGTTGCATGGAGATGGTCAGAATAGGGATAAGAAGAGCATTTGGATTTAGACTGGACTCTGTTTTTCTGAAGTCTGATTGAGCCTCATGTGTCGTCTTCCTCTCACAGCTGGATGCAGACGACGCAGAGCCAAAGTTTGACGAGCGCGACGGACACGATGAGTACTCGGAGATGCACATGCCGGTGTAGCCCCCAGCGGGCCCTCGCAGCCACTGACCCCCCCCCCCTCATCCGGTACCCAGATCTGGGAGTCTGTTCGGACGAGTTCAGGGAGGAGATTCCGAAGGGCCTTGTTAGTCGTTTCAATATTTATGAGGTCGATCTGCTGGTTGTCAGCAGTTTGTTGCTCTGATGAACAAAGTAAGATGGGCGTTTGTTCATTCATGACATGCTTTTTTAATTTTTGTTTTCTTTAATGTGTATTTCAGGGGACAAGAGATTTCAAATCAATTTATTCAAATCTCCAGCTCAAATTTATACATGAAGGTAGTTAAATTAGCAAAACTGATTAATTTTTAGCCCTGAAAAGTTGCTATGATTCACATTGAATATGTGGAGGATATATAGGATACATTCCTTTTAACATTAACATGCAAGTGGTAGTTTTTTATTCTTTATTTTACTCTCACAAAGCGCCTTATGAAGGACACTGAACTGTTTTTTTTCCTCATTCTGTCATTGAGACAGCTGACAGCTGATAAACAAGGCTGGTAAACACTTTTTTTTTATTTTAGACTAAACAAATCTGAACAATGACTAACAAAATAGTTTTTTAGCCTCATGGTGTCCTTGTAAACCTCTTACTGACCTAATTATTTAGATATGCTTCTTAACTCATTTTTACCCTGGCCTTCCTTAGTTATGCATTTCTTTGTATTCCAATCCAACAGTTTTATTGATTTTCAGCTTTAAATGTCAGATTCTGTACCTGCAGCACCAGCAGAGGGAGATCTTGGACTGTTATGTTGAAGATGCACCAAAAATCTGAACTTGAAAGGGCAACTTTGCCACTACACTAATGCCACGACATCCGTCTCTCCACAGACGTACTTTTCTTTTTATTTTCTTTTTAATTTTTTTGTGACACACTATTGACGCAGTAGCCTAATAAATACACTCTAAATGTCTCCATGCACATGTTTAGGGCACTAAAGCACTAAAATGTTTCACGTGGTGTGGTTGCTGGTTGGTTTAATGAATTAGTTTCTGTCCGAGTGCCAAATGTCCAGTGTACATTTTTTTTTGTGGTCAACATAAGCTGCAGTTCAGTCATCTCTACTCTGTTTTTTCTGATTTTGAAGAAGCCAAAATCTTCGCGTTTTTGATTCCATGTTTCCAAAATTCCATGTTTCTCCAGTAGCAATTGCATGTTTTTAAACATTTTACTTGCAAGCATATGAACCTGGTCAACCAAATTACCGAACAGGCTGTGCAGACAATCTCAATAAGAGGGAAGGCTTTTAAGTGTGTGTGTGTGTATATTTACATATATATACAGCACAATTTATTTTTTCTCTTTTTAAAAAAAGTTTTGCATCATGCTGTATCTGGGCAACGTGGAATGGTTAAAACTTTGACTGTGTCAAAATGAAATCCCTGGTCTTCTGTTACGCTCCGGCTTTTCCCTCCAGCGTGTCTCCGCCTGACTGAAGGTGTGCTCTTGTGCCTGTGTGGTGTTAAAATTGCACAACATCTCCTGTGCCTCCGGGGGAAGCGTGAAGCGATCAGCTACAAGTGTCTTGTGTGTTTTTGGACGGTGCACGTTTCAGTCTTTAGCACTTTTGAGACGCTCATCAAACATCTCTGAATTATTTATCTGTTGCAATGTGTGACGTAACTTCTGTTGAGACATTTGACGGATTGATTTTTTAGGTGTGAGAGCGCTTAGCTGCACTTTGATCATGCCAATGAAGGGGAGTAGTCTGAGAAATGGGCAGTGTTATGCTTCTGATAATTGTACCTGTGAAGTTAGTGTATTTTTCTCATCGTGTCTTTAAAAATATTTAGATTCATTTTAGAAAGCAATACATAGTTCACCAGACTTGCCGAGGCCTCCCTGTACATTAATGGTTCTGACATTGATGACAAATAAATGTTATTTTATATTTATGCAGTTTTTTGTGATTATTAATGTACTCAAATGTCATGCGCAAGGGATGTAAGGATGGATTTAATTTGTCTGATTCAGAGGCACTTTGTTTCATGAAATCCACTCAAAGGTAATGCCATAAAGATATTGTCCACTTAAACTCTTTGAGTACTCGTCTGCTGCAGCTATGGAGGAATTTCCCATGAATACATTCCGACATGTGGTGATGAGAAATGTGCCGAAAAGTTTAAGTAGACGGTTCTGAATCCAGCAAATAAAATAAGGTAGGCAGAAGATGACCCTTAAAGACAGGAAGTTTGACACAAACTCTCAACAGAAAATACGCACCACTTATAATCTCCAAAGCTTCTGAAACGAAGGGAAAATCTTTTTTTCTTTTATAATTTTACATTAAATATGGACCGAAACTGTAGAGAAATGTGGAGAAACTATTAGTAAAGCAGTTATTTTCTGTTTTGTCCTCACTGCAGTGTAACAACAGCCGCAATACAACTAGTTAAACTCTTCCTTATAAATAAAGACTTGAGTTGCAGGAAGCTTTAGTTGCTCTTTACTGTGGCTCTTTTCTTAGTAATACTAGGTCAGAGTGAAAAGACGTTGCCTCTTTGAGGTTTACAGTGATAAATTTATGCCGTTGAACACAAATGTAGTAAGTACAAATTCTATCAGCCTCCTAAAACTGTCTCTAACTGAAAACAAACTTGACACCCAGAAGGCAATAGTAAAAACATGCCCTTCAAAATAAGAGCTCCTTCAAAACAAATGTCCGTTTTGATTCTTGCCTGAAAGGTAACACATTTTGGTTATCAGTAATTTAGGAGTGCTGTGTTGGGAACAAGAGTTGTACCTTGTGGGGAACGGTATCATCAGGTTTAAATCTTTCAGAAAGCTAAGCATCTACGTTCCTCTGTTTCTTTAGTATTTTCTAATAATCAGATGAAGCTTTTTTATGTGTCGGAACTGGAAAATGCAGCCTTGTTTTTGATAAGAAACCAAAATGGGCATTTCCTCACAGGTTGTTTTTTCCTGGTGGGCTGGGGTTTCCTCCCTGTCTGGAACTTCAACAAAGAGGGGGTGGGCCTCTGTGCAAAGTTTTCATTCCCACAGTTACCGACACACAGAGGGAGATGGCCGCCTTCTCGCTGTGGCTTTGCAGCCTCTGGGCTTTGATATTTTCCTTAAATGCGCATCAAGCTTACGAGGAACTTGCTGACACTTACAGGAAGGGAGTGGATCTGGCCCTGGAGAAGCTCAGCTCTCATCCCACCATCCAGCATCATTTTCACTTCTTCAAAAGTGTCACACAGTCAGACATTGAGGTACTGTAACAATTTTGAGAATAAAGGGTTCTTAAATAAAGGGTCGTTTGAAGTAGCTTAACCGTCTTTTGTCCTCAGCCTGGTTTTGACGTGAGCTTCGTCTACCACAACTTCTACCTCAAAGCCACCAAGTGCCCGAAAGGAACGGTGGATTCCTCCGGGTGCCAGTTCAGAAACGACCGGGTGAGTGTGATCTGACTCGGCCTGTGGAATGCGGCCGCCTGCTGTAACTCGTCTGTGTCCTTTTTGTTTTTGTGCACCGAGGCAGCCCCTCATCGACTGCGCCGTCTGCTACAAAACCTTCAGGGGAAACATCGAAGAGGCCCCCCTGCCCTACGTCCACTGCGTCCACAGACCGGCCCTGACCGAGGTGCGGCCGGCCGGTCCCGTTTCCCACCTCGATTTCGCTCACGTCCAGAACCAATCAGATCCGAACATCTGACTTGGGTTTGCTTTTGTTTTTCTGTGGCAGGAGATGAAGGCGGCCCGGGTGGAGCACTGCAACACTCTGGCATACAGCAACGGAGCGCCCACTCTTCTGGCTGTAAAAAACAAATGAACGTTTGCCTTTAGTTTCTTTTTCCTGCCCCTCATTAGGTCACATAATATCAGATGAGATTAGAGCGATTCATCTGTGTGGTGTTAAATCTTCAGAGCGTTTTAAAGAAATAATGACAAGACTAGTTTGAGTTGGTATGTCCTCATTTCTGCTTTGTCACATCAGGCCTGTTTTTGTCTTTCATCTGTTTCGTTTGCTAATGAATCACTGATATGTGCTGCTTCATATTAAAATGATTAACTCATGAATGGGCTGTGGTTTGTGTCTTATTGATTTCTACACTGAGATGGTTCCAAACATTTAACTTTTCATCTGAGTGGCTTTAAATCCAGTTCATCCTTCTAGTTATAGTGAGGAGGGTAAAACACGATATTGCATCAAGTCAGCTGCTATCCATCAGATGGTTCATCTGAAAAAACGAGAAAAAAAGTAAAGTTGAGAGGATCAACCACATTGAAAAGATGTCTCCCTTATCACGGCCGGCCACTTTTTTGTCTAACCAAACCGCTAATGTTTCCTTTTCTTTCCTTTGAAAATACAAATAAATTCCAGACTAATATTTTTCACATATTTGCAGTTGCGATGAAACATTTTTGGACTTAAAATAACTCATGTTGCAAATCCAGGGCAGTATATGTTTTGTTTGTGAACCCGTAGAATATTCTAAGACTGCCTTGGGCAAAACGGTTTTTAAGTATCATCATCTTGTTTGTCAAGAATTTGGAAAGTGGGTGAAAGCCGTTCCAACTCGACAAGTTCCCTCACGCCACTGATGAAAACTGCTGATGGTGTGGCAGCTTTTGAATATCAGAATGTGAAAGTTCACACACTGTACAACGTTCAGCTTCTAAGGAAATACGATTTCTTTATACATCCCTTTTTTCACGTACTTTCCAGGAAAAGAACCGAAACCAACACTTGAATTGAATAGTTTGTTTTGGGAACAAAAGGCTGTTAAAAGCAGGTTCAGACCATCTCCAGGACTTGGATCAGTGAGATTATGCATGAGTGTGAGTCAGCCCTTCCCCACTAAGAATGTGCTCTCCAAAAAGCAGTTTCATTTGATGTTGTCAGGGGATTTCTGGAGACTGGGAAACAGAAAGTAAACACTGATTCACTTGTAAGTTCTACAGCCATAATAGGACTTGTTTTGGACTGAGCCCACAGAGAGGGGAGGGCACTGACCCCACGAGCCAAGCTCCTCTCCTACAGTCGGAGGAAGATGGCTGCTGGGTTGCTGTTTCTGCTTTGTTCTGCGGCTTTGCTGTACTCCGCCGCGGCTCAGGAGCCCTATAATGAGCTGCCCGCCATCCAGAAGAAGGGAGTGGATCTGGCATTAGAGCAGCTCACATCCCACCCCGGTGTGCAGCACCATTTTCGTTTCTGGAAAAGTCTGGACAAGTCCGAGATCGAGGTAAACGTTTGAGCTTAGTGCTGAAAAGATTTAACCTGTGTGGATTTTTTCTGTCACGGTGTGTGTGTGGAGAAAAACAACACGTGCCCATCGGAGTTATGAGTGTCGTGACGTGGTCAGACGTGTGTCTCAGGAACACTTTCTCACTTAAAAAACTGCTCCTTGTGTTTAAATTCTAACAAATGTGTTAAGGAGGCATCCAAAAGGTTCACCTCAAACATGATGACTCTGGGTTTTCTAAAGAGGAAAAAGACAAACGTTCACACTCAGATATTTTTGCATGTCTTCATGCCTATTGTGCAATTTGTGCTTCAGGGGATTCTGAGTAATGTTTTCACATCTGCTTCTGGTAACTTTCACTTAAAAGAATCAACTGTCAGCAGGCTTCTTTCAGAGGGATAGCTGGAACACAGAGCCAAGAGACAAAGACAACTGTTACTTTTACTCCCTCTTGAAATGTTTTTTTTAAAATTCCTTATCATGAAACCAGTAGAGGGCTTTGTCGGAGCCCCCCCACCTGCCCCTCAAACACAAAAACACGAAGCGGCTTTAGAAGCACGCAGAAACTTGAGTTCATACAGTTACAATAAATCAACTTTAAAAAGCCTGAATCCTGCATCTCCCATGAAATCCTATTTAGTCCTTCTCCGTGTTTATATTTAAGTATTCTTCTCAGATGTGCAACATTACTGTATCCATTCATTTTGACCTAAAACGAGGCCCCCTCGCCGATCTGTTCTCTCTTAGGGGGGATTTAAGGTGAAATACCTCTACCACCACTTCTCACTGAAACCCACCAGGTGCGCCAAAGGAACAGCGGCGTCCAGCGGCCTGCGCTGTCAGCCCCGCAACGACAGGGTGAGGAAAACAAAGAGGCTTGGATTTTGAATTTTTCAAAAAATATAAACCGACTCCTCCTGATCTTTGGCTGCTTTTTGAAAAAATGTTTAATTCTACAGCCGCTGATGGATTGTGCCGTTTGCTACAAAACTCTCTCGGACGAGATCGACCCCAGCACCAGCCCGTATGTCCACTGCATCCAGAGACCCAGGCTCACCCAGGTACTTCTCACTCACCTTTCCTCTGCCGCTCCCCCTTCTATTAGTGAGATTTAACATAAAAACAAATCTCATATGTACAGCCAGACCACATTTTCTGATTTGACACGTATGTGCTGTACCTTGTCAATGTGTTTAGTTACTATTGTGTGCTTAGTTTGACGTCCGTTTGTGTTTTGACTTCTACTTGGAGACTCTGTTTCATCTCAGAGAATGCAGGCATGTTTAAAAAAAAGCCATTGTTACTCCCACTGTTACAAACGGCATCAAGGAAAATTGCAGCGGAACCAAAGAAAGGCTGCCGACATCTGTTTGCTCGACTGGACTTGCATCTCAGTCCCCTTTTCCTCGTGTTTCAGGAAATGAGGACCACAAGGCTGGAGCACTGCAGAAAAATGAGCTACAACAGTGGGGCTCCGACGCTTTTGGCCTCGTCCACTGGCTAAAAGCAGCTCTCCAACACGTCCCGCTTGACAACTGCACACGGCAACCGCTATCAAAACTTAGTTAAGCTGCATGATTACTGAGTTTTAGTGGCTTCGTTTGTTCCTGTAATCGCCAGTAGAACGCTGCCGTTTCCGCTTGAGCTCCTCTGCTGCGATACGTTTGTTTCTCTTCTGGTCTAAAGGGTCACTGTATCACAGACTGTATAACAGTGTAATAAATGAGTGGAACAATCAAACATGTCAGACCTTTTTTGCTGCTTCTATTTAGGGATCAACGTGGTGGGTTACTAGAGATTTATCCATCTGTTCATTGTCCAAACATCTTTTTCCTAGTGGGGTTTCAGGGGGCTGGAGCCTATCCCAGATTGGATTTAACAAACATAATTAGAATATAAACAGCCAATACAGCAGCACCGTCAACTCAAAAAGCTACAATCAAAAGGTGTTTTATAGTCTGGAAGTGGACCCACATTTACCTTTGTTGGTTTACAAGCCAATGCTGCCTCCATTCATTGTATTTGATGGAAGAAAGCATCTTAAAACATCATACACACACAGACCCAAAGAGTGTAGGCGTCTTCCAGGGACCACTGGTGACAGCGATTCATTTCTGCATGTCTGTGCACTTTCTAAGGTTTAGGTAAAGCATTCATATTGAAATATTTCAAACTAATTTAAAAAAATCTGTGAAAAAGCCTCTCATGATCTGAGAAACGTGACTAGGTGTAAAATGTCCCATGCTGTTCATTTGAGGATTATCTCTGTACTTCGGAGCAAATTAGGAATTGTTCCTGCTTTTTAATTGATACAGTCATTTTTCCACCCTTAATGCTGCTTCTTGCTGGCTGAAATGTAAATGACAGCTATGTTCTTCCATTCCTGGATCAGATGTGCTGACGTAAACAGGATCAGGGTCAAAATAGTTTGGTCAACAGTTTGGTCAACAGTCCAGTAGGGGGATCCTCCTAATATTTTTTGCTCCTCCTCCAGACTGCAAGTATATAAAACCAGAGGTTTCTCTTTTCTTTATTACTTTTACAGCTGTCTGAGTGGAGTGTGACTTTCAA
>CAJRST010006668.1:16864438-16904907 GCA_907169785.1 Menidia menidia | reverse complement strand
CTTTAATGCAGCCGTCTCTCGGCTCTGACAAGCTGAAGCCCCGTCACCCTCATTTAATAACAGATGTGCAACCTTATTAAACTCAAATTCAAAACTATTCCATGAATACCATATCATTTTCCAAATTGATTGGCTCGTTGATATTAAGTGTTTGATTATTTTGTCTATGTTTTTTCTTGTGTAATTTTAAGAACCTGTCAAAGTAATTAAGAATAATAGCTTAGTAGCTCCTGCTAATGTGTATATATATATATTATATACAAATATATACGCAGATCATATACACATACACATCTAAGAATTGATCTTGTAATTGCAGATATAGACCACAAGATGACCCTCTAACCTAAGGGAAATCTGCATCTCATTCAGTTGTTCCAGGCCTTTCATTTATATAGTTCTGTTCTGTTTTTAAGAGGAAAGTTGCTACGCTAAATATTCTGATTTAACTGCATTAAAATATGGTTTTGTGAAACATCCATCAAAATAGCATTTGCCTTTTTCCAGATTAAGTTAAGACACCTGCCCCATAAAATACAACAGTTGTGATTAGAAAGCCGTAAGAAGACCAGACCTGAAAGAGGATTTTCACTCTCTGCCAGAAAAACAAGCCAAGCCGCCGTAATACTGACCGGTCACCATTACGTTGCCCCCCCCCCCCTCCCCCCCCTCTCTTAACCTCTCTGCCATTTCTGGTGTCCTAGATGCTGGTTGTCTAGACATCACCATTGTCTGCTCGGCCCCGCTCGGCCCCTTGTGCCAGCGTAAATCTCATTAACACCAGGAGGACCTGGTGGAACCGGGGCTCGCTGTGAGCCCCAGGGACTAAAAATAGAAAAAAGAGGGCGATTACTATAAACTGGATCTGTGATTACATCTGAACCGCTCACCTGCGCCGTTTCATTCTCACTGAACAGTGACACGCAGGTGATGGAAATAAACCTGTGGGTTTGTTCATATTACTGAGAAGATGCGTTCCCCTATGAACCACCAGATGGCAAATGGGATTAATACAGAAAAGCTGAAGTTTCTCGTTCATCTGAAGCTGTCCTTGTCTGGGTATACCACTGAGGATCAGATCAAATGTTCCCTTTGCAATATAATGGAGGATTTCTTTCTTTTTCCCGGGTTAGGTAAAGCCTGTGAGCATTTTTTCCCTCCGTGAGTTTGGCCTGGCTTACTGTGTGTGAGAGATTTCCCAAAATGCTCCTAAGAGTCATTTTTAAAAGGACACAGCTTTGGTTTGTGTGCTCTTCATGAGATATTCCTGAAATGAATCGAGTCTCATAATATCATGAAAAGCCTTGATATAATTATTCATATCTGATGCCGTTATGTCAGGGGCAACTAATCATGAAATTATTTATCCCTTTAAAGCCTGATCCAAGAATAAAACAAAACAGAAAATTACTCTTTTTTTGGTTTTAAGTCTTATTTTGGCCTTTTAACAAAATATGTAAAAAGAAAAAACAGAAATACATATTTAATATGAACGATTTATTACCATGCGATAAGTCAAGATAATTGTTTGTGTAGTCTTCTGCCCCCTGTTATCAGGTGTATCTGACTGTGTACAATAGGATTTTGAGCAAAGTTTTTACCATTAAATTATGCAAAAGGTGTCAGACGCAAAACATTTCAGAAACCGTATGTATCAAATATGATACATTTGGCATTACAGGGTTATAATCAGAAATGTCCCCACTCCTCATTATGGATCCATGCTCACCTTGTTTAAATCATACGGTTCTGGCAGTTTGATTAAATGAAATAATGTTTTTTATATAGCAACCATGATATTAGTAGTTAGCAAGACTATTTTCTACCTGAGTCTTGCCCCCGGGGTAATTGTTTAACTTGACCCCACTGAAGGTGACCAAGCATTACTGCCAAATGGCTTTCTGACTGAAGTTCTCAGTATTGTCTGGTTTCCAGGCAGCATTTAGGGGTCAGATGTGAACCTTTAGCCTGGAATTTGTTCGGAGGTGGTCTGTATCTCGGCCTCTCCCTTACCCAGATGGTGGGCCAGGCTTTGAACCCAAGGCCCTCCTTCTTAAGGTACAAAGATCCTTTTTTTTTCTTAATGTGACAGCACAGGAGCCCTCTGATACATTTAAACCGGTTTGGATCCAATAAGGACATCATTTTTCTGTAATAGGTTTGGTCCAATATGTCTAAAATCAAAATGACAAATACTACTGTGCATCACCATGCCTGCAGAAAAGTAACCACAAATTCAAACTATCGCTCCTGGCTGCTTTTTAAAAGAGGGATCGGCAGGAAAATCTGGCTGAACTGAAACAGAAGGGTGCAGAATTAGAATTAGCGGTGGCTCCAAACCTTTTAAAACAGGTTCTCCTTGGACATATTTCAAATTCTTCCGCCTCTGGAGCCACTCCTCTTATCTCAGAGGGGCAGCTTCTGTCTGTGGAGCAGATCGGACTGGACCCGTGCAGAGGGGGTGGGGGTTGGGGTTGTGGTTTCCAAGTAGATCGGTAAAAAAAAAACGAAAAGCGCAGTGCGCGCTGGGCACAGGCTTTACGGTATTTGGCTCCGTCCCCCTTGCGCACGGTGCCTGGCAGGAGCCCACCGAGCTGCAGCGCGGACGGAGGCGCGTGCGGATGCCGATCGGTGTGTGTGGGGGGGTGCAAAGCTGCTCTTGTTTTTTTAGAAAGCAGGACTCGAGGAGGACGCTCAGCTGACCACTGCTTGGATCTTAGGGGCGCACTGTCACTAAACCCATTGCGCAACCCCCCTTTATTTTTTGTTGTTGTTTTTTTTGCATGCAGTCTGCTCGCAGGGCGCGTGGAGTCTGGGATGTATTTTTCCACCCGGTTAAGTTGCTGAACCCTCGCGATGCGCACGCTTCTGGTTCCGACCTAAAGGGTGTGTCGGCTTAAAGGGACGATCGCTTTCAGCCTTTTATTCCCTCGTCTGCAGAATGTTTTGAGCGCCAACTGGGGGGGTTAAAGGGGGGGGGGGGGGGCGCCTGCTGTCGTCTGGAGGAGGAGTAGGAGGAAGAGGAGGAGGAGGAGGTATCTTCACTGCGCAGACGAGCGGTCCCTCTGCGCCTCGTCCTCCACCACAACAAAAACACGGGACGGGAGGAAGGAGGAGGGGGCGAGGGGGGGGTGGGGGGGGGGGGGGGGGGGGGGGGGGGGGGGGGATCTGGACACGTACGCCGCGAAAATGACGATGTCCGTCCCGGAGAGGAAGTCTGGATCGGAGGGGAAGGAGGAGGAGAGCGAGGATGAGAGTGAGATCCTGGAGGAGAGCCCCTGTGGCCGCTGGCAGAAACGGAAGGAGCAGGTTGGTTCGGCTTGCTGTGTATATGTGTGTGTGAGAATGTGTGTGAGAATGTGTGTGTATGTGTTTGTGTTTGAGTGAGTGACTGTGACCAGAAAGGTTGGTCCCCAGAAAGCATGTCCTGGTCTTGTGTCCCCACAATACTCCAAAGACACGGATATGTGTGTGTGTGTATGTCTGTGTGTGTGTGTGTGTGTCTGAGCGAGCTGCCCCCGATTAGCCAATAAATCAATCCCGCTGGCCTCTCTGGCCACGCTGGACCTCCTGTTACGCAACTCCAGGTCTGAGTGTTGTTGCAGAGTGGTGTTTTTGCGCCATCCCACCATAAATCTCGCACCGTGACACATCCGGTGATCGGCTTAGCCCACATCCAATCTATTCCAGGGTACACAGTAAATACCGAGGGGTCAGGAGTTCCTGAAGCCGCCGTCCCGCTTTAAGACCCTTCTGGATATATAAACAGTCTGTGTTCTGTCGCCAGTTTGCCTCAGTTTCTGTCTGATCCGCTCACTAACTCACATCAGATCGCTAATGTCATCTCACAGAGGCCTGCGGACGAACAGAAATCGTTTTAAAGGCAGATCAGTAAAAGTTCATAACAGTTCATTGAACCCTCTCCTCTAAATTGTGTCCTTTTCGGCTTCTCTCTGTAATATTTCCTTATAAGTTTGACCTGAAAGATCGTTCAGGAGCCGTCCACCATCCCTCATTGGAGGAAAACAGAAAATTAATTCACTATTTGGAAACATAAATGGAGATACGTTCTCAAAAACTATCCACATAAGTGTTAAAGGCAGTCATTTGCTATTTGAACCCTGTGAGGCTCAGGCCTTTTCTCTAAAACCATTAGTCTGCAACACATAACTGAGCAGCTCAGATTAGGCTTCTTACAGGCCAAACAAAAAGGTTTACCCCCCCAAAAAAATCTATTTCAGTAGGTTAACAATAAGCTGAGTGTCTGGATTGTTGAGATAACATGTCAGTGTGAGTGTGGGGGGAAAAAAAGGGGCGCTTGATGCTGCTACTCTCACGAATAATCCGCTGTTTAATCGATTGTCGACATTTCTGTGACGGATATCTCATCGACTGCCTCGAAGCGGCACAAACCTGTGTGTCCACGATATGAGGCCCCTCCCTCTTTAAAAAATACTATCATCAAGAAGAAAACAAAGCGGCCGCTCCAGATAAGGAACTGAAGTTTATCTCCGGCACACACACACACACACACACACACCAGCTGACTTTACTGTCGGACACGTGCAGACGATCCATACCGAACCGGGGATCTTTTTGTCCAGCCATTGATCACCGGTTTTGAGCGGTGGTCCGAGCCGGTCACATTTCCGTCTGCTCTGAGTTTATTCCCTCGTTCACGTGGAGCTGGAAAGCTCACAGCGGAGCGCTATACACGTTGTAGTAAATGACAAACGTCTCCGTAATTACTCATGTTTTTTTGACAGTTTAAACCACCATTTTGTTCAGCTAAAAAAAGGGTTTGCTGTTGATTTTAAGGCTTCGGGCCTAATCAGACTGTCAAATGCCAGTTTGATGAAGGATTTCTGAGGAGAGAAAAAAACGCCTTCATTTTCCCTGAAGTGGCTCTGCAAGATGAGACAGGAAATAAATCAGAGTAGTGTTGGTGGTTTTACAGATTAGTTTGACTCTGGGGACAAATTAATTAAAGCCAGCGGAGTATTGCTGTTCAGTGGTAATGCAATCCCTCTGGTCACTTTGCTCAAACGGCTGATTGGGAAATCCGCACATCAGCAGCAAACTGATTTAAATGGCCAACATGTACATTTGTGGCACGTATCCTCTGGTTGAGTCATCCACGGCTTCCCAGAATGAGGACCTTCTCTGAAACAACATCTCTGAAGCAGCACAGTGAGTCACAAAATGCTGTTGCAGAGACATGAATATATTTTATTTCAACATATATTCTGAGATTTACGTTACTGGGCTTTAAGAGGCTTCATCCGTTCTTTTAGTAAGTAGTTTAGTGGTGCTGCCCAGTCTGAAAAACTATGTTTCTGTCTTAGGATCCAATGTGTGAGCAGCTGTGTAACTGTCCTCTACATCTTATCTCTAATCATTGCACAACAGAGGGACACTTGGTAATCATTTTGTGAGCAAATATTGCATAAAATCCCCCATCAGCTAAACCCCGATGCTCTGGAGACCCCCCCACAGCTGCAGTTTAAGCCTCGAGGTTCTGAAACTTTCAACAGTGCTAAACTGTAATGACATCCTCTTGCACAAATAAAGGATCATAATGGCTCCTTTAGAATCATAGTGAACTCCACACATACCTGCAGGACTTTCCAGACTATTGGGGAGAAAAAAGGATTTTAGTGATATTTCTTTGGAAAAAGAACACTGTCCTAACATAAAAGGAAAGGTTTTTCTTGATGTTTTTAACTATAATCTATTGTAAGTATACTTTGAAAAAAAGTTTGGGAAAAAACAGAGTTTTAGGCATGTGCATTTTTGAAGGATTTTGTCTTCCTCTGTGTTTCCAACTTGTTTCTACATGGTGCTTTTTGTCACAAATATTTGCCTTAAGGGTAACTATCTGACGGGGCGTTGGGAGGTTCATCCCTCAGTTTGTTTCTTTACAGTCCAGCAGGGACAGCAGATGATCTCTGGTCTCGATAATGTATCAGCGCAGACCTCCCGACGTGAATCCACGCCCGGCCCGGCCCTGTAGCTCACCGGGACCTTTCAGTTCTCGTTCCAACCCCATTTCTTTATTTATTTTTGCTTTTTCCACTATCTTTCTCCATCTGTTCGCGGAGACATAGCATTGAGGCAGGGCTGAGCGCCTTCAGTGTCTCTGGAGTGGGTTCATTTTCGACTGTGTGAGGCTAGGTGTGATGAGCAGATGCTGTTTCCCGCACTGGCGCGCTAACCGAAATCATGTGCATGTGTCGTTACTCTCATGCGTGTGTCAACTCGGGAGAAATTAGATGCACTGACAACCTTGTGCTGCTGAAATGATGAAATTCAAAAGGTGTAGCCAAGACGAACTAAACCAACGCTCGACGTTCGGGCCTTCAAACGGAACGATCCCGTAAATCTTTTGGCTTTTCCCTTCGTGGGCCCGAGTCGGGTGGCAGCCCGACCTGAGGGGTCCTCTTAATAACCGACACCCCACGATAATCCAGCGGCAGAGCACGGGCTCTTTTTGACCGCTAACCTTTCAGGAATGGCTTCCTCTCAAGTTCCCCGAGAGGGGAAACGGGGACAGGCCTCCCTGATACAGCTGTCAGCTGTCGCTCTGCCAACAGCCCAGCTCCCTGCCTGCTGTTTAGGGCTCTGGTGCTCCACTCTAGTGCCTCAAAGCAAGAGGGTTCCTGGTTGGAGTCCCTGGGGGAACCAGGAACCTTCTGGGTGGAGTCTGCATGTTCTCCTGTGTCTGTGGGTTCTCTCCGGGTCCTCCAGCTTCCTCCCACCGTCCAAAAACCTGCATGTTAGGTTGATTGGACTCCAAACTGCCCTTAGGAGTGAGTGAGTGTGGTTGTGTGTCTCTGTGTGGCCCTGCAATGGACTGGGGACCGTCCAGGGTGACCCCACCTCTCGGCCATTGGCTGCCGGGATAGGCCCAAGGCCCCCGCAACCCCATTAGGGAATAAGCGGTAACGATAATGGATGGATGGATGGAATTTGTGCAGGTGGGCCCGGTTATTTGTGGCCACTTGCTGCAGATATCCATCATCTTTAACGATGAACCATGAGGCTTGGTAATCATCGGGCCTTTCTGGACAAGCTATGAGATTTGTTTGCATTTGTGGCTTGTGGGATCAGCAGACCTGCTGCCCCACCTGCTTGAGAGTTTGCATTATTGCATTGCTTTATTGGCGCTTTGTCGTTTAAAATCAGGCTGCATCAAAGACAATGATGTTCAAGCAAGCAAACTGCAGCTGTGCGTTTGGTTTGAATGCATGGATGTCATCAAACTGTGCGTTTAGTCAGGGGTGGCTGCTATCACAGCTCTGCTGCCCGGAGGGTGGAGGAGATTCTACAACATTTTGGTCCGACGATGGTTAAAAGTAGATGGCTGGCATTTCCAATCTGTCTGGTACCAGTTATAAAGGTGAAATCAGGTAAATATCTGAGCCATGGGCTTGAAAGCTTATTTGGTATGAGGTATATTGAAAATATTCAGTTTTAAATTGTATTCTTACCTAAAGGCAATTAAAGAGGTGGTGTTTATGTGGACCTTCGTGGTTGGTGTATTTGAATCACTTTAGAATCAGTTTTTTTCCATAATAAAGGAGTCATGACATAAGAATATATCATGCATGAGTTTAAGTCCAACTAAAACATGAATTATAAGTTATATTTATATCTGTTAGTTTAACTGAGGTGAACGTAAAGTGGATTTTCCAAGCAAGTAGTGAGTCACCAAGTTTTCTAAACTTTCTGTGATGAACCTTGAACGTGCTGTAATCTCAGACTGCCGGGAAATGGTCACGTAGGAATAAAATTCAAAAGCCTTTCGGGAGGTCTGGAGGTCTGTTTGCCTCCTTTGAAACAAAGTGCAAAGAAATAAGAGGCGGTTCAGCACCGCTCAGCAAATCAGATGCAAATTTAAAATGCATCATATACCAGAGGAGCTGAGCAAAATCTTCCTAGCGAGGTTAATGAAGACTTGGGGTGGGGGGGGGACTGTTCCTAAGGCCCATTTTTTACCTGCATTTTTTACCCCCATTACCTGCTCCTGTTCTTCTGTTTTAAGGTCAGAACCATCAGAAAGCCTCTTCGGGCTAAAAATAGGCCCGCTGGTTGCCAGGTCTTGTGCTGCACATTAGGCAGCGAGCTGTGATGGGGGAACAAACACGGGGACAGATGGTGGACAAGCTAACAGGCAGCTGAGCGAAAGCTCCTCTTCACACTTCTAGGCGTCTCTTTGTAGCCCCTGAACGGCTTCGGTTTTCGGTTTGCCGCTCCTGACGTGATTGGGTCCGTAACCCCCGGTAACGAGATGCCAGCCCACGAGGAAGCTATTCGAGGAAGCCGATGACACGTCTGCCGACTTTTTAAAGGCTCATATCTCCTGACGCGCGCTGTCCCACAAATGTGGCTTTTTTTCGGGACTTTTTGGGACCGAACCTCTGTTTTGCACCCTCGTTCTAACCCCTTCATTTGCATTTCACTGCAGGATTCAAAGGAGTGGAGGATTCTGATATTTATCACACAGAAACAGAGTTTGTTTAAGTCAAGCTGCACAATGGTTTCATTATACTCCTTGTTTATGAGCGTTCGGCACTTGAGCCAGTTTCCCTGTTTCTGCCTCTTTTTGTATGCACTGAGGGACGAATTCCACTCTAATCGCTTATAAACCTTAGTCTTCACTCTGTTTAGTTTACTTGAGAGGCAGCTTGACATCACATGAGGACGTTTGCATCACATCGAATCATCTGAGTTTGTGTTTAAATCCATCAGTCTAGCACATGGCTTTTCTGGTCTGGACAGAATATTCAATGCTTTTTGAACAGAAATCCATTGTGTAAACAGAGCGAACCTCTAAACTTAAGGCCTGGGCCGAATAATAAGACACTGTTTGTGGCAAATGCAAAGTAGGTCAGGAGAAAGGCTCGAGGTGATGGCTGTAACTTATATCCTTGAAAAGGAATCGGCTCTCGCGTTCGGAGGTGTGCACGCTCTGACCGGCTTTCTCTGATCCAGCAAGCAAAGAAAAACTGGTTTTCATGGTGACAAACACAAGCATGACACACATCCCGATCAGTTCAAGTCGAGCACAATTTCCTGAGAAAAGTCTGAGTCTGAGAAACTGCTTTAGTTCTAGTGTGTCCCGGCATTTGCCCCAAGTCTTTGAGGTCTAGTAGAAAGTTGATGTTAAAAAAAACACGTCACAAATCATGACGAATGTGTGTTTGAAGCGTATGTTCATCTGCCCAAGGTCCTAGTTTGGGGTTGAATCCCTTCCACTCGGAGACGTGGCTCACCTCCAGCGTCAGACCTCCGTATTCAGACTGTCACCCAGATGTTTGAGATCTGAGCGCGTCCCATGTGACAGCCAGATTTTTCCTCTTCACATACAGCTTAGTTTGATTATAGCCCAAAAAACTGAAGAACAGTCAGTGTTTGTGAAACTGGACTCGTTTAAAAGGCAGATCATATCATAGATTTTCTTCCAGACATGCTTAACTTTGCAAATGGAGCCTTGTGCACACATGTTTGTACGTATATTCAATATAATATAATCAAATCCTATGTGAGTGTATACAGTGGGGGAAATAAGTATTTGCCCCTTGCTGATTTTGCAGGTTTGCCCACTTATAAAGAATGCTTATTTTTCCTCATCAGATGGTTATCAATTTTTATAAATTCATATGATGTGATTTTCTGGAATTTTCTTTGGGATTCTGTCTTTCACTGTCAGAATGTACATATGATTAAAGTTATAGATCGTTGCATTCTTTGTAAGTGGGCAAACCTGCAAAATCAGCAAGGGGTCAAATACTTACTTCCCCCGCTGTATATGTGTATATATATATATATATGTGTGTGTTTGTGTGTGTAAATATTTGAAACCCTAAATTAATGTTTCCAATCTCAGCGATTCAAAGCAAATAGATTGTAAAGGCATTACAGGCACGTTTAAGGCCAGGTTGCTGTTGGTTGCTTTTACACCCTCCCCCCATAGTAGGGCAAAGGCCGAGGTTGTCCGCCTCCTTACTGCTCGGTGGGACTTTTATCAAAGAACATGTGTGTGAATATGCACCGTGAAAACATCCCGTAAACCCCGCAGAGACCTCCGGCCGCAGCTGGCGGGCGAGAACGGGTTGCGAAAAAGCCTGTGTAAACTCAACTATCCTCATAAAGACGTGTGTGTTTTAACTGTCAACAGAGGAGGAATCCTACATGTAGTTTCAGATGCACGAGGCCTCAGCGGGAGCACGCTTCACTCTGATCATCGGCTGATAATGAAAACTGTGTGTTTAAGCGCCCATTCTGGTGAATTTCAATAGCTCATATCTTGACCTTTGAATACAAACATGAATATCTTTGTGTGTCCAATAGGGATTAACCTAAGGAGGAGGGAAATCTTAGCCGTGCACACATTTGGAAAAGTATTTGTGTGGAGGGAAGTGGTAGAAAAAGTTGATATTTGTGTATATTTGCCATATCACGTATGTAAATATATATCTTTGTTATTATTGTGTTTATTGGCTCATGTCTTGATTACTCACCAGTTTATTTAAACTCTCAGTTATCATCCTATTGTCAGCTTAAGTGACTTCTAGGTTTTGCCTCACAGACCAAAATTGGATATCTTTATAGTCTTGATTCTGCTGTTTCTGCTCCTGTTTGCACACGACAGCAAATTTGCATTCCAGATTTGAATCTTCCTGTTTTGTTTAGATCCGCGCCGATGCGTTATCCTGTTTTATTTGTCTTTGTGGCCTTCAAAAGACCTGCAGCCGAATTGAACTTGTGCCCCAGTAACCGTCAGTCAGAGCGAAAGCTGATGAATTAAATATGGAGCCTTTGAATAAAACGCCCCCAGGCCCCCTGCACACCAATGATCAGAGCTATAGTTACCATCGAAGACACACAGGTCGTGCCCCCTGTTTGGTCAATGTAAAGGGAAACTTAGTCTAGTTTTTTATCATTTCATGTTACAGAGTAAAAGTTACATCATAATAGTTGGTAATAGACTGGATTAGGAGTGAAATGCATACTTATCCTGTCTGATGCTGTTTGTCTTAGCTGTTCTGTTTGGGTCAGCGGTTGAAGCCCTTTTCCACAAGCAATTAGAGGTAATGGATATACCCTACCATAAATGTCTTTTCAGTTGACCCACCAGCTGCCTTTACACCTGACAGGAGCAGCTACAGTGCTTTGTTGAGCAAAGAAATCAGTTATTTTCTCCTAATTCCTCAAAAACATGATGTTTGAATAGCTACTTCCAAATTAGCTGTGGATGTGCACTTTAAAGTGCATGGGAATCTCTGGTGGACGGATAAATTTAGAACAGCCTTTTTATGGCCTTACTATGTCCGGGTCAGTAACTCACCCAAACACAAGCTTAAGTCAGCTTTGGAGCAAATAATGCTGCAGAGCATGTTACGAAGAATTAAATTCTGGTTTTATTGGTTGATTGTGGATTGCGGGGTTAAGGGGTCAGGAGACTAAACTATCCATACGTCTACATCTGCCTGTCCCTGACCAGATCCTTCATGTCCTCTCAAACAAAGTAAATGGAAATGTTTTTATTTGATTTAGCCTTCGAAACATTTCACCACCACTTTTTGAAAATAAGTGGAGACATTTTTTACCCATGTTTCCTTGCTTACATAACTTTGAAAGCAGTGCAGTTCATCAGTTTCTTTGCCAACCTTGACTTTTTCATTTTGTGCTTTTTTTCTTTTCTGTTTAACTTACAAATCCTGATAATAATGTGATTTTAAAAAATATTGTCCTCTTAAATATTTCTCTGATATGAGATTAGACGAGATAAGATCACTTTGAGTGAAATTTTTGGAGAATATTTCTTGACCGGCTGCTCAGTGCTGCAGATCCATGTCAGGGCTGAGTGGAAATGCCCAGTTCATTCATCTTTAAGAAGTTCTAAAAATGAAAAACCTCTCTTACCAATATTCACAATATTGTCCTGCAAAGTCAAGAGACCGAACTCAGGAAAAGATTATCCTAGTTAGATGTTGATGAACGGCATCTCTCATTGTCTTGGGGCTCCTTTACAGCCGGTCATTAATTGGCCGTCATCAGTGTCTGAGGGTTTTTAGATTACCGTGCTGTCAGACAGTGAGAAGGATCGTCTGGTGGCTGTTCAGCTTCGTGAGTGAACTCTGTAGTGAGTGAATGTGACTTTAATTGTGTTATCATTCGCTTAAATGCTTGATGAAAGGATTTGGAGACTGAACGCATTAAAGCCGCCATTACTCATGCAGAAAAATAACCAAAATGGCCACTGTAGTGGGTTTGGAATGTGGATTGACAGCTTTAAGAGTCCTCATGAAAATAGGAGAATCCCATAGAGCAGCTTTTCTCTCCTTTACAAACCTCATTATTACATTGTACTACTCGTAGCAGAGGGGTAATTGTATCTTATGTTTTATACAGCGTCTGGCTAATGGACCTCTAACTGAACTTGGAGGACCTGCATCGTATTCCTTCACTTGCTTTTACCCAAATGTTGCTGTGTGACGGATTGGCCTCCTGTGTGATGACAACACACACGGTTTACTTTTTGTGCAGAAGGTGTTGACGCTTAGATGAGGGTTTGATAGATAGACACTACCCCCCCCCACCACCACACACACACACACACACACACACACACACGTGGCGCTCCCATTGAGCTTTGCCTGTAAACGTTGCGTAACCGGCCAACAGCCAACGGGCTTTTGTCCGAGCACACGCTGACAAGCCAGCTCAGGTTGACTCTCACTTTCTCATCTTAATCCCACTGGAAGATAAAAGCCACGCGCCAAACACAGCTCTCCCGCCTCCATCTGCTTATTCGGCTCCGCCGTCCTTCCGCCCTTCTGTTTCAGAGCGAGCTGGCTATCGCCTACTGGACTAATTAAGGTCTATAAACACAACAGCCGTGAGGGACAAAGCTCCGTTTAACCGCTTTCTCGCACTTCTGTTAAGCGGTTTGTCTTTCCCACACCACCACACCGCCGCCGCCGTGCTCATTGGAGGCTTTTAGCAGTTGCTGGTGGAACGCTCAGGAAGCCTGTGCACTCTTTGCCGAGGCGTCTGAGCTTTTACCCTGAGTCAGCCTTTTTTCCCCCGCCGGGAAGCTGCAATGGAAACGCGGCCAGTTGCTGAGTTTGTATTCGCAGTGAAGCAAACAACGTGTGCACGGATTTACAAGCACGGATTGAGCAATGCAGTGGGCAGAAATGAGCCCAATTTATGGAGAACTTCGGTACTCAGCCAGAGCCTGTTGTGCCCCTCCGGAGGTTGCTGTTTTTAAAGAGAGAGGGAAAGGTTTCCAGTTTAGATTTGGTTCACACACTTACAAGCAGATTTGCTCTTAACTGGATCTCGATACACTGTCGACGCTGGAAAATCCCACCGAGGTTCTTGGAAAACCGCTCCCTCCTTTGGACGTCTCAGATCCCATACCAGAAACTTTAGCTGACGTCATCGGGGGGGCATGAGGAGTGTTAGCTTCGACACCTTCCTGCATTCAGAAAAGAGCTCAGCTTTAATGAGTGATTCCACCCAATGGATGTTCACACTTAGTAAATGCAAGATTTATCTACGATGAACAGGAAAAATACATTAGCACACCTGTAAAAAAGCTAAGTTGATGATTCTCATCTACAGCTTTCAGCCTTTAGTAAGAACATCAGAATGCTTTGGATTGTGGGCACTGCCTGGCTATAAAGCGGTTGAGCAGACATGAAAATTGAGAACAGGTCAATGAAGAAATAAATAATTAGGTAGGACTTTATTGATCTGTGTGGGAAATTTTGCATTAGTGCTGCATCACCATCGACTGAAACCATAAAAAAAAAACACTGTTTACCGTAATATTTCCAATGATATTTCTATGCTTCAGCCCTCCTGCAACCCTACTGGGAAAAAAGCAGCATTGAGGGTGTATGTACACATTTAAATGCAAAGGTATTAAAAGCAAATGTAGAGATTAAAGGGTAATTACAAGGAAAAGTTACATTTGCAAAAAATGTTTTTTTTAATTCTTGGTTTAAATTTAATGCAAAACTTTCCAGAAAAAAATACTAGTACAAACAATTGTTTTTATTAAGGAAAAAAGAATATGTGTCATCATGAGTGGGATACCAGCGAAATCATTGCGGGCACGTTTTAGCGCGTGTGTCTCTGCTGGCGCCTTTCATTCAGACGACTTCATTTCATTGAGATTGCCGCATGAAGTATAAGTCAGGGACAGAGACGGACCGGGAGTCATTCAAGCCCCCAGAGAGGAAAGAGCTGCTGACGACTCCCATATTTTCTACAATTATGACTCAGCATGAATGTACAACTCGGCAGGATCTGAACAATTAGAGAAAGAGGCAGTTAGCCACAGGCTGCACGCAGCAGCTCGTGCAGCCTGTGTTTAATTGCGTGCTGCTGACAACGAGATGAAAATCCTAATTGACTTTTTCAGCGTGTCTGATTTATTCAAATGCATCATAAATTCTCCTGCATGCGGAAAGAGGCAGTTTATTTCCCATTAGCAGAGGCTTTCTGCTATAAAATAGCAGATAATTAGTTTTAAATGCAAGGAATTTACACAAAGTGTAAAGTGTTTCTGTGCTGTAATCCTGTTTTATTTTCCTTTCTTGAAAGTCTTTCCTCCGTGGTGACCTCAGAAAATCCCTCTGTAAAGAATTCAAAATGTACTCAAGTGGGTTTTGGTCTTTTTTTAAATCATGAAAGAGGAAACATGCTCTGAGTTATTCATCACAGATTCCAGTGGAGGCAGGGGCTGTGGACACGCTGCTATGAATAAAGAAAAACTATGAATTTATT
The DNA here is from genome assembly GCA_907169785.1 of Menidia menidia. NCBI lineage: Eukaryota > Metazoa > Chordata > Actinopteri > Atheriniformes > Atherinopsidae > Menidia > Menidia menidia. The sequence goes on along the minus strand of CAJRST010006668.1, from coordinate 16,890,102 downwards.
ATTATTGTATTAAGGCACAAATCACACTTTTTTTTTTCTCCAATGAAACCATTTATGGAAAGGAGCAAATATATTCAGGCCCTGGGAAAGTGCTGTGTGGCACTTTTTCCTCAGATTTTTTTAGGATTAAATGGACATTCATTAACTACAACTCTATGGAATTTGAGATGTGAAAGTGAGGAGATCTTTAATTGAAAAGTCACAAGTCATCTTCTGGGGTTGGAGGAGATTTAGGGATGTTATGTAAGGTAAATGATGATATGAGAAAGAAGTGAAAAAGGACAAAATAATTTGAGAAGAAGCATGTTTCTGATGACTGGACTGAACTGCATGCTGTTTTTTTATTCCAAACCCGTATCTGTTCAGCAATGTGGATCAAAGCCTGGAAAACATAGACCACTCTGCTCACCCTGATGCCTTTTGATACATCCATTTGCCTCCAAGTTTAGTTAGAGGTCCATTTGCACTTTCCGTACTTACTCTGAGCCCGCGTGATGAGCTCTGCTGCATTACATTAAAACACTGGGATAACATCTGCCTGGTCAGGCTCTAAATGTCCAGCATGAGGAATAAAAGGCTTCAATAGTGCTGCGGAAAGGAAGATTTTCGTTCTACATCTAGCAGACACTTCGTTCCCATGGCAACTCACAAGTACGGAACAACATTCAAGCTTCTGTGCAGTAAGAGAACTGCTTCAGAAATCAAATTTAGAAGTCCACCGAAATGACACAGCACTAGTAGCAGCGTAACTAGGAGTGAGTTAGGAGTGTTAGAGGCGTTCAGGGAGGAGAAGGGTCTTTTGGAGACTCTTAAATGTCTCTAAACCTTTACACAAACACAAATCCCGTTTGTTTGGAGTATTTTACACAAAGCATTTTTCCCATGGACCGGGGGCCAAATGCATTAAACTGCCTGTAGTCATGTGACTAAAATAAAACATGAACTCGTTTAGTTGGATTCATAAACATGAACATGCGCAAAACAAAATTAATCACAAAATTGCATGCCTGTGCACGTCTCAGTTTCTGATGGAACTTGCCTCAAATTAATTAGTGGCTTTCTAAGAAGCAGTTTGAACCACTTTTAAAAAGATAGCCATAGGAGCAGCCTCTAAGAAGAAATACTCATTGATTAGTAACTTAGAGAAAAGGACATGCGTTTTTGTTTTTTTACATGGATTGACTTCTTTTCAGCGTCTCCGTTCCTGAAATAGAAATACCAAGACTTTTGGCAACCTGAAGCAAGGATGTCTCACGCGGCCTGATAGACGCGTGTGACGCACAGCTGCCCTTACACAAGCCCCCACAGCTACACAAAAGTGCATTATGAAAACTAAAGATGAACTGAGTCAAGCATCTGGTCTGCATCTGCAAAGCAAACCAGGGGGGTCGTCCTCTCTGGTCCAGGGCTCCAGACCCCTTTTAAATCAGCTTTCAACAGTCAGATCTGAATGTGCACTTAAATCTGTCCCCTTGAGAAATACTTTTATGCCAATTATAAAGATTATCTGAACAAATCTCCCTAATACTCACGATTTATGACCTCATTAATAGCATGTTCTTACTTCCTCTTGCTCAATGTGAATTTAAACTGAACTTTCATTCATTAATAATAATAATTAATGGTAAAATTTCCCTGTTTTGCAAGCGACTTCTGGTCCTATGAAGAATCGGGGTCAGTGATTAGACATCAGGTCCATAAGAGGGAACTAAATACATAAAATGAAACAATGGAATTGCGCTGATGTGTCTTTGTGTCTCCACAAAAGCGTTTAATGGATTAGTGAAATAACGTATGGCTGCAGGATGATAACAGCGCTTTAACGTACTCTAGTCTGCAGTTATAACCTCGTACAGAAAAGGACAGGCAAACACAGACAGGTGTGATAAGCCAGGCTGTTATTTCTCCCATGCAGGCCTTTCCTGTTTTTTCTAAGCTGTCAGCACACAGGACTTAGGTCTGGGAGCCAAGATAGTGGTTACAGTGTTTATCAGATTGCACCCACTGCCATATTCTGTATGCTTTATTAAGAGGGGGATGCATATCTCACCGGTGAATGCTGTTGGATTTTTGTTTTGCAAACAGGCCCTCTGTCACCTTCCTCTTTGTCACAGCTCTCCTCTATTTTCTTTTTTTACCTCCACTTCAGCACAGGAGTGTTTCATTGGTTAGATATGAGCGTGTGTGTGTGTGTGTTTGATGGGAAACAGGACCAGTTTGGAGAATTTTTTTTAAATAAAAAAAGGCCAGTTTGGAGTTACAAAGGCTTGACTGAAGCACAGCTGGTTGAAGTGAAATTCAAAGTTTTTTACCAGTGAATGCAGATAAATACCATAACACTGCATTCTCTGTCTTCAGATGCTTTTTGTCCCTCAGGACTCCTCCTGCTTTTCTCTTTGTTTTTCACCAGTCCTAAATCCCTGAAACATCCTCTCTCAGGTCCCCAGTTTCCACATGTCAATGTGCTCCTGAGGCAGCACACTATTTCAGCAAGATGAAATAATTAGACGTTCCAAAGAGAGCCTCAGGTACAGATGGACCTTTGAGCATCACATCAGTTATGCTGTAATTTCATTTACACGTGAACGTTATGTAGCAGTTTGGTCAGTTCCAAATTCCTGAGAAGTTCACGTTGAAGGTTAAAAGCAGTTCATTTATGCCTCTCACGTCCGAGTGCGGGCAGCTCCTTACAGCGCTTGGCCGTCCCTCTCCCTCCGGCCTTATAAATATGTACTTTGTCACAGAGACAAAGGGAACGAGGGGGACATTGTGGCTGCTGTAATCTGGAATCCCTGGTACAGACTGCCACGCGGGGCAGAGGACTTCCTGTGCAAAACCTCCAGCGTTTGAAGGGATCGTGCATTTTTTTATCTGTTTTAAAGAGCTGCCAGTGCAGGACGAACCAAGGGCGGCTGTGTTATCTAAACCTTTTTCATTAAAAAGCTGTCGAGCTTCATGAGAAAATGAATAAGTGAGGACATGACGGGGGCCGTTCTGGGCCCGTCTGACTTTGAGGACGGGGTCAAACCCGTTCCACGCTCACATTGTGGAGGCAGGGAACTTGTTATGATGAAGGATATGAAGGATATTAAAGTATATTGTTCGGATGAACAATTTTCGGTCGACTAATTAAAAAAATCAGGAGTTTCCACTCGGTGACCGATCGGCCAGTTTCCCGTCGCCCGCTGGAGTGGTCCCAGCCGGTGCCGTCTCGTTCTGCTTCACGCTGAGAAGAAACGCACCCCCCAGCTGAGACGCTGACCCCCTTTTTATGTTCACAGCTGACGTCCCGAGGTTCCAGAGGCAGATGAGTGGAAACGAGCGGCGCCGGTTAGGGAGGGGTCAGCAGTCGGTCAGTGGCTCAAAGCCCGCTGAGAGGAGGACAGGCCCGTCATGACGGTGTTTCTGTACCTCTAGAGATCCTCATGAACTCGGGCTTGTTTTGCCGTTTGGCAGTACTATATTCTCGGGTGTGGGATTTTAATTCAGTTTGTATTCAGGATGTCCAGTCGGGTCCAGGATGATCCGCCATATCGACCCCCTCACAACTGTGACCCCCCCAGTAGATGCAGAGCAGAGCTGTTACTCATGGAGAATTGGTTGACTGAGTTTAGAGGCCAGTCTGACTATAGATCCTCGCTATCACCAAAGACTTTGACCATTACAAATGGCCGACTTCATCCCAAAGTTTTGTCAGTGTGTTAAGACTTGAATAGCTTTTAAAAGACTCATCTAAAATGATAATTGAAATGACATTTCAATTTTCAACTATGTGTTCAATCCAGCTCAATTCGGTTCAGTTAAACTCACTTTTCTTAATATGTTGCAAAGACATTGTGACATTTACAGCTCAGAAAATAACTGTTTTTAGAGGATAGGCCTACACAATGCTGTGTTTCTTTTATGTTTTTGTATCGCAAAACAATGCAATTCTTATGAAATGTTCATTAGAATCAGATTACAAAAGTAATTCTGCTGTTAGAAACGTATTTTTTCCTACAAATATTACCTATTTTTCTAACTAACAGTATGTTAGCTGTTATTTCTGTCCATTTCCAGTAGCTAACGCCGGCCTTAAACTGAAAAGGCGGTTTCTTTTCCAGCTTTCTCACATCCGCATCGCTGAGCCTCTGCCTCTAGCGTTTTCCACAACATTTCTGTCCGACTCTTTGATCCCTCTCCTCTTTGAAGCCAGGAAAATCACTGCGAGCGAAAGGCAGAAAGCAACACAGAAAGACAACCCCGGCTGATTTGCATACAGTGTATCAGCCCCGCGTGTATCTGTGTATCTTTATTAGCCGCTTGCTGCCTTTGCTCCTCCAGATGGAGTTATTAAATATGAATACTTTGCTGGGTATCGGCTCATCGTTTTGGTATGAGGTGTGGGAGGGAACGCGGTGGAAGCGAGACTATTAATGTGCTAGAGACAAAGCCTTGTCACTATGAGGGTCTAACCCACACAGTGTCAGACAAAGATATTCTTTCATTCACGGCGCCTCTGTGGGGAGAAACGCACCAAAAGATCTGCAGCCTTCTCCTCTGTCCATTCTCCCACCGGCTGACTCATCGGTATCTTTTGGATCTACTGAGCATAAAGTTAGCGTAGCAGGACATAAGTCCTCCCTGGCTCTGCTTTGATGTACTGTTTACCCATCTGGGCCAGCACAACTCATTGCACTCGTTTTGTCAGAGGTTGACTAACACTAACACCCCCCCCCCCCCCATTCTGTTCGGGGCCACAGGGGTCATTTGTCGCACACAGTGTTGTCTTCTCTGGTTAAAGCAAACAGGGACATAGTGCTGTCTCTGCAAAGAAAGGCTTGGTTTTGGCTTGTTTTAGCCATTGTCCGCCAGCTTTGCTTTTGCAAAGCCGGGCCTTACCGGACGCTCCCACAACGGGAGGCGGCCTTCGTCAGCTGCACAGCTCGTCCTTACAGTCAGGCCTCCTAGTGCGTGAAGGTGCCACTCATCAGAAAACACAGGATCACTTAGGCACACTTAAGGTGGCCACATGCTGGAGTTTTCATTATTACTGATTGAATTTTGGAGAACGTGGCCTGTTGCCTTTCTTTTGTGGAGCTCAAAATAGAACCTAAATGAAAAGATTCATTATGTGCACCCTCTTTGAAAAAAAAAGATTCTATTGTACATTTAATAAAAACACAACTCCTCAAAAGCTTAGTCAAAACTAATCCCACCGGGTTTTTCTGTGGATTATGGGTAATCTGTTGATTAATATAGATCTAATATAAACATGAAAAGGTCCCTGGAGTTGGGCCGTGAGATTGTATTTGTTTGATTGATTGTATTTATTGTCATGCTTATTCCAGATTTTTCTAACTTCAGAAACTTAAAGGACTGTTTATCCACTTGGTGGTGAACTTAGCTTTTCGAAAACACCATGAAGCCAGTATAGAGCGTGCAAGAACAAACCGTGTGGAAATGTAAAGAGGGGGTTTGTGGAGCAGATTTTCAATGTATAGTTTTACCCGTCTCAGCTGTAGATTGAACAAACACCAGAAAAGATGCTGGTGTCGTGTTAACCTGAGCACACTCATCCACACCCTCAACCCACCTCCCACCCAAGAACCAATCACAACCCAGCACACAGGGTGTTGTTTATGAGCCTCGTGCTTCCACGAACAGCTAAACCCACTGGGACGCAGATGCTGAGTCATGGGAAGAGATATTTCACAATATCTAGAGAAAACAAACCGCAGCTAAATGTGACGCCAGAAACATGATTCCTTATGGACGGCGACTTAAGCGAAGGAATTCCCTCCACTGTCAACAAGCCGGGGTATTGTGTTCCGGCACTGTGATGCCACTAATCAGATTACCATCTCTCACTGAGTGGGAGTATGAGGATTAGAAGTCAAATCTGCCCTGCTGTCCACTACGCCTGAAGAAAAAACCCCGCAGGGTCCTGCAGCTGCACGGACTTTTGAGCAGCAATTTTAAAGTTGTTCCAGAATTGGCTCTGGAGCGCTTTGGAGTCTGAACCAGGAATGTGAAAATGTGAATGTTTCAAACCGGATTTGTGCTAATTGCTGTTTTTAATCTGATAGCTTCTTTTCCAGCTTGAGACAAAAAAGCCGTTTTGACTCCAGCCAAAGATGGTGAAGCTGTGGAGCATAGCAACAAGGGAAGCTCAGGGGATTATACCAGCGGTTAGCATTTAGCAGTAATAACTGCCACTTAGGTGGAGGAAGGAGGTTCGGGACTGGGTGTTAAGTTGCTAACCCGTCATCAAGCTTAGCCTCATCTTACATCTGCTCAGAAATGCCCAGTTGGCATTTTAGAATTACATCTGTGATGAAGAGGAGGGTTAGGGTTAGGGTTACTGTGCGTAGTTGTTTTTAACTATTCAAAAGCCTATTCTGAACACTTTATATGTCTGTTTTGTGAGGGTGAAGTTAAAGAATCTGTCTAAGGTTAGATTAAATGTGAGAATTTCACATCAGGAAGTTTTGTAGGAGCCATCCGTCATGTGCTGAGGCAGATCTGTCTCTTTTACTTAATTTTTCTTTATCAACTTGATTTACACCTGAATCCAAAGTACCAGGTCTCCAGCTGTTGCAGCTATTTTTAGACAAAGAGATAATTGTTTTGCACATACAGTAAAGTATTCAAACTACTGTTCGAAGTGGTCCCCAGTTATCAGTCCCAAAATTCATGTTGTAGCTCGATAAAGACCATAAACATTCAACCAAGATATTAAAATCACATCTGCACTAGGCCCACCAGATGTGGTCCACTGGATTTATTCCATTTGTTTGTTTTTTTTTATTTCAAATCTGACATAATCAAATGTCAGTAACATATAAAGTTAGCCAGAAGTTTTATTGAAACATGAGGAAATTTAGGGAATACTCAGTCATAGTGTGTCTTTTTCGGTTTTCCTTCCATTAGTTATTCAGAAAGCCCTTGAAACAATCTATGTCTTGTTTGTGACTTGAATAAATAAAAGGCTTAGCGTGGGTAAACAAGCAGCCGCTCCCTATTAAAGCGAATGAGATTTCAGGACTGTTTGCACACAGAAATCACACACAGGATTTAAACGTCAAGAGGGAGAGAGTACGAATGCAAAAAAAAAACAGTGAAAAAGAGAACGTCTTTCCTTGAAATGATTGGGGACTGTCATTTTGGAATCAGGGATTAGAGTCTGTAAATACAAAAGCTTCTTCTGAGGATCACTTGATTAAATTAAAATTCAAAGGGACCAGAGCCTGCAGATACAGTGTGTACAGTGTGCGTTTATCCAGGGGAAGCTGAGAACTAATGTCGCTGTTTCATATTCTCTTTGAGGAAATCTCTCGTAAGGTTGGGAATAACCCGAAACGGCCTCGTGGAGAATTCCTTGTCAGTTTAGTTTTAGTGTTTGTTGGAGCCACACGAACGCTCACAATTGGTGGCAGTTTTATTTCCAGCAGATTATTTTTCAGTCGCCACCAGCACTCAGATTTGTGTCCACAAAACGGACGATACAAATGTCGAGGCACTTTTGGAACACGGAAAAGAGCCTCTGTGGGGGGATAAAAAAATGGTGGCGTTTTTAATCGGAAGCATGGGGAAATTCCCATCAGTGTGACAGGGATTTGTTTGATTTGTGGGGCTGGCATTATGGTTATTGCTGTGGACGTTGATCCCAGCTGCCAGTATTGAGGCGGGAGGTTAGGCCGGGCCGAGCGGGCCGAGACAGTAATATCCTGTCGTATTGTGAGTCTTTTAGCTCTCTGCCGCTGGGCCTCCGGGCTGTCTGCTTCTTGTCCCAGCCTCTCTTCTCCCTCCTCTCCGCTTGGTTTGTTCCTTGTGCACTTCTCGTTGCTCCTCCATCTTACAGCATGTGTCTCATCGCTCCAAATCCCCCATCCACTCACTTCCACCCCTGTGATGGTCCCGCTAATCCGTCTCTTCCCTCTTTACAAAAGCCGCTGCTCATCCCCTGGCCCTATTCATCATGTCATAGCTGGCATTTGATATCTTCCATCAGAGTGCTATGACGCCTTTTGGGACACGAGTAGATGGAGGAACACCGAATTCGATACTACACAGAAGACAGAACTGGACTGTTTTGTTTATTCGTTCCGCCCCAAACTTTTTATCATTTGTACTGCCAGAGTCATAATCCAGTGAAGTATTGCACAGGGCTTTTAGCGGATATTAGAGTCACATCGGGATTGAATGCCAACAATCTCAGGTTTTTTTTCTCGGCCAGTGTTGAACACACAGCTTTTGACAGAACCTTTAGGCCTAGTCCACCAACACTTAAGGGCAACTATGTTTGTAGTGGACGTGCTCAGTCAGGGGAGTATGTGGTATTTCCTCTGGGCATCTTAATCATACCATGACACACGATTTGATCATTTCAACTGACGCTTTGTAACTCCAGATTGGGAATTTTCACCTTCCTTTATTTTGTTTTGCAGCTGCAATGTAAAATCACTCAGCAGTTATGAACTTCGCACCCTTTTGTTTTATTGTAGGCTTTCAGAGTAAAACAGATATGAAAATTGTCAATTTCTGGAAAAGATAGTTAGACTAACTTGTTGTACGGTGGCTCTAAAGAAGTCATAAATCTTCTTGGGGTAGCTGAAGCAAAACTTTAAAAAATATATTTGAAAAAATGTGTTTTTATTTTATAGAACTAGAGACAACTCTGACTTCACTACGATAGCTGGCGTATCTAAAAATCAAACAATTGTGCAAGATTTTAATTTGATAACTGTAATTGCCATTTCAAGACCATTTTTATGTAACATTGTTTGTAATCTCATGAGTGCAAGGTGGAAAAATTGATTTTATTTAGCTTTCCTGACTCAGCTTGCACTTCAGCAGCTGCACAAACCCTTCAGTGAATTTGTGCTGTCACCAGGTCAAATAGGGGAGCACGCTAGCTAGCATGAAGCTAAATGCTACATCTGTTTCCATCTGCCCCCTGCAGGTCAGCCAGGGGAATGTCCCCGGTGTGGAGAGCGCCTCCTTGGCCATGGACACAGAGGAGGGAGTGGAGGTGGTGTGGAACGAAGTGCTCTTCTCCGACAAGAAGGTTTTCAAAGCACAGGAGGTATCGTGACATTTTTCGGCCTTTAGCTTCACATGCTCCGAAAAGTCAAGTTCACTCGCAAACAACAGCTTGATTTGCAGTTATTGTCCATGTTGATTACATAAACATTAAGTTTAGTTTTACTGTTATTTCACATGAGAACTGGAAGCTTTTCAGTTGACTGTTTTTTATTTATTAAGGTTTACCAGATATGCATTCTTTTGATTGAAGCAGAGGCTCCCCCAGATGTTGTGTTGCTTCTTGATTCCTAATCTCCAGAAATGGCTCCTGTTATCATGGATGCTGCACTCCTGTTCTGCTAAATCTTGAAAAAGCTTCACCAACTAGTTCTGAAGCAGCACCTTTGTGTTTGTGTTACACCTTTTGATCGATAATAATCCGAGCAGCATCCTCAAGCTCCTTGGGTTATCATTCATATGCGTGCATGTCATTTGCACGGGTACTGAAGCCGCCAGTGTTGATATCCCTGCTAATCATTATGAGAAATAGTTAGTTTTAAGAGATGCATTTGAATCAAAGACCCACATTTGGTCCATGAGGTCATGTGAGACTGTACACCGTCTGTATGTTGTGCAGGAGAAGATCAAAGAGATGTTTGAGAACTTGATGCAGGTCGAACACCCCAACATTGTCAAGTTCCACAAGTACTGGCTAGACATGAAGGAGAGCCAGGCCAGGGTGAGCTCTACCATCTTGTTTCCTCTCGGCTCCAAATTTTTGTATTTTTCATTTTTCCTGCTTGCACATTTGATCTGACGGCTTCACTATTGTTTGTGGCTCACAGGTTATATTCATCACTGAATACATGTCGTCCGGCAGCCTCAAGCAATTCCTGAAGAAGACGAAAAAGAACCACAAGACCATGAATGTTAAAGTCAGTGTTTGAACTCTGTCCACATACTGTGCTGAACACTGTGCTGCAGCCCTACCACTATTCATATCCATAACTCCAATAAGATTAGAGGTTATGTAACACCCTGGTGGCTCAGTGTTCGCAGACATATCTCTTATCCTTGTGATGTTGCGGATTAGCGGTATCTCCAGGGTCTCTTTATTTCTTTCTGTCTGGCTGTGTGCTTTTTGGAGCTGTAGTGTCTGGACAACACGTCTATTTAATAATCTATGGTAGAGCGCATTCTTTCCCTTTTCTAAAGCAACCCTGTCCTCTTAGAGATCTGTCCTCTCATTTCTTTTTAGGCCTGGAAAAGATGGTGTACCCAGATTCTCTCTGCGCTCAGGTACTAATTGATTGTCCTTCGTAGGCTCTCGTGATTTCAGCCTACGATATTAACGAGGCATTTTGCTGTTTGCTGGCAGCTATTTGCACTCCTGTGTCCCACCGATAGTCCATGGCAACCTGACGTGCGATACCATATTCATCCAGCACAACGGTCTCATCAAGATAGGCTCAGGTCTGCTCCCAGCAGGGCTTTTTTTGTTACTACACCTAACTTTGTTGACTCTTTTACCTCACATAACGGTTTAATGAAACCACCTTAAACGTCTTTGTCCTGTTTTTGTTTTTGTCCCTTACAGTGTGGCATCGGCTCTTCGTGAACGGTAAGACTAGCCGCACAACGTGGAAGACACACTCTTCTCGTTTCTGTCCCGTTGTTCATTTCAACTCGTGTGTCCGTCCTCTCTGACCAGTGTTCCCAGAGGCCAGTGTCCACGGTAAAAGCCGGCAGCACCGCGATGAGCAGAGAAATCTTCATTTCTTCGCTCCGGAATATGGAGGTGGGTTCAAAGAAGGACCTTTTCTATATCTTTATTTTCCATCTCTGTCAACTCCATCTTTTTTTCGAAAACCAGTGACTCAGAAATTGAAGTCAAAAGTTTGATTAAGAACTGTTCTGATTCAATGACAGTTATCAGAATTTGAATGATGATGGCATAATGTATGCACACCAAAACTATGCCGTAGAGATGGCTCAGGCTCCATATTGGTTATTAAAGATTTAAAGAAGATACTGTACTGTTTTCAAGGAAAATCTCTCTTTATGTCCTCCTATTTTATCTCCAGCTGGTGAGGATGATTGTGCCATAGACATTTTCTCCTTTGGCATCTGTGCTCTGGAGGTGAGACAAACAAACCTAAAAGATTTCCCTCTGTCTTTACTTGGTTATGTGTGTTAACAGATATTTTGTACCTATAGATGGCAGTTCTGGAGATTCAGGCCAATGGAGACACTGCTGTGTCCAAGGAGGCCATAGTCAATGCAGGTCAATCTCTCGAGGACCCTCTAATGAGAGTGAGTCTCACTTCACGTCCTAAATGCACAACGCACCGAGAAAGCAAACTGTCCTGTAATCTATGAGCAGGCGCCCACACACACACACCCTGTGCTGTTTGGAGGGTTATTTCAGAGCACACACTGGGAGCTTTTCTGATTTTAGCACATAAGTGTCGGTTCAAACGTACAAAGGCTGGAATCCAGGGCACGCGTGCGTGCTGTGAGCCGGGTTGTAGGCGCCGTGCCTTTGAACCGAGTGTCCCGATGCTCTCCGTAGGAGTTCACGCAGTCTTGTTTGCGCCACGATGCCAAGATCCGTCCCACAGCTCACGACCTGCTGTTCCACCGCGTCCTGTTCGAGGTCCACTCCCTGAAACTGCTCGCCGCCCACTGCCTCATCAACAACCAATGTGAGTTTCTCACCTCCCAGCTGCCAAGACATCCACGCAAAAATGCCCTGTTCTCTCCTCTGAAAGTTTCTCCTCTTATTCTTTGTCACAATAAAGCAAATAAACAAAACAAAAACTTCCTTAAACTACAGCATGTGGAACTGTTTGCAGAATTCTCCCACACCCTTACTGAGTTATCAGTATATTTTCATTATTAGTTTTCACAGTGGTTCTAAATGTCCCTATTAAAACATTTTTTTTCCAATTCTTGCTTTCTGTGCTGTTCATTAGTGCTGACTTTGTGTTGCGTCTGCAGACTTGCTTCCTGAAAACTGTGTGGAAGAGAAAACCAAGTCATTCGATCCCAACGCTGTCATGGCAGAGATTAAACATGAAGGCAGGCAGGGGGTTCAGCTCAAGTAAATTCTCCCATTTTATTTTTAGCTTATCTGTTAATATAACATGGCAGGTAGAGCAAAACTCTAATTTCTCTTCTGGTTGCCTCTTTCTGTCCTGTAGGTATTCCCACGTTTCCCCTTTGGAACTTGACAAGTTCCTGGAGGATGTCAAGTAAGTGGAGCTAGAGATTTGCTTTGGGTCGGGGGGTCGGGGGGGCGACTCCCGCGTGACGTCTCTGTCTCCTCAGGAATGGGATTTACCCGCTGATGAACTTTGCCTCGTCCCGTCCTCACCCCGTCCCTCGAGCTCTGTCCTTGTCTCAGGAGCAGGTTGAGACTGTGAAGACGCCCACTCCTGAGCCCCAGGAGACGGAGACAAGAAAGGTCAGAGATTAGAGAAACCAGTGTCGTCCCTGTCAGTTAGCAGGACCTGCATGTGATATCTAATAACTATTCTCACTCCAAAGACATATTCAAAACCTTTCTCTGCTCTTATGTGCATGTTTTTGACAAGGTTGGTGTGCTTTGCAGGTTGTTCAGATGCACTGTAATTTGGAGTCTAATGAAGAAGGGACCAAAACTCATGTGAGTCACAAAGGCTGTAGTATACAGTGTTACAGCTTCTGTGATAGTTAGCTTTCCTGTTTTGGGTGGGATTTAAATCTTGATTCTTATCGTCCCGCTCCCCAGCTCTCTTTGTTCCTGAAAATGGACGACAAACTTCATCGGCAGCTCAGCTGTGACATCCTTCCTAGTAAGTTGAAAGCATTTTTCCTTTAGAAAAAAACAGCTAAATATATTTCATAAATAAGTTTTAAACCAGGAGATTTAGAATCTCCTGAATCCCGCCACTCGCCTAAGAATAAGTGGTTTCGCAAATGGATTGAAGTTTAGAGTATACACTATTAAATACAGAATACCCTCAGGTTTTTTAGAGAGTTTTCTCTAACTGGAATATTTTTTAAACTTTCAGCAGACACCCCCAAAGACCTTGCCGGTGAACTTGTTCACTACGCCTTCATTAATGAGGTACGTAGATAATTTTTTCTGCCTTATTAACAGATCAACTTTACCTCATTAAAAAAAAAAAAAAAAACAGAATCTAAATAATGCCGCTTTTTCCATTTTTCCTATGTTTTTTTTCTCTGCAGGAGGACAGTGAAAAGGTGGCAGGTTTCCTGGAGGATGCCATCAGCCGACACCGGGTGCGAACGCTGGCTTCTGGGAGCGCACAGTGAGGAGGGGTCATCATGACAGCGGCCGGCCTGAGCAGAGAGGCCTGGGGCGATGACCAGCCAGGCGGAGAGAGGCAGAGGGCGGCGGGCAGGGAGACACGGCTGCAAAGCCCAGGAGCGGAGGACTCAGCCGGGAGACAAATTGGGTCAATACAGCCAGACGCTGAGCCTCGACGGTCAGTGAATTATCCCCGGTGTGATGGAGGAGCAACAGCAGCAGTCAGAGAGAAACCGAAGCCTCTTGTGGTTGGAGGTCCACAACACGACCGGGTCCGGCTCCCCCACGGAGCAGCCGAAGATCGACACAGTCGCTGCCTGGAAGGGCTATCACGCCTTAATATATCTTGACAGCTTAGGTTTTTCCATACTGCCACTATTAAGAACAGATCAGTTTTACTTACCGTTCCAGCAGCTATCATTTCAAAAGGATGTTTTATTTCACTTGCACTCCAATACTGGCTTTTTTTGTGTTTGCATTAAATAGTAAACAATGATTGGTTAAAACCTCTACTCTTTACAAGCCTTCACTTAATCTCATCTTTTGGGATTTCAGTGTGCCGTCCGACATGTTCTGTTAATACTCATTCAGATAATTTATTTATTTCTCTTTGTAACTGTGATTGATTGTATTGCACAAGTCTCCCGTTTTTTCCATATATGTTTTCGACATGCAGACAAACACCCCTAACTGCACTCCTGGGTTAAAGGCTTCTTCTCACACATCTTAAACACGCCACAACCGAACGCAGCACTGAGCATTGAGATGACGCCTCTCTTTTAGCCTGTAGTGCTCTTAAGGGTTTTCCCTGTGAAAGTGTTCTGAAAGCCAAAGATTTGCAAAGTGCCTGATAATGGCAGTGTACTTTCGATCAAAGTCTCCTCATGGCGTGGCATCATACCCAACTTTGCGAATTGGAAAGTAATCAGTTCAGGTTTACTTCAGTGTGAAACATGCTTAGATTTTTTTAAGACTTGCTCTGTTCTCTTGATTTTGAGTCCATAAATACAGTCTGTGTGAATGTGAAGATGAACTAGACTCCTGATGATGGCAGCTCTGTTAAGAGCCATGGCAACTGTTTGTTGGACATTTGGATTAGATCATGAATCCCTCTGCTGCATTCATTTTTGATTTGGGAAGAGCTGAAGTGCGTATACAAAAGATCTAAATGAATCAGCTTTTGATTTAAAAACATAACCCTTCATAAATGTGTTGAAATGTTGGGCTCTATAATATTAACATTTAGAGATAGGAAAATCTCCATATTGTTAGAATATACTACTGCTTTACTTTTTTTGTGAAATCTATTTGTAAATGTATGTAGAGATCTTTGAATGGCAAAATCTACTCGGTTCTCTCAAAAATGTAAAATTTAAATTTTCTCTTATATCTGTACTTTCTAATCAGTGGTCTTATTCATTAGAATGTAGCTTTTTTTCCGTTAAGATTGATATATATTTGAGATGCTAAGCACAATCCCTGATAGCAGACTTGGGTAACTTGCTTTGAATGCATCAGAATGGCATAATCTCTTCTACTGAGCTTTCGTTTTAGACAATAGCAATGTGAACTTTGAAAAGTGATTGTACTGCAGCCCACACAAACACAAAAATAGGATATGCAGTACAGGTCTGCCACATTTAAAGATGTAAAAGGCCAAATTTGGGTAGATGTTGCCTTCACAAAAACTAATTGGTGGATAAATAAACAACAGGTTTTTGTCAGAACATTCTTCAGCAAACTTTTTTTTTGTTAGGCTCATTTCTCTGCTCCATTTGTATTCTGGGTCCATGAGGCTGCAGTGTCATAACAATTATGCTGCTGTACAGTCATTGCTTACAGTACTTACAATATTCTGTGTCAAACAGTGTGTCTCTGAAGGTAGGAGCCATGAGCTCCTCTAAACAGTTGGATTGTGGTGTATATATTTGTTTTTGGCAATTGGATGGTTTGCTTTGGATGGAATCTTGAAACAACGTCTTGCTAATGTTGCTCTCATTTGATCTGGTATGCTGCATGTCTTAATAACCCGCGACCATTCAAAACATTGCATTTTTGCCTTCGTGAGTTGCAGTTTGGTTCCAAAAGGGACCTGACCAAGAAGATGAATGTTTATTCTGTGCAAGCATTTAAAGATGACATGCATATCAGTCTTATTTTGTGTCAGATGATTTCTTTTCCCTCTTCACTCTGTTGAATGAAACTTGCCTTTGGGTGTGTTCTACTTAAACCTTTGTTAAATATTGTAGCATCTGAAATTAAAATACAATAAACAAGATGTGACATGTTGGTTATGTCTGATATTGCCTGACCTGATTTATTGATAGGAATAAGTTTATTGGGGGTAGTTTTGTGGTCCTTACTCTGAAACTGATTAGTGCACAGTAAAAAAAAAGATTATTTTTCTGTTTAAAACCATAAATTATAAACAAAATAGATTATTGTGATTCATTTATGCATCTTCTTTCAGGGACTCCAAAAAACAAAAAAGACAAACCCTTTGACATTTTTTACTATGAAAAACCACTTTCACACAAGTATTTTTTCAATAGCCATGACAGAAAAATAACTAAATCCTTATAGAAAACATTTAGATAATGAGATGAAGAGAAAAACACTTCAAAGCTGGGCTATGCCACACCTCTGGTGACATTTCCAATAAATCTCTGCCCCGAAATCACAAACAGACATGCAAATAAACTATTCTTTAACAAAAAACAAATCACTGACTATTTACAGCAAATTTGACTCAAACCATTATAGTTGGATGATAGATTTTATTTTCCATGGGTGTACCATTCCGTCAAATGTCAAAAGTATTTAGATTTTTTATCAAAATGTCTGGTTGTTTTTCGTGTTTTACAGAAAGATTACGGACAGCAACTTCCTGTCGTTTAGACTGACAATATGTAATTGTCACAAAATAGATTAAATATCTTTTTTTAAAAGACAACGAAGACTAAATAAAACTTGACATTTTATGCAAGAGATAACCCTGTTAAAGCGTAAGGTTACAGATTTTTTTGTTACAATGGTACCATCTGTATGTCTGACAAAAGCCCTATTCATCGCGAGGATGTATGGTATCGCGAGATATTTCATTGAAACCAAGGAAGTCTCGCGAACGTTGTCGTGAGTGGGCCTTTTTGAAGGTGTGCTTCATGGCGGTTACGGAGACTGCGGTAAATAAATTCCTCGATAAATCTACACATTAGATTTTTGTTAGCACTACTAGTCACCGCGTAAGTAAAAAATAATTGTCTGGGAAAACATTAACTGCATCTGATATTGTTTAATTTGCTCGAGCAGAGCACTGCTTGCTTCACGCGCCATCGTAATCAATGCCTAACAAGAGCTAATATCTGCTAGCTCCTTGCTAGCAACAAAGGCAACATTATTGTAAAGTGAATTTCAGCAAGGACTTTATGATGCTAGTGACGATAACTACGAAATAACATTTCGCTATCTTAACTATTTGAGATAAGCATGCATCGAAGCTGGGGTTTAGTCAGTTTTGTCGTGATGTCTTAGTTTAGCCTTTTCATTGCTAAGGGTTAGCTTAAGCCCGTTGCGGTCGGGTACATTTGCTAACGTGTATTGGGTGGGGGTTGGGGGGCTTGGATTTGTGCGCATCTCGACAAGATGAATCAAACATCTGAGAAAGACAGACTGGCTGTTTTTAAATTTGACTGTTGAGTGATGCTAGCTGCCTGTTTAATTCATTGTTAGTCTGAAGGAATTTTTTATTTTCCCTAGAATTTGTTGAATTGTTAAAGCTTCCCCATCAGTGCTCTTCCCCTTCGGGGCTATCCTGCCTCAGTCTGGTGGACCCAACGATTAGAGAGTTGTGTAGGTAAGGAGTTCGTCTGGTCCCACCTGGTTTAAATCCGGTTGAATGACCTGTAATTAGCATTATTGATAGTAACCTGTGGTGTGATATCTGAATGTAAGAGGAATTTTCCTTCCGGCAGAATGTAAATATAGATAAACTTTGGCGGATATATAGTGACTTTAATTAGCTTTCGGTTTTAGTTGAAATGGGTGTTTCTGCATTACAGGGAGGTGAAGCTCTGACGATGGAGAATGGACAAGGCACAGGCTCCAAGCTTGGCCTACCGCCTCTCACCCCAGAGCAGCAGGAGGCACTACAGAGGGTACGACTCTTATTTAGCATGTGGTTAAGTGCATATATAGTGAAACTAATTGCCAGTGTTAATTTGTATGCTTAAATTCAAGGTGTGAATTTTTTTAAGAAATAGCCTTAAGTAATGAGCCAGTCATTACATTATATAAATTACTTTGTATCATTTTTACAGTATGTTCTGTATATAAGTTTCTGTAATTTAAACGGCTGGTTGATATTTTAACCCATGAGAAAAAAAATATGAAAGCAATACAATTTGAACTTGTTAATTTTTCTATTTTATTACGTAAAACTGTTGTATGTCTGTATAGAATATCAAGACATTATCATGTAATGTGAGATTCAATGATTTAGCATGTGTGTTTTTCGAGGCTGAATTTTGCACCTGAGTTTGTTTGTTTTTTATATCCATAGGCGAAGAAGTATGCCATGGAGCAAAGCATTAAGAGTGTGTTGGTGAAGCAGACCATAGCCCATCAGCAGCAGCAACTCACCAACCTGCAGGTGAGATGTGTAAAATTTTAGTTAGTCCACCAAACAAATAATGCGGCGTGTCATCAGTGTGCCTTGATTCTAGAAAGAATATCTTAGCCTGTCCATGCATTAGTCACTGGCATCTACTATCAGGAGTCGGTTTTGGGGTAGCTCTCATGGAAGTCTTGGTCCCTCTTTCTCCCACATGCTGTTAAAAAGAACACATGTGTAGACCGTATGCCTCTGCTCTTTTTCAGATGGAGAAGATCATCTTGAAGGCTTTGGTTATCATGTTGAATGCTTTGCTTTTAAAGGGGACATGCTTATGTCAATTGCTATTTCGTGATTTGTAATGTAGTTAGGGGAGGTAAATCCTCAATGTATGCTGTTTAGAGGGAGGGTCTGGATAAAGTGCTAGCCTAACCGCTTTCATCTATCTAGCAAAGCAATTACCTTTTTTGAAAAAAAACAAAGCTAAGGGATATCTAACCTACTTTTCAGCACTTTTTTCATCTTTACTGTCTTTCAGATGGCAGCAGTGACAATGGGCTTTGGAGATCCTCTCTCACCTTTACAATCGGTCAATAGATCATTAAATATTTTTTTCCTGTGCGCATTCCCAACGGAAAAGGACTGTTACCCTTCTTTTATTGGTTGCGTTGGCAACAGCCCCTGCCTTTTTTTTATCTAACCAAAGAGAATGCATATTTTATAAGAAAACGTGGCTTTCTACGGCAATTGTGCTCGCAACCATATCTCTAGTCCTTGAGATGAATAACTGTTGGTAATCTAGGAAGCACTCCTTGGCTTTCTAGAGTTGCAATGAGAATACTCGCTTTAGAATTTTATAACTAGATTGGTAGCTGCGAATAAGGGCTTTTCATGGACATAAAGAAGGGTTTAAACATGGAGAAAAGTCAAGTCTCTTTGAAAAATATGCATTTGCTTGTTTAAAACCACCTGCTGGCATGGGACAAAAGAGGGATAGCAATCCCCCATGGACTAAAATGAGAGACCTTCTGTGACAGGGATCTTTTTAGCCATCTTAGACTTAAGATTTTTTGTTTTTGTTTCTGTGAACGAGCAAGACATTCTCTCTCCACGATATAGAACAGGAAGCCGCAACCTTTGTTGGTTTTTCAGTGTTAATAGAATACGCAGGTTGACTGAAGGAGTCAGTAGAGCAACTTTCGATGATTTTAAAACCACCCCTCACCTTAGACTTGAGAAGAAAGTTTGAATGCTTTCATCAAGACTTTGTATGGATTTCGTTTGAACTCCACGCTTACTTTTGTTACCTTACTTGCATCCCTGGATTACAGGTCAGTTACTGAAGCCAAATATTTGTGAGGGCTGTGCATGTCAATCACTTCAGTGTGTTTTCCTCCATATGTCTGTTCAATAGTAACAGAATAGACGCCATGTAATTACCTTGTAATTACCTCTGGTGACGTCAGTGTTTTATAACAAATACAGTTGTAAGCGTTTCTTTCAGAGTTACATCCATTGATTAAAATACCCCATTTACCTGTCCAAACCCCCAAACTTGGAATTGGCCTTGTTAGTTTTTTGGGGACAGCAAGTACATTAGAAAATGCATACATGTTATATTTGTGTGCGTGTGTGTTAGCCTTCCTTTCTTTTACTTTCTAATGCTTATTATGTGTTTTTTCCCTGGTCGGCAGGTGGCAGCCCAGCGGCAGCGCGCGCTAGCGATCATGTGTCGGGTGTATGTGGGCTCCATATACTATGAACTGGGTGAGGACACCATCAGGCAGGCTTTTGCTCCCTTCGGCCCGATCAAGAGCATTGACATGTCTTGGGATTCGGTTACAATGAAACACAAGGTTAGTGTCGTTTAAAGTTTTTTTTTTTTCTTTTGTGTGTGGTTTTTTTTTGGGAGGTGAATATACTGAGAGGGTTTCCAGCTCTTTAAAATGTTATTCAGGCATTCAGTTGTTCTTGTAAACTGTTATTTTGCTGTGCAGGGGTTTGCTTTTGTGGAGTATGACGTGCCAGAGGCTGCTCAGCTGGCTCTGGAGCAGATGAACTCTGTCATGTTGGGAGGACGAAACATCAAGGTAGGCTAGAGAAGGACTTAGCCGGCACACTTTTAGGACCAGATGCAATGGGGGGTGGCTCAATTTTAAAGTTATGTCTCAATTTTATTAACTCATTTATTTACTTTTTAGCTTGTATCCCAATATTCACGTGTGTTTTGACGTTTATTACCACCAGTTAATTTCTCTCCCCGTCTGTCTGTTTCTGTTGACAGGTTCGTGTTTGTGTGTGTGTGTGTGTGGGTGCTTAGTGCACGTCTGTTGGAGTGGTATGTGTGCTTGGTGTTACACTTCCATGATGTCATGAAGGCTTGTTTAAGTGACTGTTTCCAGCGGGATGCCCAGCGGCGCATGGCGTCGCTCTATACTCTCAGTTTGCTGATGATGGGCTGCGTCTGGTTGGTGTTACTTGGCCGCCCCATCTGTAGTACAGATGCCAGTCTCACTTAGAAACAGATCCCAAGTGGAGCTCAGGTTTTACTTTTTTTTTCCCCGTTAGAGAGTTGTCGGTGTTTGTCAGCACTTTAAACATGAAGTTTTAGATCCTCATAAGAGTTAGTAGTGCGCAATAACTCTCATGAAGATCTACAACTTAATGTTTTAAATGCTGGCTCATGCCGATGTGCCTGTTGTTGATCATATCAGTGAGTTCGGTTTTCGCGTTTTTATTTGGTTAGGGTGTAATGGTTCCTTGACGCGTTTCTCCGAAATCCCCACTTCGAATCCACACATCACACATTTGTTTTGAAGTCTTCGGCGCCCCTTCTACATAGCGTAGGGTCTGTCCCGGATAGCCTTTCCACATCCCGCATCACACCTCCCATCCTCAAAGCACGTAGAAAGAACACACAGTGGCCAGAAAGCAGCCTAATGAGGAGAGGCGAGTGGCTCAGGCTTAAGTTGGACCTACAGGCGTGTAGAACCCTGGGTTGGCCCGTGTCACTACTATGAATCCCTCATTCAGTAGCCCTGCTGGTGTGATCTGTGCGATAGGTTGGGCGGCCAAGTAACATCGGTCAGGCGCAACCCATCATTGACCAGCTTGCAGAGGAGGCGCGCGCCTATAACCGGATCTACGTGGCATCTGTCCACCCTGACCTGTCAGATGATGACATCAAAAGTGTGTTTGAAGCTTTCGGGCGGATCAAGTCTTGCACATTAGCCAGAGACCCCACCTCAGGGCGACACAGAGGCTTTGGCTTCATCGGTGAGCGTGGTGGCTCTCGTTCGCTCTTCTCTGGTGCCCTTCAGTGTTGTGCTACTAAACTAATGTTTTCGCTGCCCTGCAGAGTATGAAAAGCCTCAGTCAGCCCTGGATGCTGTGTCTTCTATGAACCTCTTTGACCTGGGGGGTCAGTACCTACGGGTTGGCAAAGCAGTGACTCCGCCCATGCCCTTACTGACCCCCACCACCCCCGGTGGGCTGCCGCCGGCTGCAGCTGTGGCTGCAGCGGCAGCCACCGCTAAGATAACGGCCCAGGCAAGTATGAATCCCTTCCAAAGGGATTTAATGGCCTTCCAGGTAAATATAACCCAGATCTAGCTAGATTTGACACAGCGTAGATCTTATTTAGAAATGACTGGGAGAAGGCCAGTTTCGTAGACGTGTATATATTTCTTTTTTTTTTTTAAAGAGGTAGTTGCCCACAAGTCAGTTTAGTAATCCAGAGTTAAAAGGTTTGAGTTTTAAGCTCCTGTCTAAAACACTAACAGACTCCTTTGGTATTGTGTGAACTGCATAGTCACCAGTGGTTAAGTCTCCTCGCAATACTTTACGGGCAAATAAGCGAGGAACCTTTTAGCACAAATAAGGATTTCTTTTTTAGAAGGGTTACTCCAGTGTGGACAGGCAGTGGTTAGCTGTGGATCTGGTACGAGGGTTTACGAATAATAGTTGATCTCACTTAATAAAGAATAAAGATGAACTCACTAAAAATAATCCATGATTTGTTGTTGCTGACAGACTAACCTCAGTTCTCCCCGAAGAGAAAGCGAGGTTGAGCTCACTCTTTGCCCCACTGTGTGATCTTTGACTGTGCTGCCTTGTGCTGTGTTCTGTGTGTTTCCCTTACCTAATGTCTTCGGCCCCCCCTCTCTTAAGGAGGCTGTAGCTGGTGCGTCAGTCTTGGGAGCGTTGGCGGCGCCCCAACTTCTCAGTCAGCAAATGGGCATCCCTCAGGCTGTAATGGCCGCCCAGGCACCAGGTGTCATCACAGGTGTGTACCAACACACGAGTGAGTGCTCCTTCCATATCTTTGGTTTTTTTGAGTGCCTCGTTTTCTTTTGGTAGAGCCAAAGATGCTGTCTAAGTTTGAAAGTGAAAGAAGGCACGGTGGCATCGAGTCAGTATCATCTGAGTAATTATGTCTCCAATAGCTTCTATTTAGACTATGAGATTTTGACTTGGTGGTTTGCAAAACTTGCCAACTTTCGAACATTGTACTGGTTTTCAGCTTTACAGCTTGTTTGGGTTGAAACTCTCCGTGAAATATTTCATTTGAACAGAACTAAATGCATCCTCTGCTACACTGACTGAAAGCTCCTCCAGAGATCGATTAAAGGGTTTAAATCTGTGGGCGGTTATATGGTGGTTCAGCTTGACATCTCAAAGATGAAGACGCGGGATGATTTTATGTGACTCGGATTTAAATAAACAAGAATAATGAATTATTTTATCACAGCTCCTCTGGTGATTTCTTCGATTAATATTTGTGTAAATATTGCGCATTTATTTGATCAAATCGTACAATATGTGCACTCGGGCAGTAGTTTGATGCATCAAGTTTGCTTTATCTTTTAAAAGTGAGTGTTGGTCCGGCCTGTGTCTCTGACTTCCTGCTTGCCTCTCCTGTGAAGGTGTGACTCCAGTGCGTCCTTCCATACCAGTGATTCCCCAAGTCGGTTTAGTGAACCCAGTGCTTGCATCCCCACCAGTCCTGTCTAACCAAGTAGGTAGCGCCAGTCAGCAAGAGAAAAAGGAGGAGAAAGAGGAGCTGCTCCAGGATGGCACAGGGCAGGAGATGCTGAGTGACCAGGAGCACATGAGCATCTCGGGCAGCAGTGCCAGACACATGGTGATGCAGAAGCTGCTCCGAAAGTCAGAGGTGACTGTGGGACTGTCAACGAAACTCCCATTTCCATGTTTGTCCCCCCGTTCAGAATAATTTCTACTCAACTGAATTGTTCCTTTGCCCGTCTTTAGTCCACAGTGATGGTGCTCCGAAACATGGTCGGGCCGGAAGACATTGACGACGACCTGGAGGGAGAGGTGACGGAGGAGTGTGGGAAGTTCGGCACGGTCAACAGAGTCATCATTTACCAGGAAAAGCAAGGGGAGGAGGACGACGCCGACATCATAGTCAAGATCTTTGTAGAGTTTTCCATGGCCTCGGAGATGAACAAAGCCATCCAGGCCCTCAACGATCGCTGGTTCGGTGGTCGCAAAGTGGTTGCAGAGGTGTACGATCAAGACCGTTTTAACAGCAGCGACCTCTCTGCGTAAAATGTCTGAAATGGGGCCCCGCGTCCACCCCCCGTCACCCAGCCATTTCAGCCATAGTCACTGCAGCTAAAGATGAGGGCCTCCAAAACTTGTAATTATGTTTTTATCTTTCTTTTTTTTAAACACTGTTGATATTAATGTTAAAAGCTCCATCGGGGAGAGGGGTCATTGAGATATTTGTCAGATTTTTGCTTTGTGATCTGTGAAAACTCCCTTTTGGTGCAACTTTAAAAAATTTTGTTTTGTAATCCATCTCGTAAAATGTTTAGTTTTTCCTGCTTTAGCTCCTTCTTTTTCTGCTGTGAACTTGCCAAGACATGTAAACACTTGTTTCTACAATAAAAGGTTATTGTTTGTCCACAAAAAGTGTTGTTTGAATAATTAATGCAATTTAAACAAATATCAGTGTGTTGTGCAGCAAATGATGCAAAGAAAACACGGGTCATGAAAACACTTGCCTCCAAGCGTCCTGAAATATTTATGTGGTTGTAATCAGCCAGGAGGGAAACTATTATATTTATGTTGAACATTTATCAAGTTGAAAATTGAAGGCGATTATTGATCCTAATCCACATACACTAGTTAATCAAAATGTTCATACACTCGAGTTTCCAGTGTTTTCCACTACAATATTTTTCTCTACAGACAAAGAATATATAGTAATTTATTTAATTTCACTTTGAAGTTTGGTACATTATATATATTTCTTATCCACATACAATGCACAGTAAATTTAAAAATACATTTATTAAAAGTAAATTTAAAAAATAAAAATCCCAGGTGCATTTCGTATCTCATGCATACTGACACATGTACAGTTTGTAATAGTCATCATACAGTTAGATGTGCAGAGGGGATTCGTGGTATTATCTACTAGTAATCTGTTTTTTTTTCAGTGAAAGTGGATTTCAAGTTTTTAAATTGTATAATATAATCTAAAACGTAACACAAACTTAACACTTCAGTGATTTCTGTACCGAAACATTTTTACATGTAGACAGATTGTCACTGCTTAAGTCAGCAACATTTTAATAATAAATTAAGACGATTTTCCTGCCTTCCCCCACAAAAAATTGGACATTTTGTTCAAGAACATTGAGGTCCGGTACTTTCAGTAAGTTGTTCTTGTCTTATCGAGGTTATCGCATTTTGAACAGGTCTTTATCTGGTGTGTAGAAATGGCCGGTAGCGGCCGCTAGGTGGCGCAGTGCAGTAACCTGTGGCCTCTGCTACGGAGGCGCAAAGCGGCGGTGCTCCAGCTCGAGTGGAGCCCAGCCCCCCACACGCCGACCCGGCCTGTCTCAGCTCAACAGGGGAGGGAAGCGCGGCTGTGGCTGAAGCTCCCGCTGTACCCACTGGCATCTTACCTACGCCGGATAAAACAACTCTTTCCGGGTTTGTTTGTGTTTTAACTTAATCTGGGAGGCTGTTTCCTCTAACAGTTCTCCGGATTTTTTAAAATTTTTTACAGCAACGTTCGCTAACGGCTGCCTGGCACAAAGACGTCCAGTTACCTATTAGCCGTTAGTGGCTAACTGGAGCTAGCTTGCTAACAACACAGCCGATGAGGACTGGGACATCGATACGCCGCTACTCTCGGGTTAATCTCCGCTGACTGCCCTCCGTGTGAGGCGTAAGCTGTTTTGTGACCGCTGTTTATGTATAACCCGGTGAGTGGAGCGGTTATTCTCGGTGGCTGCCCATGACTGCGGCGGGCGGAGCGGCGTTTCAGCGTAGCCGGGCGGTTGGCTGCTGCACGCTTCTCGGCTAGCCTCCGCGGAGTTTCGGGCTGGTTCCGGGGGGGATGGCGGCGAGGCGAGCTAACGTTGCTCCGCGCGAACAAGTGTGTGCGAGAAAGTGAGGAGACACTTCGGCCCGAGTGGGAGTCCTCGGTGTTGTTTTTCGTGTTTATTTGAATTCTGGACCGGATGAGGCAGCGGCAGAAACCCTGACAGCCACCGCGCACATCTGAACCGAGATTAGGAATATCGCCGACAAAACGACGGGATTATTTTTGTGCCTCTAAGTGGATTTTGGCCTCCGGCTCGAGACCATCGTGGGGAGTGTTTTGACATTGAAGGAGCCCAGCAGAAATACTCTCTCTGCCGGTGACCTTCCCCCCCCCCCACACACACTCTGCTTCCACTCTCCGATGCGGAGATT
>CAJRST010006668.1:16847311-16864038 GCA_907169785.1 Menidia menidia | reverse complement strand
CGGACATGCTGAAGTGTATCCCGCTGTGGCGATGCAACCGCCACGTCGAGTCGGTCGACAAGCGGCACTGCAACCTGCAGACGGTCCCCGACGAGATCTTCCGCTACAGCCGCAGCCTGGAGGAACTTCTCCTGGACTCCAACCAACTCAAGGAGCTACCAAAGGTACGCTGGGCTCATCTCTGTTGATCACAGTTTAGCTGCCCACACCTGTTTGTTAACCTGAGGTCACTTCCAGGTGCCTAACCAGACACTTCAACATCAGCTCATGTTGCTCCTCTCCTTACTTAAAAAGTTGAAAGAACACCTCAGGGCAACCCCCCCCCCCCCACACACACACACACAGAAAAAAAACCAATCTTGCACATATTTGGTTGTGCAACGATCACTGAGTTGAGTTGGAGTTATGGTGTAACTAGACTGCCTCTGCAATTCAGCGTTCAAGATCCTTGACTCCTTTTCAAGAGAAGTGGAATCATTTATAAAGAAAGCGTGGCGCTCTGGTCGGTTATGTGTGTGAGTGTGGTGTTCTCCGGCTGAGGTGCGTGTTTAGGTGGAGTAAATGGGACCGAAACAGCTGGCGGGCTGCACAGGCAGTGGTCAGTGAGATTGGTTGCAGTGCAGGAAGGCATGCGTGGAATGGCCCACAAATCTCTCCCCACCCACACTCTCACAATCCTAAACACGACAAAAGGGCTCGTTGCATGAGCCGGTTTATTTTAAGGGAGGGAGGGTTGTTTTTGGTCGGTTTCCCCTCTCCAACTCTCCAGACTCTGGTATGAAGCACTTGTTTTATTTAGTTGCAGGCATTGTTCGGTCCCGGGACAATGGCCCGGCTGTGACTGCGACGGCAGTCTGAATGAGCAGCCCGGCCGGTAGTGGATGCTCTCAGTCTCTCGCGTTTGTCAGCTTGGGCTTAGTGGTGAAAAGGACAAGTGGCACGTTGGTTGATGACGAACGTGTTGGTCCAGAGCTGTCTTCTGGGAGCGGTTAACAGCGGAGCTTCTTTCTTTGTCTTTTATTTCTGTAGTCCCCTCTATTTTCACCATTTGGTAAAGATCTGGCCCAAAGCAGAAAAACAAAGTCAGCTCTTCTCATCCTGAGTTGTCCTATTATCATGCCAGTCGTACCTCAGTGTCCCCCCGCCCTTTTGTTATAAATGATAGCTGGTAGTGGACATCTGTCTCCTTAATTCCCACCTGTAAGGCATCCACAGCGTGCCTGGGCTCTGAAAGACCTCTGGGTGTGGACACTCCCCAGCAGCTGACCAGCACCGGTCTCCCCGTGGCCTGGCCGGCCTCAGACGGGAGCCGTGAATGCGAGGTGACGGCACGTCTCGTGTAAACGACACAAAGCCTCCGGCCCTCTCCGGGCCCTGCGGGGCTGTGGGACTCCACCATGAATGGCATTATCATTACCAGCTCTCCACTAAGCGCCTGAATGCCCCTTCCCTCTCACTATGCGTCCCGACGAGCGCGTGGACATCCTTGTCAGTCCCGGGCTATTTTTAGTTGTCGGTCTAACATCCCAGTTTGTTGCTGCTCATTAGGCCCAGTCCCCCCCCCCCCTCTTCACCCCCACCTCCCTCTCACCACGTCTCTGGGAACATCCAGCTTTATGTGACAAACAGCTGAGGATGGTGGCTTCACCTTGATGTCCAACATATGCTGTGTGGGGAGAATAATCGGCTCAGCCGTGACACCTTCAGACTGTCACTGCTCCGGTGCCTTCACGTGCATGCTGACCAGTCAGGAAATCCTGGCTTCGGTGGGATTAGTGTCTGTTCTTTATAAGATGCGCCGTCATCAAGCTCAAATGAATAAAAAAGGTTCTTATTATCAGTTTCGCCCGAAACAGCAAAGCTCAGAGACGTGGTGGAGTGTGTGGGTTTGGCGATGTGGGCGGACGGGTTTACATCGCCTTGGCAGGGGTTTAACGTGGCCAACAGATGGAGATTTAGGCGTCCTGATAGTTTCTTAAGTTTACTGTGACTCACCCCCAATGCCCAGCAACCTCAGATTATGCGCCTCTACAGTAATGATGCCTCCATGTGCTGCATGGGGAGTTTTTTTTCTCTGTAGGATTATAAAAAGATTTAGGATAGTTTGTCCAGTGCAGCAAAAAAAAAAAAAAAAGGGAAAGTTTTAAATCTTCAAAAGAAGTGCAGCAGATCTCCCCTCCTCTGGGAGGTTGTTGCTTGTATGAGGTTCATAAAAAATAAAAAAAAACTCCAGAAGTCCAACCTCTGGGGACAGACTGCAGACCTCGTCCATATGATGGCTGGGTGGATTTTCCCTTTTATAGAAGTATTATAACTCTGACACATAGTAAACTGTTGAAAGTTTTGTGAGAAACAGCAAGATGAAAAAAAAAAAAACCCATTGATGGACGGGAGGCCTGAATAGAGACTTCAAACCTAAAACGGTAACCTCTTCTCCTGTCAGCAGAGAAGAGAAGGCAGCTGTCGGTTAATCATCATATTCATGGTTTACTTTCTAAAGCCTTAGTTCTGGGGAACAGCTAGGAGATTAACAGCCTCCCAACAGGTTAACACCAGATGATATGGAACAGATATAAAATGTAAGTGTTAAAGAACACAGGTATTTAATCCTGAATCTCAAAGAATATTAGTTACTGAATCTGGATCTTAAGTTCTCTTTCACTGGTCTTACAAACCAGGGCCTCCTCACAGATCATGTTGGGGAAGAGAGAATTATCTTTTTAGCCATTTTCAAGTCCCATGACGGGTTACAAAGAGGTCCATTCAACAGGCTGATCCCTCCGCCCTCCCCGTCCCTGATATCCAGTGTCGGGGCTGTTCGTGTTTCCTGTGTGCTCCCTGCCCATACAGACTCTGGCTCAAACTATCCCCTTTTTATGATTTTTTAGTGATAGTTGCTTTAGTGTCTTTCAGTTTTTCAGGGACCAGGTGGACTGCAGGTCCTGGAGCCAGGGCAGCTGCTCTAAACCTGCACTCTACCCCAGCGTGTCTGCCTCTTCATGCCCTGGCGTTTCCATTGTTGAATGAGGATTCAAATCCCTATGGGTGTGTCCACATGCTGCTATGTGGAACAGGTTTTATGTATGTTTGCTCAGTGTTATTACCTCATAGGACCTTCCAGATCCAACTGAAGGGTATTTCTAGGTTACTGATTCGCTCACTTCCTAACCAGAAGTATCTCCTACATCCACTAAGTCGTGACCGTACTTGTCTGTCTCAGCTGTCTGTGAATAAGTGCAGCTATCAGAGCAGCGGATCACAAATGGAATGGAGGGCTGTGCGGTGTTTTGAATCTCAGCGGTCAGTTTTTGTGCGGCCAAAGGGCAGGTTGCCTTGGTGACCGCGTCCTCTGGGATCGGCTCCGCGCCGCCGGTTCCGACCCATAAATGCTCGGATAGAAGCCTTTTCTCTCCGCTCCGTCCCTCCCCGGTGAGGTTTCGGCCTCGGGTCACACGGGGCCTCGGTTGCTTATCTGTGGCCGAGTGTTTGCCCGGCTGCTTTTGTTTACTCGCGCTTATTCAGGCGTGTTGTTCACCATTTCTCAGAATCAAAGTAAAGGGCGAAAACTGTGACTGCGTCCACAGGCGGTTTAATTTCTTTTAAGTCTCACTCTGGTTTGTTTGGTTTTGGAGCTCTGGGCGCTCGGCAAACGATGTTTGGTGGTGTCTCCCAGTTGTGTGTCCTGAGTGGCCAGGTGTCAACTAACTCCCCCCCACCGCCGTGACGAGCTCCACTCGGCCCCCGCCAGAGACGAGCTGCACCTGCCACCGGTCCAAGCCGAGGGAACGAATCTGAAACGAGATTTGGGGCGCTTCCGTTCTGTCTCCGGTGGGCTCTGGCTGGACCAAAAGATTTCTCTGGTTGTGACTAAATGAAACTCCGTCGGCTGGTTAAACATCCAAGAGACAGCCTGAGAGGTTTCTTTCTGATGCGGCAGCACATTCAGCAGGTCTCTTTGTTTGAGCTGATGACCAGCTGGTCACCCCCCCAAAACCCCCGCACCCCCCACCAAAAAAAACCTGGTGGGACAAAGGGGTGATGGGAGGGGCATGTACAAGAGAGAGTGAATGTGTATAGTGGTGATTGGGGGGGGGGGATCCGGAGTTGGATTAACGGGACGGGGGTGGGCGGTGGGGGGGGGCTGTGGCGCCTCCATGTAGGAAGTGATCTGGGAGTTGAACTGAGCTCCACTAATCCTCAGAGCTCTGGGACTGGGATGCTGGCGGTCAGCCGTCCAGCGGGGCTCTCTGGGGCTTCTGGGTATTCCTCTGGAGCTCAGCGAAGACACACACCTCCATCTATCACACACACTCTCCTCTGGCCTCATTCCTTCCTCACAAGTGCCAGCAGATAAGAAAAAAAAAAAAGATCTGTCCTGATTTTGGACGTTTTTCTGCTGTGGACGCATCCTCCACAGTAAAATCAACATTTGTGCTAGTGGTCTCAGACCCTCAAAACAAAATACAAACAGCTTTCTCCCGTTTTACTGTAAACTGAATGGACCACCCACATCTCAGCTAAATAAAAGGAGAGCGCTCAGGTCGGTGCGGGCCGCGGCTGTTTTCTCCTCCTGTGCCGTGTTGAGAGTCCCTCTGTGGGCGTGTTGACATTGAACTGGGTGTCGTGGCGTCGGTCACATGATCCCCTCCCTCCAGCGCGGTTTCCACTGATCTGTGTGCACATGTATCAGCACCTCTGGTGCACGCCGGCCCGGGTGTCCGAGCTCAAAGGTAAACGGAGGCAAAGCGTCCCTGAATAATTGATAGCGATGGGGCCAGTGGCAGCTGTGTGTAGAGGAGGAAGATTTCTGCCTGCTGGAGCACCGTGTTTTTTTTTTTTTTTTTTGGGAGAGGGGGTGTCAAAGCTGAGCATTTTAGTCTGATTTCTCACTGTGTTTATGCGTTCCTATCATCCTCTCACCAGCCAGCCTTCAGATATCCTGGTTTGATCAAAATCAGTTTGGTCCCGAGTCGAGCACTTTTTCGGATTCAGATGATCCGTCTGACATTCATCACCGTGTGACTTGTGTGGTCCATTATGTTTTCAATCAGCCTGTCCTCTGCAGGGGTTCTTTCCCTTCACTCGGAGCAGTTTAAAACCCCGTTTAAGTGGATATGTTTGCACTACAACTTACTACTACTTTGCTCTGACTGCGTGACATGTCGGGCTTTGAGTGGTTAAATTCAGCCGTGACATTTCTTGGGGAAAGCGAGGCTTTTTGGAGACCTTTCTGATCAGGCGGGAGCTCGGCGTCCGTGCTCCGTCACACAAACGGCCCTTTGAGGCCGGCGTGTCTCCGTAGTCCCTCCGGAGGGACAGGTCGTCCAGGATGGCTTTAAAACCAACCACAAACAAATGCTGCCCTTTATCTGCCGGGCCCACACACTGGTTGAGGGCCTTTATCGCTCTGAAACCCGATAGGCCTCACATCCTCAGCACCGCGCACCTTTTTGTGCCAGTGATTTTAGCGAATGGATCACCTTCTGCTGTCTTATCTCTATCCCGTTTTTCTTTTTTTTTATACGCCTGATGAATGCAGATACAGCGTCTCGTTAGCCCCTTTTCGCACTCAGGTCATTGGGATTTGTTGTCGCCTGTGTTTGTCATGTTGATCCCTCTTTGTTGGGAGCAGGAAGTTCAAATAATCAAGCGAGCCCAGGAACGCCTTGTTTTGTTTTTGTTTTGTTTGTTTTTTAGGCCATCTCCACTCTGGAGCTTGTTTTCCAGAGTACTTGAGGAACTCCAGGCTTGATAGGGGGACATTTGGGGAAACGGAGCACTGTCGTATTGTTTGCTGCTCTGATGGTCCCGATGGCTCCCGATAAGCGATGCACAGCACCGCGTTTCTTTGTAATCTAGCAAGATGCTGCACTGACCTTGCAGGAATGCGAAGTTGAGGGTTTTGAGAGGCGCGATAAAGGAAGCGCCGACTGCAGCGGCGCTGGCAGCTCCTCAAACGCTTCACGCCAGACTCATTTGGTTCCATCAAGAGGGAATCATTTCTTTCAACCCAAATGCTGATTTAAGGCCGGTTTCTGAATTTTTGAACTGCAGGAATGCTTTCTTTATTTAAAAAGGCTGTAAAAATGACAGCTGAATGTGTATATGTGTGTGTGTGTGTGGTCTGACTTCAGGCTAATTTATGCCGGCAGTTGTGTTGAAATGGAGCCATTTCTTCATGCTCTACATACTTTTTCTGCACATGCACATAGTTTTAGCTCAAATATGCAGTTCATGTGTGTAAATTTAGTCAGATTTAACTGTTTGCAAGTGGAGCCAGGGCCTTGTGGGGTTTGCAGTAACAATGCCTTCGTGTGTTGGGGAATAGGGCCGACATTGACTCGGCTATCTTTTACAACTTATCTAAATTGTCGTATTGATCACACCATTGATTCGGCCTGCCTCTATCTCCCAGTATCACCGACCGGCATTGAGGCGTGTTTGTCTGTTTGAGCAGGAAACGCCATGTTTTTACTTTTGAGAGTTCTGCAGTGATTCAAAGCAGTTTTGTTCGAGGAGTCGATGTGAATATGGAAGCCTTCGGCTTTGAGGATTTGCCGAGTAAAAAAAACGCTGCGTTGTTCCTCTTTAATGAAGAGCCCTGGTTCAGGGACACCTTCGCGGAAACGGTCTGAAGTTTTTCCTCTGTCACGGTCACGGCCGATTAATGAGTTTTTTTGAGCAAACACAATGCGAGCGTGTGGGTTTGGCCCCACGCGGGCGTTCCGGGCCCCTGATGGCGAGGTGCTGACGGCTGAGTGTTTGCGTGCGTGGCGCGGAGGTCTGTGGAGGCTCAGCGGGAATCGGCCCAGACAACAAAGAAGAATGCGCGCTTGCACGCCTCACGGCCGCGCTGATGAGGAGCAAACAAAGCAGCAACGCTCCGGCAGAACAGAGCGGGCAGCAATTTGTGTCCGCCACAAAACCTTTTCAACCACTGTTTATAGTTTTTAAAGAAGAGGCCCCAGAATCTCCTGACTTACGGAGCCAGTGTTGATAGGCCGGCCATTGTTTGCAGGAGACGGTCATTCTGTTGGTTTCCCTTCCTGTCCGTCTCAGGCCAGCTCCTTTTGTTTGGATTTCCATTCTTCCCCTCTCTAAGAGAGAGGTGATGATTCATTCTCTTACTGTTTGAGTTTAGTCAGACTTGACGAACCCGGTTTCTGCAGCTCTACAGAAAACACAAACCAGTCAAACGCTACGCTCTGCAGTCAATAAGGTCCTGTAAACTTTCTCTAATATTTTGTAAATTTGCCAAACGTGCTTAGTTTTTTAGCACACGCAGGCTGTTTTCGGGGCCTGAGAGGCTGGCTCGGTACGGCCGTGTTTGCACGTGGAAGTGCAGGCATGTGTGGAATCCCCAGGAGTCCGGCCGGCCCTCTGGAAGCTGAACTCCCTCCTCTCACCCTCGCACACAAACACACACTTGAACTCGCTGCACATTCCTGCTGGAAAAGCCCCCACACAGGCGCTGAGCGCCCAAGCCTGTCCGACCCGCACCCGCCTCAGCTGAATTCTCCAGTTAATCAAGCTCCATTTCAGCCTCCTCCTGTTACTGCGAGGCCGTTCTGGCTCCGGAGCCGTTTTAATTAAGCCCGCCCGAGTCCTTCTGGGGCTTGAAACACAAATGGGAATGCTGAGAAGCAACTGAGCTGGGGAAAGAAAAAAAAAAAACAGCTGAAAAGTTTGAATTTTGGCTCATTCTGCAGATGCGGGCAGGGGCCGCATTGATTTGAAGACAAAGACTGAGTGTGCTTTTAGACCGCAAAGCGACGCTTTGGCTGGGCTGATGAATGTGTCGCTATCAGCTCCTTGCAGATCCGGTGCATTGATTTACAGTGTGTTTATCTGTTGGCGAGGCGGCCGTAAGGAGGAGCTAACCTCTGAGAAAATGTCCTCGCAAACATAATTTGGCGTTTAAAACTGGAGCTACTTTCCTTTCGTTACCTTCTCTGACATCATCTTTGTTTTTATCATCTGTTTTTTTTCTTCAAAAGTTTTACTGAGACCTCAGTGCTGTAAAATAATCTGAACAATAAAAAGCAGATATCGTCTCAAAAGCTCCCCTGATTCCATAAAAAAAGATTGTGCATAAATGCCCTATGAGAGGTTAACTTTCATCCTCCAAACGATGAAGAAATTCTTTGTCCTCGAACGAGGCAAAAAAAGAAAGTTGTAAAAATTGCGAGAGATAAATATTGGTGCACTTCACTACCGGCTGACTCTTTAGATGGTTTAAACGCCCCCCCCCTCCCTGGGTTGCCATTAGCTCCCCGTCCCTCCAGAGGGAACAGAGCCTCTGTTGGTCTGTGGGGAGCAGTTCTGCTGTGGAGATGTGTGCGGCGTAGCCAGGAAGGAAGCGCCGTGGGGGGTGGGGGGGTCAAGTGCAGGGCCGCGCTCACGCGTGTGCCGGCGGAGGCGTGTATTTTTAGGCCCGCCGGCGCAGACCTGCGTGAGGTCTGCAGGAAGGTGGAGGCAGCGCATGAAAGAGGCTTAGCAGGTCGTCCTCTGGGAGACGCGGTGGTCTCCACGTCGCACGGAGGATGAGCCTGTGTGTGTGTGTGTGTGTGTGTTGGGGGGGGCAGACACTGTGGTCACCGGGGACCTCTGTCCCCGAGCGATGGTCCCCAAGGCGATGCTTGTTTGTTTTTTCTTTCAAACCTGTGCTGTAACCAGGTGGGCTGAGTCTTTCCTGCTTTAAATCCACTGCCCCCCCCCCCCTCCCCCTCCGCTGTCAAACAGAGGCGCTTGTGTCAACGCCACACTTTGGCCTTGGCCGTCATGGCAGAGCCTCGTTATAGCAACCAGAAGTGGAGCAGTTGTTATTTTTTTTCATCTCACTGAAGGCGGTGTGTGCAGACCGGGCTCTGGGCCGTGAACCACTTTCTGATCTCTGCGTGGAAAGTTTTCAGGCTTTTTTTTTTTCCCTGATACGGACGGCGACTCAACAGCTTAGCTGAACCCAGACTGTGGCCTCGCGGTCACTCAGGTCAGCTGGACCCGGTTTGGTCCCTGTAGGAGTGGAGAGCAGAGCTCTGTCCACCTCAGGTTGTCTGGGAATGTTCTGGAAAGACGGCTCTCCGTGACGGGGAGACCTACGTGAGGGGCCAGACAGTTAGTGGAGGAGCCACATGATGCTGTGGAGGGGGGGGGGGGGCACAACCTGGGCACGCACAATGGCACATTTGTATTGAACCTGTGTCCGTTTTTAATGGTCCAACGTTCCAAACCGAGCCCACAGCAAACGACACAGGGGGATGTTTTGGTACAAGTACTCCCGGCTATTTCCTGCTGTCTGCCAGACTGCAATAAAATGGGGGGGTAGCTTTTGATTTCTAAAAGGCCTGCTTTCCTGTGCACCCCCCCCCCCCCTCCCGTGCATCACCATAAGTCCAGCAGCTGTCGGCCTGTTGTCTGACCCCCCTTTTGCTTTGGATCTTTGTTGACCGTACACGACCTAGCCAACGAGTCACTCGTGTATAGACGTGGGGGGGTGGGGGGGTCACTCGGCCACGGGGGCTCCTCCCCCTCCTGCGACAGACCAAGAGCTGGCAGCGCACACCGGATCCAGCCCATCCAGGAAGGACCCTGCCGGCCGAACAATAGGGCCTCCGGTCCTGTGTCGCGTTTGTGGGAGCGGGGAGGGAGAGTGAAGGCATGTGACAAAGTCAGCCCCCCCCCCCCGGTGTTTCTTATCTCTCTGAGCGTTCATTCATTCCTGCTGCGTGACGGCATCGCTGCGGAGGCTCAGAGCGTTTCCTCGGCTGAAGGCCCGGCCGTCCTGGTTTCTGGTTCTCGTGCCGGTCGGCTTTTGGGGGCAGGAGGAGCTGACCCCCCTCCCTCCTCGTACACTCTGTTGTTTTAGGATGCCGTACGAGTGAACAGCTTTCGCTCATGTCTGAGCGGAGCTCCGTCAGAACGGTTATTGAGGATGTTCGTTTAGCTCGGCCAGAAGACAGACTGCAGGCAGGTGCACCAGCCCCGTCTGCTTTGAATTTGGTTTGGATTGCAAATCTGCACTGCAAATCTCCTTCGCCATTTCTCTTTTTTTAAATTTTTTTTTTTACGGTGCCTCTTTGCCTATACGAGTTGGATGCGGTTAATGTGTGCCAGATATGTGGCTTCAAGCTTTTTGTTTATGTGAATATGTGTCTATTTTTATTGTCAACGTGTTAACCGGAAAAGAAAAGAGGGCTACGGGCTAGCTTGATCCCACTCTGATGCATCTAACGATGTCAAGTGGTACAGAGCGTGCTTTTATTTCTTCTGTTTTCTGCAGATAACAGAAATACAGAAAGAAAGCGGACTGTTCTGTTAGCCGTGCGCGTGCACGTGCTGTACTAGGAACAGGTGGACATGACAGGCCTGATGAGGAGCGTATTATGCTTTAGCAGTGTGGAGTGAGCGGCAGATGCAGCTGCAGCCGGCTCCACAGCAAACACCGCCGGCTCCCATCAGCTCAACAAAAGTCTGCAGCCTTCTCTGGAGGGAAGCAGCCCGACGCTCCCTCCTGTTGTTTATTCACCGCCAGGAAACGCCTCGTAGCGACAGCCAGGCGTTGGTGGCTTAATAGTCAGGCGGGTTTCATCGTCCCTTCAGAGCGGTTTTTATTTTATTTGTATTTTTTCTTCAGCTTTTCCAGGCCGGTTTCTGTTCACGCGGAGCAGGATGCTGCCGCCACAGCGAGTCCACCCATTTACACACACGCTGCACACACGCCGTGCACACGCACAGGCCCAGAAACCGTGCACGAGCCGGCCCAGTCCTCTCCCGTTCTCCACTGACCCCCCCCCCCCCCAAACGGAAACGCCGCCGCACAATCAGGCACACGGCGTCCAAACACAATGCCCGTCACCAGGGGACTTTTTTAGCCGGTCTTAGTCTCATTCTTCACGTGAGCGTTTGGTTCATGATGGATTGTTGAGGGGAAACTACAGAGGCTCGAGAGATCCTCACCAGCCGTCCGTCACCCAGAAACCAGACCATGAGGCTGGCCCTTTCAGTTCACTTGTTACAAAAATAACTGAGACCCTCATTTCTGATCTCAACCTTCTCGTTGGCGGTGGGCTGTTTCTTTTCTCCTGCTCTACATCAGCAGAGACCATAGGATTATGGCTAAGAGTGATGGAGTAATGGATGCCCGGCGCTTCCTGTAGAAGCCTCCGAATGGTTTTCAAAGTGGCTCTAATGCAAATTTGAAGTTTGATTCAGCCAGAGCTGAAATCTTTTAAGATCTTTTAAGATGTGCTGATATCCAGCGGCGGTTCAGATGTCTGTGGGCCCGGCCCGGGGCTGTTTGCGCTGCTGGCAGATCAAAGCCGTCTGGGACAGGTGTAGGCGGTGACGATGGGGGGGGCCACACCCTTCTCCCTGTGTGGCCTCCCAGCCCCGGGGGGGCAGGGGGGGGGTGAAGTCAGGGCTTTGCAGCTCTAAGGCATTAGGACTGTTTTTTCTTTTTTATTAAATGAAAGGATACAGAATTTTTTTTTTAATGGCTTCTTTCAAAGTGAGTTTT
The DNA here is from genome assembly GCA_907169785.1 of Menidia menidia. NCBI lineage: Eukaryota > Metazoa > Chordata > Actinopteri > Atheriniformes > Atherinopsidae > Menidia > Menidia menidia. The sequence continues at coordinate 16,852,523 of CAJRST010006668.1, read as the reverse complement.
AAAAAACTGTGGGCCCAGCCCCTTGTAGGGGGTGTCCTCATTTATTTCTTGGTCTGGACTCCACTTTGTGTCTTTGCTGTTGTTGTTTTTTTCTATCTGGTGCAATGTCCAGAGCTCAGTGGGAATCGACTGTGCCCCCTCCAAACTTCATTAATAGTCCACCGTCTCTCCCTTTCTCTCAGCACTCTCCTCTCCTCCTCAAACTCAATCTTCCTTTTCTTCTGGGCTCTGTTCTCTCCTCTGCCCTTCTTATTCATTCCTGTCTTTTGTTTCCCTTTGCCACTCTCCTCTTTCAAATCCTCATCCTTCCATTTTGAGAGCCCTCTGCCCCCTCTCTGTGCTGCCCTTTCGGACAAAAGAGGAATCCCCTGGCCGGACTGAAGGGGTGGGGGTGGGGGGGGGCAGCTGGGGCCCGACTGACTGACAGCCCTGTGTGGGGCTGGCCGCTTGGCCTTTGTCCCTCCGCCGAGGAAAATGGAGGGAACCCAAAGAGGTGGAACAAGGAAAGGAGGAGGGGATGGACACCAGTGGAGGAGCTTCAGGGACTTTGGGCTCCTCCGGTCAGTTTCAGGCCAGCAGCAAACACGGGAACAAGTGCAGGTTTTCTTTCTTTTAAACCCGAAGCGGTCCGAGGGGTCTGCGGTCACTCAGGCTTTCTTTGGCGAGCAGCCCCCCCCGAAATGAGATAGGCTAAACCACTCGCTCAACCAAATCCCCCCCTCCGCTTCCTGGGATGCCGAAAGAGTCCCGGCCAGCACAAAAGCATGTGCTGCGCCCTCCCCTCTCTTTGAGCCCCCCCGACCCCCCCACGCAGCCTGTGTGGCTGTAGAATCGGGGGGTGGGGGGGCTGGAATTAAGGATTTGCCATCAGATTAAGAGGCTCGGGACTGTGTGAATGGGAGTTTAATTTGTGTATTAGAATAAAGGAGGAAATGTAATGATGGTGTGTAATGGCCGCTCTCTGACTGAATAGCTGGACTGATCACAGGCCCGTGTTAGCGGGTTTTCTTCTTCTTATTATTTCTTTTAATTTGCCACTCTTCGGTCACATCTAACTTTGACACACTGGATATATTTGAGGGGAATTTAACTCTCCCCGTCATCACCTGTGCTGCGATCACATCCAGTTAAAGGGGGGGGGGCTCTGCTCCCTGTTCAGTCAGATGGCTCGACTGGAGGGAAATTAAAAGCTAAACGGAGTCACTTGACTGGAACGCGGCAGGCCGTGTGAGCGTCCGGCCTCGGCCCCTCCAGCTCTCCTCCAAACGGTCTGTGCCACCAGCACACACCGCTGGCCTCTCGGGATGGACCCGGTCTGGCTTCACTGGGCTCCTCCGGTAGTCCAGAACGGAAACCTTCCACCCGCCGGCTTTGTGGACTATTCCGACTCGCGTAAACACACCCGTGAACAGTCGCAACGCAAACACCAGCCGTGGAGAGGACTACAGGCGTGTGCGCGTTAACCCCCCCCCTCGGTCATTTTGAAGTCCTCCCAGCGTGCAGCTGTGCCGCTCCTCGTCGGCCTCTTAAGCACCTTTTTAATGCGATTTCCGACATTTTCCCTGAACTGGAATTCAAAGCACACCGCCGCCAAAACTCGGAAATGTGATCAGCAGCTTGTCACTGGGCCCTCCTTCCTCTTATGAAACAAGCAAAAAGTTTCTTTCATTACATGGAGGGTCCACACTGCCCTCTGCTGACCCTCCCACATGCATCTGAATCACAGGGCTGTGGGGGGGGGATTCACTAAGTCCTGCTGCCCCCGCTTGTTGCTCCAGTCGGCCCGCTAAAGGGGTCAGTTTTTCTTTCTTCTAAATTCTTCAGGTTGCGCTCTGATTCACTCTTTCATTGGTGACTAGTTTGGGGGGGGGTTATCTGGGGGGGCCTTCACATACAGTGGACACCCAAAACCATCCAAACACAACGAGTCTTCAGAGCTCTAAAGCTCTAAACGCATTAATGTCCACACAGCACTCAAGATTACTTGTTTAATCTATATTATAGTTGAATGTTAAATTGTTAATGTTAAATCCTTAATGTTAAACCCCCCTCTTGCATATTGCACTCAAGGTAAGTGTGTAACCAGCGTTGTAGTTGAATATACAACCTCTTTTTGTAAGTCGCTTTGGATAAAAGCGTCTGCTAGATGTACAAAAATGCAACTCACACAAGCACTTAGGGCAGGAAATGTCCGTCATGGAGGACCAGGGAGGAACTGATCGGCATCTTCCAAGCTTTGGAGTCTACATGTGTGTTTTCAGACTTTTCTCAGACAGAAAACCACACACACACACACACAGGAAAAGGAGTTTGTGCTCTATCTGAGGGTGCCGCGTTGGGCAACAGATCGGATCCAGCAGAGTAGCAGCTTTCGGATCGTAAGCCCTAATCCTGGCGGAGGAGGGAGCCACATTATCTGTTTTTTGTTTTTTTTTCAGCTCAGTAAATGAATTTCTGGTAACTGACACACAAAGGTCAGCCGTCAGCAGAACAATTTGCTGACCGAGCGAGGTTTAATTTGAATTAGAGTTCAGGCTCCAGGCCCTGCCGGCAGACCTGGTTGACTGGCCGGGGGGGTTGGTGAGGGCCGTCCCTCCTCCGGCCGTCTGAGCCCCACAGACTCTGAGCGGCTGGCGGGGGAATGCCGCCGGACGCCCGCCGGCCCGTCCAGCAGCCCGGCTCCCGTCGCAGCTCTTGGCAGCACGCTCTCCTGGCGAATGCCGCTTTGTTGGGTTGCGGTTGCCATGGCACCGGAGCCTGAGCCAGCACTGGACGGCCACTCTGAATGGGGCCGTTGTCTCTGCGTCCATCAGGTCCATCTGCTGGATGTTTTCCCGTTTTACGCCCTCAGAAAACGTTCGTTGGCGTGTGTGCAGCTTTTGGCCACGCTTTAAAAAATTGTTTTTTTAAAACGTAGTGCCAATGGCAAACATTCACGCTTCCTCTAAAGGCGGATTGTGTTCCGTTTTTTGTCGTGAATCTGACCATTCCTCACATAGCAAGTGTAACACCTTCATTACACGACAGCCTCCGGTCTTTTTTGGACGAAGCTTAATGAACCGTTTCTCCCTGGCGTCTTTTTTTTCTCTTTCTTTTATTTAAAGCCTCGGCATCCAGTTGATCTGGACTCAGTTCTTTCAGAATTAGCCGGTTTTACTGTAAGGGTTTAACCAGATAAAGTTCAGGGCCTTTTTTTCCCCTGTAAACGTTTGAGAATTCTGACGAAAGAACTGAGCCTCTGCTTCCTCAGAGCAGAGGATTTGGCTTCTCACGGTATGAGAGTTATTCATGGGCCTTTTGGCCACGGCCCAGCTGGCTGTTCTGAGAATGTTTGTGAGAAACCGCTTCTGTCCGACCACTTCACAGGAAAATGCTCGCCGGGCTTAGTTCTGCCCCGATGGTTGTTCGTTTAAGGGTCCTTACACAGCAAATTGAGAGCGAGCCCCCCCCTCCACGCCCATCTGCGTCTCCTCTCATTTCCCAACTGGGCTCTGGTGGCGTGTTGTTATGGGGGCCGAAGAGTCCCCGTTTCCACAAAGACTCTCCACAAATTCCTCTCTCAGAAACAACCGACGGCGTAAAAAAGACTGCTTCACGTCTCCCACCGTCCAGATCATTCAGCTTTTAGATCAGAAACATGTGCACCATCTGACCCGTCGCTCATTGAGTGATGATGTTTAACTGTAAAAAAAACTATGTTTGTCTCCTAGTTCTTGGGGGTAAAAAAAGGCCTCCTTGAGGCTGGCGGGGAGCTTTTTTACTGAAGGTGGTGTCTCTTGTCTCCACAGCCTTTCTTCAGACTACTGAACCTACGGAAGCTCGGCCTGAGCGACAATGAGATCCAGAGGCTCCCCCCCGAGGTGGCCAACTTCATGCAGCTGGTGGAGCTGGACCTCTCCCGGAACGGTACGCCAGGCCGCCATCTTTTAAGCGCTCCGTCCAACGGGCCCCAGGCCGTCCGCACGCTGCAGAGAAACCGGGCGCCTTTACGGCAAATATGAGACATCTGCTCTGCCACATACTGCACCGGTGGGGGGGGGCTCTGGGAGCGGTGTGCAGTGGCCTGTAAGAGCCTCCCCCATCTGCCCGCCTGTGCCCCCCCCCCCTCGCCACTCTGAGCCACATGAGTGTGATGGGCTGCTTTGCTCTGCGGGGATTTCTGGACATGCACCTGCAGCAACCTGAGCTGAAACCCCCCCCTGCCCCCCCCCCAATCAGGCCAGCGGGTCACATTCCCACCCCCCTCACAATGTTCATCCTTTATTTATTCACACATGCGCCCCACCCAGCGTTGGTGTGTAGATGCCACCCTGTTTAATGTTGCGTCAGATGACTTCTGTTTTGTGGTGACTTCTGCATTTCGCCACACACAGCAGAACCTCTAAAAATACATTTTATTAGTTCCTGGACCTACTTTGTATGTTAAAATATTCGTATCATATTCCCATCAGAATACACTGTAATTCGTATAATTTGTTCCACAGCCCAAAAATTATTACACTATTGTGCTACTGCAATAAAACAAATGCATTATATAAGAGAGATATAAAAAGAAATGAATTATGTTGGAAATTTACTTTGAGTGTCGAGTCGAATATTGGATGGAATTTTACTTGGAAATATCTGTATGTTTAGGCCATCGTAAGTAAAGGTTCTACTGAATTCTGTGTTTCGTTTTGTTTTCTGTGAACCCCTTCAAACTCAAAAGCAAGAAAGAAAAACTCCTACTTTTTCTCCGTTTGCAGACATTCCTGAGCTCCCCGAGAGCATCAAGTTCTGCCGGGCCCTGGAGATCGCAGACTTCAGCGGGAACCCCCTCTCCAGGTGAGTCCAGCTTTCTCTGCCCCCCCCCCCCCCCAAGAACCAGCCTCTGAGCCTCTCCTCCTCTGCCGCAGGTTGCCGGACGGGTTCACGCAGCTGCGAGCGCTGGCTCACCTGGCCCTGAACGACGTGTCCTTACAGGCGCTGCCCAGCGACGTCGGAAAGTAGGTCTTAAAATACTTAAAATACTAAAATACTGCAAATCTTTTACAGTTACAGCATCAGCTGTGAATGTTTTATTGTTTGATATTAAAGAAAATGGAAACCTTTATTTTATCGGCTGGAAAGGTAATTTAGCAAACAGATTATTTTAAATGACACTTGAATGTGAACATTCGGTGGTAAAAATGAGTGAAAGTGCTATAAGTGAAGCCCTGGCTCAGACTGGGGG
>CAJRST010006668.1:16837098-16847211 GCA_907169785.1 Menidia menidia | reverse complement strand
TCTCTCTGCCCCCCCACTGCAGCCTTGCCAACCTGGTGACGCTGGAGCTGAGGGAGAACCTGCTGAAGTCTCTGCCAACGTAAGCCTCCAGGCCTTTTTTTTTTGTTCTTTACTCCCTGAAAACTCGTTATTTCTGTTTTTGTGTGTGTGTGTTTGTGTGTGTGTGCCTGCATACGTAAAGACTGTAAACGCTGCTCTGTGCGCAGGTCTCTTTCCTTCCTGGTGAAACTGGAGCAGCTGGACCTCGGCAGCAACGAACTGGAAGTTTTGGTGGGTCAGCATCTCCTCTCCCCTCACTGCCTGTGTGTAGCAGCCACCACTAGTCAAACTCTTCCTTATGAATGATGACTTGAGCCAGTAAGCTCTAATTGCCCTTTACTGTGGCTGTTCAACTCCATAAGGGCTGCTTTCTTCATGTAAATAATTGTAACGTTTGTAGCGACAAATAAATCAAATGCATTTTCAAGTAAATATTACTTTTAACATCAACTTATAAATGTAATTAGCAATTTATGAAGTTGCCTCTGTGACGTTAACAATGATAAATTCATGTTGTTGAACACAGAAATGAAGTAAAATGCGAACTCAATTAGCCTCTAACCGAAAACAAACTTGACACACAGAATGCTAGAGTAAAACCTGCCCTTCAAAATAAGAGCGCCTTGAAAACAAAGGTCCGTTTTGCTTGGTGCCTGAAAGGCAACGAGGCTTGCTTGCTGAGGATGAGCAGCGATGCCGTCAGCAGAGGCTAAGTGACACGTATCACCCGGCTCCCTCTCCTACCGCTGTAATTACGCTCCAAACCACATGTTTACCCGGCCGGCGCTGCACGCCAGACAGCGTGGGAACGCCCACCTGTCCCAGCAGCCGGAGCAAACGGCGCCTCGGGCCCCGAGGAGGGCCGACCCTAAACAAACAGCGACGTCATGATGAAACCTCGCCGACGCGTCCGTAAAAACTCGGCAGCTCCCCGCTCGTCTCTCAAGTCTGAACACGTCTCGTGAAATCCAATCAGAAAAACCCCCTTCCAGAGCCCCCCAAAAAAGAAACGTTGGCGTGTACCTGTTCTGTACCGGCCGATAAGACGAGTTTCGCTGCCAGTCCGTGACGGGTTTTTCAGAAGGAATCTGTCACAAATAGCCAATAACCCTTTTCTGTGTCTGGTTTGGTTCAGCCGGACACTCTGGGCGCCCTCCCCAACCTGAGAGAGCTCTGGCTCGACCGGAATCAGCTCTCCTCGCTTCCCCCAGTGAGTGCAGCCACCAGAATGCTTGTGTTGCGCTCTGAAACTTCACTGTGTGTTAATCTATCGTGTGTGTTTGTGTGTGTGCAGGAGCTGGGAAACCTCCGGCGGCTGGTGTGTCTGGACGTGTCGGAGAACCGTCTGGAAGAGCTTCCCTCTGAGCTGAGCGGCCTCCTGGCCCTCACCGACCTGCTGCTCACACAGAACCTGCTGGACGTGGTGCCCGACAGCATAGGTGAGGGGAGCAGGACCTGTGGACAGGCGGAGTGGCAAGATAACCCCCCCCCTACTGGCGGCGTTGGCGGCCTTTTGCCCGTCTGATGGCCGCCGATGCTTCAGAAGCAACAGCAGTTTTATTAAAATATGTGAAAAAAGCTGCTCTTTAACCCAGTCTTTAGCGACTGCTCTCGCTGTTTTTCCTCTGGAAAATAAGGTTTGTTTTTGATGAGAATTTGGCCTTAATTTAGAAAACGCTGGAACAGTGCTGCCCCCTGCTGGAACATGTGGCAACAGTGAAGAATTTCACCGTCCAGCAGAAAGACGCCGGTGGATGTGGCCTCTCCTGATGGAGTTGAGCCTCAACTGTCCCCCATTTTTGTCTCCAGGGTGTCTGAAGCAGCTGTCCATCCTGAAGGTGGACCAGAACAGGCTGACCCACCTGACCGACTCCATAGGGGAGTGCGAGAACCTCACAGAGCTGGTTCTCACCGAGAACCTCCTACAGGTACGGAGATCTCCAGACGCTGTCTGGCCTGACGCCCACACAACATTTTGTAGGCGGACCCCCGTTAACGGCCTTTGTCTGACTCCGCCCACGCAGTCCCTTCCCCGCTCGGTGGGCAAGTTGAAGAAGCTGACCAACCTGAATGTGGACCGCAACCGGCTGGGCGGCGTGCCCAAAGAGCTGGGCGGCTGCTCCAGCCTCAACGTGCTCTCGCTGAGGGACAATCGCCTGGGCAAGCTGCCCGCCGAGCTGGCGGACGCCACCGAGCTGCACGTGCTGGACGTGTCCGGAAACAGGTAGCCTGGCCCGGCCTCAGCAGGGCGCCAGAGACGTGGCGTCGTATCTCATTGTCCGTATTTTCAAAAAAAGGGGAAAAAAAGAAGCGTGTCTCGTCTCATTTCGTTCCCACTTTCCTGCAGGTTACAAAATCTTCCCTTTGCCCTGACAAACCTCAACCTGAAGGCCATGTGGCTGGCAGAGAACCAGTCCCAGCCCATGCTCAAGTTCCAGACCGAGGATGACGAGCGAACCGGAGAGAAGGTGCTGACCTGCTACCTGCTGCCTCAGCAGCCCTCCCCCAGCCTAGGTGAGCTTTCTGATTGGTCATCAAATGTGCAAGTATTGGCAAATCCCTTAAAAAAAAAAAGTTTTTTTTTAAACGCTCTTAAGTCACGCAGCACTCACATCTCACATCATTTCTCAGCTAGTCCTTTTACTGGCGATCGCTTTGGTTCACCCAGCCGTGTCAGATGTGACATCACCCCCCCCACCCTGACCCCCCCCCCTCCTCTTGACTCCCCTCAGAGAACCTGCTCCAGAACAGCGTGGACGACAGCTGGACCGACAGTAACCTGAACCGGGTGTCGGTCATCCAGTTCCAGGAGGAGACCAAGGCGGAGGAGGAGGATGACGAGGCCGCCGCCGAGCGCAGAGTGAGCGGCGGCGTCCCTGATGGGGGGGGGGCGCTCCCTGTTGTCTCTCTGCTCTCTAAAGGTTCCCCCCTCTCTCAGGGCCTCCAGCGCAGAGCCACGCCCCACCCCAGCGAGCTAAAGGTGATGAAGAAGGTGATCGAGGAGAGGAGGAATGAAGCCTACACTTCAAGACCTGACGGAGAAGAGGACGCTCTTGACCCAGAGGTGTGTGACTACGGTTTCTTAAAGGATACTTTTATTCGTCCCTTTTTGTTTTTTTGAGCCCTGCGGCAGGTTCTGACTACGGGTAAACGATGCTGTTGTTTCCAGGAGAAGCGTCTCAGTGACCTGTCCAACCAGAGCCACGACTCCCAGGCGTCCAACAGCACTCTGTCGGCCACCTCCCACGAGAACAGGCAGCACGCGGCCGCCGCCCAGAGGGAGGAGCTGCTGGACGGCCACGCCCCCCCGGAGGACGAGCTGGACGAGATGGAGGTGGAGTACATAGAGGTGATACGCCAACCCAATCCTTTTCCTTAAGGATCAAAGTGTCTTCATTGGTGTTCATATTCAAACATCAGACGTCCCATTTAAACAAAACAGTAGGATTCAAAATATACATCACAAGTACAGATCTTTCTGCTGCTAGACATCAGACATCAGACACCATCCGTATGGTCCGGACACTCGGGTTAAAAAAACTAAACAAATAAAAATGACAACAATAACAATAATAATCATTGAAAAAGGGGGAAAAAGGATGCTAATTATTATGGAGCAGATGGAAACTAAAAATAGGAAATAACAGGCTTCAAAACCTTAGAATATCTTAGTAGATCTAATGTTGTATTTTACGGTGTGCCATCGCCTCCTCTGTCCATCGTTTGTGAATCCGAATCCCTCCCCTTGTCTTCTCCAGCCCAGCGTGCACTTTGCAGAAGAGCCCATCATTCGCGGCGTGGAGGAAGATGACGAGGAGGACGGGGAGAACGGCGAGCGGAGCGACGAGGACGAGGAGGAGGAGCGGCCGGCCTTCCCCGCCGAGAAGCAGCGGCTGATCCGGAAGGACACGCCGCACTACAAGAAGCACTTCAAGATCACCAAGCTGCCCAAACCCGAGGCGGTGGCCGCCCTGCTGCAGGGCTTCAGCCCCGACGGGCTGGGCTCGCCCTCACAGGCCCCCCCGGACCGGGACCAGGAGGAGGAGGAGGAGGAGGAGGAAGAGGAGGGGGTGGGGGGCATGTGCACCCCGCAGCGCCACCGCAGGATAGAGGAGCTGGAGGACAGCAGGCAGCAGGGCAACTCCAGCCAAGTGAAGGTAAAAGAGAGACCCGGGCTGAGGCATGACGGAGATCCATAAGTTACCGAGCAGGACGCGCTTAGGCAGTCAGACACTTCTCACACCCCTCAGTAAACCGCTCACACCCTAAAGGGAAAGTCCCTCAGAACACACTGCCCTTGTGCTTTGATTCAAGCTCCAGCCAAATCCTGCAGGCACTAACAGCACAGAGATCTGAGCTAGACCAGAGAGCGCCCCCCAGTGGACGCCTTCCGCCCACAAAGGTCACATTCGCTTCAGGAACTCTGCCTTTCTTGCACAACATTGGCCCCAAAAGCACTAAACTTCTCACCATTACCGGCCACCTGCTGATTTAATTGAATAATGACATTTTTACACTCTGCTTTTATAACATTATGCGCATATGAATGAGACGAGTGGCGTCCGCTCAGTTTAATGAAGCTCCTTTCAATCTTTAGTTTTGGGGAAACTTAATGAGATTTGTTGATTTTTTTTAATTCAGTTATATTTTTTTCTATTGTGTTAATTTACAGAAATTCTTTTTAACACAAAAGATCATCTCACCAAATCTGTTATGTGTGTGTGTGTGTGTGTGTGTGTGTGTGTGCGCGCGCCTGTTTTTTTATGGGGGGGGGGTGGCCTGTTTGTGCTTGTGAACTCAGACCAACCAGAACTTTTACAGGCAGAGCTGGAACGCGAGATCCAACAAGCCGCGTTTGACCGATGTGGTTTCAGATTTAATAAGTTGAGCTTTTTACCTGAACTTTTTCATTTACATTTATCTTAGAATATTTCTATATTCTTTTAAGCTGGAACGGCTCTCGTACTTGTCCGAGGCTCTTCTGTTCTAGGCTTTCTTCTGGAAGAGAAGACCGTTTTGGTCGTTTTGGTTGTGGTTTGGGAGCTTTGGCCGTCTTTTGTCCGCTCTGTCTACACACTGGTGTGTATTTTGCTGCCTCAGCTCCTTGGCCTTGTCTTTCCACCTCTGCCTGTATTTGCTTTTGGTGGCTGGGGAGTGAATGCTGCTCACTTCTGCTTCAGGCTGGACCCATAACCTGACAGCAGATTGTGAAACAGAAGTGTGAGGTCTGTGGGGAGAATCAGTGGTGGTTTATTTTTTGTTTTTTTGTTGTTTTTTGTATGCTTGAGTGAATGCATATTTTCATTTTGGCCTGACTAATCCGCATGCTTCTCGCTGGTTCCTGTCCTAACAGGGGGTGTCATTTGATCAAGTCAATAATCTGCTGATTGAACCTGCTCGAATTGAGGAGGAAGAGGTCTGTACCTACTCTTTCCCGTCCAATCTGTGTATCTGTCCCCCACTCACCCACCCCGTCAACCCACCTGTGGAACACGAAGCCACAGCTAATCCCAGCCGGTCACATGGAAACCTCTAAGCACATCACAAGCGGGTCAGAGTGGCAGAACCTGGATGCAGGACCAAAGTGTTAGGAATTACTTTTTTCCAAAAAACACAACTCTACAGAGAGAGTTTTCCTGTTTGTGTTAGTGTTATTTTAACAAGATGCATGAAAGCCGGTCGCTCTCATGCTTCTTCCAGAGAGGCCTGTTATCAGTGGTTAATATTAAGAACAGGCAGTAAAAGCAAAAACAGAGTTAATGTCTTTATAATTCAGCAGAATCTGGAGTAAGACGCTCCAAATGGTCCAGATGTCTGCAGACTTTTGCCTTTTTGCTGTACTGGTAGTCACTTCCTGCATCCTGTGACTTTTCGGGCATTCCTTTGAAGGGTCCCGGACACGGGGAGACTTCATACCTCCCCTTCTGGACCGTGAAAGCGGCTTTAGTCCTACGGCAGGTTCTGGCACACTGCAGCCCGCCTGCCTTCCCTCTGCATCTGCTGCTTTGCTCCCTCTCATCCCGCCTGTGGTGCCTTGCTCTGGAATAAATGGGCCGGTTGTGCTGTCGAGACGCAGATATAACTCCACCCACTTCCCCCACGCCAACATTTAGGTTTACCTTCAGAACAGAGATGGTATATATTTTGAGAAGGAGCACTTCTTTGGTTGAGTCTTGTAAACATGATAAATGACAGACGGCCATTGTTTGAAATGCAAGAAAGAGCATGTTTGGTGTTTTCTGTTTGTCTTATCCTTCTGTCATATATATATTTTCCCATCAGTTTCTTATGCATGATTTAACATGATTTCATTTAGTCCATGTTAAGAAGCATTTAGTTCTCATTCATGAGATGATTAAACCTTAATGAGTGATGCCATCTCATCCCAGCAGTAGAGACTCCAAAGTATTCTCCACTTTTCTTCTGTTGCTGTTTCCCTTTCCCCTTCATTTTGTTCCTCTCTCTGTTCCTCCCCTTTTCTGCATGGCTTACAAATGCACACAATACACAACCTGTCCACTTTCCATTTCCTGTCTATTCTCATACATGCACCAGACAGGTAGAGTTAAAGTGGAGAGGCCCTCACACAGCGTGTTTAATGGTTACAGGTCCATGATTTGGCCTCCATTTTCCTTCCATGCTTTAGATTTTACCTTAAGGAAACGAGACAGGCACAAAATCATTCATCCTCCATTCAAACTGGCATCAGGCCTCTCCGCCTGACTGGCGCCATCTACTGGCGGACAGAAGGAACTAGGAACTAGGACTGACTTTAGGATCTGACTGTAAGCGCGGGCGGCCCTGAGCCCCGCCGTGCGTTGTGGGCTGTCACTGCCGTGTGCTGACGTCGCCCTGCTCCCGTTGCAGCACGCACTGACCATCGTGCGCCAAACCGGCGGCCTGGGGATCAGCATCGCTGGGGGCAAAGGATCCACCCCTTATAAGGGAGATGATGAGGTGAGGCGGGCGCCTGGACCTTATTCGGGCCTTCATAAAAGCTAAAAGCCCCCCCCTCCCTGTGGTTTACCGGTATTTTCTGTCTGGTTGTGCTTTCAGGGAATCTTCATCTCCAGAGTGTCTGAGGAGGGTCCGGCTGCCAGAGCCGGGGTGAAGGTGGGAGACAAGCTGCTGGAGGTAAAGGCTCCCCGGACGCCTGCTGGTCAGTCTGTGGCGTTTTTCAAAGCGTTAACACCCCCCCGCCCCCGTCTCTCTGTGTCTCAGGTGAACGGCGTGGACCTGCACGAGGCGGAGCACCACACGGCGGTGGAGGCGCTGCGCAGCTCCGGGGCCACCGTCTCCATGACGGTGCTGCGGGAGCGCATGGTGGAGCCGGAGAACGCCATCACCACCACGCCGCTGCGGCCTGAGGACGACTATTTCCCGCGCGAGAGGCGGAGCAGCGGCCTGGCCTTCAGCGTGGAGCCCCCCCCCAGCGGCCCGCGCCAGCGCTTCTCCACCTGCCTGATGCGCAACGACAAGGGGCTGGGCTTCAGCATCGCCGGGGGCAAAGGCTCCACGCCCTACCGGACCGGAGACACGGTGAGAGGCTCCACCATGCCTCGGGGGGAGTAAGGGGGGAGCGAGGGCTGGTTCCCACCACAAGTGAATTATGACCAACGTCACAGAGCTAATTGGGAGATGGTTTCCCTCTGAAGGCCCGCTGGCCCAATCTCACATTTAAAGCTCTCTGATGAGTTCCAAACTCCAGGAAAAACTAAACTCTCCTCACGACGAGCTCATGCAGTTTAACAGCACTGTGAGGCTCCTGTGAAGCTCCAGGCCTCTGTGTTCAGTCATCTCCACGGTGACGGAGATAAGAATAGCCGGCCTTGTAACTCGATAGATGGGCTGTAATTGGACGGAGGGCCGGCGCCGGAGAGGTGCCGCGTCGCGTCTCACGCGGCCGAGGCAGCGTCCAGAGAGCAGAGGACTGGTGAAGGCACGGTTTGGGCCTGACTTTCAGAAGCCGTTTGAAGGGATGCGCTGACCCGCCTGGTTGGTAATCGATCGGACGCGGTGGCCGGCGGGACTTTGCCCCCTGCTTGTGTTTGCACGTTGTGTAAAGGCGAAAGCGGCTGGCGGCTGTGCTCGGTCCCACTTTGTTTAACCAGTCCGGGCAGAGGAGGATTAATACCTCAGACCGGATGCTACTGGCAGTCATCTGCATGATCTGGAGTTTGTGGCGTTGTGGGCTGCTTCTGCTCTGCTAAGAGCAACTTGAAGTGGAATCCAGCGTGTTTGTTTTAAGGCACATACTGACTGAACAGTAACTGAGAGGGTCAGCACACCGATTCCCCACCAACAGGCTTAATACCGCCCCCTGAGAAGTTTAACTATAACCCCATTCCTGTTAACGTGTAGTTTAGCCTGAGAAAGCTCATAAAATCATTTGAGTACCAGTTTTTATTTCTTTACTTTTTAATCTGCCTGCCTTTAGGGGATCTACATCTCTCGGATCGCAGAGGGGGGAGCGGCGCACAGAGACAGCACGCTGCGAGTGGGCGACCGGGTGATAACTGTGAGTACTATCAAGCCTCCCCACGTGGCGGCTGCCACCTGTTGAGAACAGGCGTCCCTTTATAACATGAAATAATGCCTCGGATCGTATTTTTACAGTATGTCCTGTTTTAATTTATAGTTGTTTCCACTGTGCTGCTTTTTTCACTAAACCCGAAAAGGAACGCAGTGTCCTTAAATGCAAATTCATGACTTGCAAATCTCATAGTTCCTAACATTATTTATAATAGGACACAGAAAATGACTCGTGTATGTATAATGTATAATTATGAGTAAGAATCCTTACAATTCCAGCATTTTCTGTGCTAATCACTTTGTAAACTTGCCTTTGCCTCCCTCTGTCTGACTTAACTCTGCTGTGTGGGATCCTCTTTGCTTCCTCTCCCTGGGGCATTTTCCTCTCGCTTCCCGCTTTCTGTGGTCTCGCCGGCTCCTTCTGCGTGCTCACTAATGCGCTGAGAGCGTCTGCTTGCCTGCTCGGTGGTGGGTTGGTGTCGGGTGGTGAGGGCTGAGCGTGCGGCCCTGCTGGTGTGGTGGCCGCCCGCCGCCACAGCAGCAGGGCGCCAGCCTCCAGTAAGAGCTGGTACCTGTCGGGTCAGTGCTGGTCTCCGATTGTCACAGAGAGAAGCCTGTAAAACCGCATGCCTGGAAGTTATTCCTTTCTTTCCAAAGGCGAGGGTTAAACTGCTACACGTATACAGAAAAGTGTGTCCAGATGCCACTTTGGTTTGCCTTTGTTGACTTAAGATCAAACGTCCTGGAGGGGCCATTTGTGTTTTAAGTAAACAAAGGCAAGAGAAGCGAGAGAATGTGTAGAAGTGCTTAAGTTCAAAGATGTCGGCATGAGTCAGAAGAATGAATTTAGGAGTCTGATTTCAAAGAAGACTAAACGGCTTTGCTTGCTCGCATCTTCTCTCCCTCGGTGACCCTCTGCCAGCTCAACTTTTCCTGCAGCAGCTTGCTTTCCCTTTTCCTCTAAAGCAGATGTGTCAGACCCCAAAATGCGGGGTTTGTAGATGGCACGCGTCACCGTGCCAGTTTCAGATGATGGCTGGTGCGTGGCGGCGGGCTGACGGCCGTGGTTGGTTTTGCTGTCGATCCAGATCAATGGTGTAGACATGACAGAGGCCAGGCATGACCAGGCAGTAGCGCTCCTTACTGGCACCTCCCCCACCATCGCACTACTAGTGGAGCGAGACCTGAATGCACCAGGTGGCTCTCCAGGTCAGAACCGGGCCCGCGCCCACTCCCCTCCACCCCCAGAACCCTCCGATTCCCCGGACCAGGAGGAGGACGGCCTTCAGGGGAACCACCTGGGCCGGATGGAGGATGAGTACCCCATCGAGGTGAGAGTGAGGGCGTCGTGTAGAGTAGTTCACTCTGTGGACGTTTGACTGGACAGTGCTGTAGAAACCTCAATGGAGCTTAATTTCTGTTCCTGTGGGCCCCTGCCTCACCCCTAATGCTGCCCAGGTCCAGAGAGGATGGTGCATGGTATGACAGTGTGCTGTAGGTCCAGACCTGCTGAGACTGTAGCTGCATGCAGTAGAAACCTGT
>CAJRST010006668.1:16679366-16715549 GCA_907169785.1 Menidia menidia | reverse complement strand
TCCTGCCTCCACAGGGTGAACTGCTCCCCATTCTGCTGCTCTGCAGAAGCTAGCGTGGTCGGCTAGGATTGCTACTTACAGACAATTCTTTATTTTCTTCAGTCTGGTAGAATCTATTTTAACTTGAGGGTGATTGAAGGTTTTAGTTTGTTGGATTGTATTTCTGCACCATCAGTGATCTGTTTTGTTTTTATTTTTAAGATGTACTGGAAGAAAAAAAAATGGGTCATGGCTATACTAACTTCTTTAATGATATCTTGAGACTTTCAGAGGTGAGACTCTAAAATGTCTTATGTTTTAGTCTTGGGGAGACAGGAGTGTAAATATTAATTGAGTGAACAACTTGCTACCTTCATTATCACGTTATTGGGAGCTTTTTCTTTATAAAAAGAAGTACATATCAGTTTTTGCACTGCCACTAATCAGCTTTTTGATAACTTGTATCTTAATTTATGTTTTTACTATTTTACTTAAAACGGAAGGCCTTCTAGTCATATTTTTAACCCACTTGGTTCTCCTGAGCTCAACAGAACTGAAGCATATCATACTAAAGGAAAATTTTAACTGAACAAGCATGAGTCAGAAAGGCTAACTGATTGTTAGTATATTGCTGTTTTATTAGATATACTTTGTGCAGACTTTGTCACCAGTGGTTTGTGGCAGCATTACCATACGGTTTGGACAAAGCCCTGCAGTTTTACAAATGTAATATCAACCCATCAAAATGCTGGTTTCTCATCTCATTAGACTTAAAAAATAACTCATGCCCAGATTTATTCCCTGCATTACATTCCCCTGTAAAAGCATGAGTACACTGGAGGCAGCAGCACCAAGCAGGCGGATACTCAACATTTGGGAACATGATCATTTAGCATCTGTTTTTCATGGTACGTACCCTTCCCTGCCCTGTTATGGGTAATGTTTTTTTAATCAATGTGAATCATTCATCTATATCCTAGCAGTATCTGGAGGTATCCCACTGTGATGTGAAGGTAGCAGGTGTTTTATTTTTCTGTCTATGGTTAATTTAAATCTGATGCCAGTGAAAATCATTTATTATTGTGTGAATAATGTAAAAATACTGAAATGAAAACAAATCCGGGGTTTGAAACTGAGCCAGCCTTGACCTAGAAAAAGGAAGTACCCGTGCTTCTGAAGCATCTAGGTTTGGACAGACTTGGACAGACTAGTTGGGATGCTCTCAGCATGTATATTGGTTTGTTAATGGGAGAGAATTGAGAGGCAGAACCAATCAGGAATCCCTTTCCAGATAGATCACATTCAGTTTATACGTATGATGGGTATTTCTGCAGAAACACAGCATCGTAGCATTTTCTGTTAATTTAATGTAGGGTCTTCTAATAATTTTAGCTTTTTATTTTGCTCTCACTGACTGAAATTCAGTTTGATAACATTTGTAATGGCTGTTTTTTTTCTTTTTCTTCCTTTCCTTTTTTAAAACTTTCAGTAGGTTTCACTACATTATTGATGCCGTGTTTAAATTGTCAGTTTTTTCTTTTGTCTTCAGTTATCTTTGGGTGCTTTTACATGCAAATAGTTTGGAGGGAAGGGGTCAGAAGTCTTGGGGGGGTCAAGAGTTATAGCTCACAGAAGACTGTAACTAGTGAATTTGTACAACCAAAGAAGTCTATTTTGTGGTTCAGGAATAATACATTTTACTTTTCATTTAAGAAGCTGATTAACTATATGGTGTCTTGTCTCTGATTACTAACTAACTACAGTACACAGATGGACTATGAAAAGAGATCAGATCAGAACTCACCTGACTGGGGTGACCGGAAAAATCGGAGGAAGCCGTTTCTGCCTGGACCCCGCAGACTGGGCTGGAGAAACGGACAGCCCTCTGCTCTTCCTCTGCAGGCCAAAAGTGTTTGCTTATACCATACACCCAAATAATCTGAATACAAATGTTATGTTACAAGATGTAACAAAGAATACCCACCCGTATTAGTGTCCTGTAGCGGGCATTATAGAAGGAATCAGAGCCAGTGCTCTTAGGAAGGACCTCATATTGCTGCTGCACCCAAGATGGCTGACTTTCCCCTTCCTGAGGGGTAGAGTGTAGATACAATAAATCATTCAAGTCTTTTTATTTAACAATATTAACATTTGCCTTACATGAAATGTGGTATTGAGCTGTCCTGTCAAGGTTACTCTACTATCACATCATAAAATACTGCAGAGGCTTCATTAGAGTTCATAATATATTTAGAATTAGGTAAACTCACTTCAGAGACATTCTTGGTCATTTTAAGGTTAAACTCCTCATCAGGCAAAGGGAAAGACTGTTTGTACCAGGTCTCAAATTCTGGGGCACACATACAGAGCAGATATTATTTTGGGCATTACTGTTTTTGTTGAAACAGAAAAGCAAAAGAAAATATTCAGCACACCAACCAGTGAGCAGGCGCACTCTGCACTGATCCACGAGGTGATTACAGTAGTGGACTTCTGCCTTGATGTCTCGCAGTGCCTCATATCTCTGACGGTACCGGGCTTTCAGCTCCCCGAAGTGCACCAATAAAGATTCTTTGGGCTGCTGGGGCGTTGAGTCTCCATCTATAGACAAGCACTCGTCTGCATCTAAATAGTTGCATAGAAAATCAGTAATGTGGTTTAGCTAAATAAAACTAAATCTGCTACAAAGCACCAGATACTGTTTCTTCATTAGTCTTAACAATATATTTTAAGTTATTTAGTAATAGTTCACACGCTTATAACTCCTCATGCAATGTTTCAACAAAAATATTGAAGCAGTCAAACCTTTGCCTCCTGTCATTTCTTCTTGCTCCTGCAAAGTGGCTGCGATAGAGTCGATCTCCCTCTTGACAGAATTGACCTCTTCTGTGAGCTGCCGGAGGAGACTGCGCCGTTCCAATAAAACGGTTTTGTTCTCCTTCAGGATGAGGTTGATTTCCCTGCCTTGTCCCACTTTGAAATCCTCAAATGCTTCTGCTTTGGAAGGAGGCCTGGGCACAGATTTCAACATTAGGGGTTATGAGCCTGTAATGCGTTTTCAATTACCAGGACTACAAAGTGATTTATAGATAATATATTTACAGACGTACTCGCGTTCACTGGCAGGTAAAAGCAATTCTTGAGTGTTGGAGCTTTCAGTGTCAGGTTCTTGTGGCTCCAGTTCCCTTGCAGACGTTTGAACAGAACTGGGCTTTGATTTGGACGAACTTTCCGAAGACTTCATGGAAACAGGAGTCCCATCTCCCTGTCTCTTGTTTTGGCTGGATGATAACATACAGTGTCAGTATATCACGCTGGAACCTGTTTTTCTTAGTACTTAAAACAGGCAGATATTGGATTAAATTTTTTTTTTAATCATATGCTTTAAATATTTGATATGGCATTATTTCAAAACCTTTTGCAGCATTCATTGTTTATGAATTCACTGCAGTGGAAATCCCTTCAGTGGGGTTAGGGTAAAAATGCGGTTTCATGCTTCCTGAAAAAACTTTTTCATAACTTAAGATCAATGAATCATTCATTTTGGAATATGCTCATGATAAGGTAAGAAGAGACAAATTAATCGATCTATTGGAAACCTGGTCATTTAGTGCATTTAGCCAACCTAATTTCTTTGGACACACAACTCAGTTGACCCAAAGCAGACAAATTGTGGTAAACCAAGATGATCTACCTAATTTGCCACTTTCCTTTGTGGCAAAAATCTGAATATATCCAAAAAAGCAATTCAACAGTAAAGTTAAGGAAAAGTACAATTATTTATCATTCATGAAAAAAAAGAAAATAATATTATAGTGGAAGAATTATAGGGGAAAGTTTTATAGTTTAATAAAAAATAATAGTAATAAGGATTACATTACTAGACATCTAGTTATTTAAATTAATATCTTTCCTCCATTTGAAACATCAGCAGTGTGATTTGTTTCTTATTGGATCGCTTTCACTTCTTCCACTAAAGCTTTCTTCCAAGAAGAAGAGAGAGAAGTTCTTCTCTTAGTCTGATTTAATACAAAGTAAATAAAAAGTTGACAGCCTGTGATGATTTAATCCTTTTTGTCACTTTATTCCTGACTCTGAAATGCTCACTTACCTATGTTTGTCTCTAGAAGTTTTGGCTTTGGTTGAAACTGGATGTTGGGGGTGGGGCACTATATGGTTCTCCTCCTCCACATCCTCAGAGCTGCCTCCGGTATCCAAATTCTGAAGGAGAAAGTCAGATTCAAAAAGAGCTCGGATTCATCCATTTCTCATAAAACAAACATTTTAATGTACAACAGAAAGAAGATAAGTGGTATCTCAGTTTACATATGTAGACTGCTGACCTTGATTGAAGCTGCATTTGAGCCTTGGAACATCTTGTTGCAGGTTTTTCCTGCCTGAGCTTTTAGCTTTTGCTCCTTTTCACTGCTCAAATACATACATACATACAAAAAAAAAACTTTCCTTTGAAAATTCTTCAATTTTAAAGCATGTTAAAGCAGCGGAGTTTAAAAACAGGATACTCACTGCACAGCCAGCTTGAACTGAGCAAACACTGCTTGAATTTGCCTTTTACTTACAATCTGTAAGAAGATGTAATGAAGGGATCATTTCAAAGCCTCAAAGGCTTTCAAACTCAGAGGATGATGTGTATATGTGTTCTCACACTGATCTCCTCCAAGCGTCCATCAAGGTAGCTTTGAACTTGGTTCTGAATCTCAGCTTGCTGGGCCTCAGAGATTGGCTCATATGTGACAGTTGGACGGTTTACCTGGTGAAAAGTGAGCATTAAATTCCACTGAAATCTGCAGATATTTAAAACATTATCAGAGAGTAGAATCAGCAGTTATGAACCTTGAGTTTTTTTTTTTTTTTACTTTAATGTAAAGGAAAGGAAGTTTTAACAGAATAAAGCTGGTAAACAAGGAAGGTACTATCGATTTAGTGTTGTCTCACCAGTGTATTGTAGATAGATAATTCATCTTTCAGCAGCTTTACTTCTCTCTGAAGAGTCTTGATCTGAACCTGCTCCAAACATAATCAGACGTTTAACAGACAATGGCACAATGCACACAATGCAGACTCTTAATGGAATAAAAATGTATATAATTTAAGATCAGTTTGGTTTAAAGTAAACCACTGTTTTTTTCTTTAAAAAAACAAACATATTTAATATGACAACTTACTGCTGGATCTGTGTGCTCATTAACAGCCGGGTTGGTCTGCACACACTTCATTCTGCTGGCAAAACGTAAAGTAGACATCTGCAAGAAAAGTCAGGACCTTAAAAGACATCATATAGACAATAAACAGACAACTTTTTATTTTTTATTTCAATAAATCGTCACCTTACCGTCTCGTCTATCTGTGCAGCCTCGCCATAGATGTTGGCCACCAGCACAGTCCTGCAGTTTCCTCCTTCAGAAAAAAACACTGTCATTTATTAGTCTTATTTCTCAAAAAAGGCCTACTGAACTGATAAACAAATATTAGATGTTCAAGACCAAGGGCTTGGTGGTTTTACCGAGCGAATCTTTGAGAGCATGTGTTAGTTTAGTCTGCCTGAAGGGTATGTGGTCTCTGCCATGGTCTGCTAGTGCTAGAATGGCCTGCTCCAGAAACAACAAAGACTTGTTGATGTACATGGCTTCCTTCATCATTTGACCCTCTGACTGAGAAGAACGAGATGAAAAGGAAAATTATTATTTTTTCCATTTTAAAAGAAAGACCAAGAAAATATATATGGTTGGTAGGTACTATCAAACACACCCCAGTTTTTCTCAGCCTCTCAGAACCAGCCAAATCCACCAGATTCAGCTTGGAAGTGACGTACTTGGGATCAGACAACGTCCGCGAGCGTGACTGGTTGAGAAAGCATCTTTTTATATAGCTATAACGGGTGCAGTCAAGTCAAGTGTACAGCAAACATGGGAGAAATTTAGTTTGATACCTCCATATGAATAGTTAGTATACAGTGTGACCTGGAAGACATCCTGTTCAAGGCATGAGATCCAATAATCCGATTCATCTCACCCTGAGTAAAGAAAAGAAAGTGCCTGAAGTTTGAGTTTATTCATTAAATCAGTTTCAAACAGTAAATTAATCAGACATCTTAAGAATGACTAAACAGTGTTTGTGATGAATACTAAACAAGCTGAACAGATTTTTACAGCTCACTTCAAACAGCAGGTTGAGGGCCTCCTCCTCGGTGTGAACAGGGTGAAGAGAAAGACCTCTAATAAAGACCCCTCCACCCGGCTGTTCAATCACCGCCATGCCCCGAGACGAGCGTTTTGGACCCTGTAACGATGACAGTAGATCCACCAGACTCTCGTTGTATATCTCGACGTAGGATAGGTGCACTAAGAAGGCGCGCTCAGACTTCTTGTCCACCTCCCTAAACACCTGTATGGCACGGTAAACATAACATAACAATGATGAATGTTCAGAAGTTTCTATGCCACTGTTTTTTTTTTAATAAGTATTTTCACGCAGTCAGACCTCCTGGATGGCTCGAGGGATGATGCCTCTCTGCTTGTAGGACTCTGTAGATCCTGTCATGGTGTAGGTTTTTCCAGCACCTGTCTGCCCGAAACACATCACTGTACCTAGTATGCATAAAAAACTTTACAAAGACTGTTCTATCTTTGTTCAATAAAAGTTTACTTGGCCAGCTGTTTTACCATTATAGCCATTAAGCGCTCCCAGGACCACCTGTTTGCACACCCGATTGTACAGCTCCTCTTGGGAGACATTATGCAGGACCCCTTCAAGGTGGAATGACCGGGAGTTCAGATGACTTTTTTGGGATTCCAGGAGTTTCCTTGAGTCTTTTCTTTGATGAATATTTATTGTCTGAAGTGGAAATAGAGCAAATATGGGAATACATTACCAAAACCAATAAAAAAAATTATATGAAATAAAGTCTGGATAAAGTCCTTTGAAAAGGACTAATATGACTTTTATTAGGTTTGGACATAATACATTTTCTCAAGTATTTCCATTCATTCCATTTATATATGTTTTTGAAGTAAACATTTAATGCTTCAAGTGTTACTAGATGAGAGTGGAGCCACTGACTAAAAAGCAAACAGCAAGTTGAATAATATTCTTGATGGATTAAAACGAATTATTTAGGGCCTGACATGTATAAAAAATATACTCATAGTGGAACGAAATAATTCATAATGTCAATTTACAGACAAACCTTCATTCCAGAGAAACCAAAATGGCGCACAGGCGCCCAAGCTGCTAATTAAAGTAATTAGCACATGTGCAGTGTGTGCTTTGAGATACTAAATGTATGCCACTATAACGACCAAGTGAAATTAATCCTTTTTTTCAGCATCTATAATTACCTTTAATAAGCAGAAAGTCGGCTAATTTTATGGTGTAAAACCATTCAAATGTTCAACATGGGTTGAAACTATGGAAAGTGGAAAACTTCCCTTTTCTTGAACTTGACAACGTTTCACTTTTAAGATTTTTTTTTTTCGTCTGTCTCTCTTCCCTCTC
This sequence comes from Menidia menidia, assembly GCA_907169785.1. Classification (NCBI taxonomy): domain Eukaryota; kingdom Metazoa; phylum Chordata; class Actinopteri; order Atheriniformes; family Atherinopsidae; genus Menidia; species Menidia menidia. Next base: position 16,708,055 of record CAJRST010006668.1, on the reverse strand, counting down.
TTCTCAGCGTAATTCATGCTGATATTTGCTTACCTGTCCATCAGGTAGAACTTCTATCAGGTCTTGGGCGAAGTTGGCGGTTGGTCTGATCCGGACGAAGACTCCGACCGCCCTGTTGTAACCCTTCATGCCACCTGATATCCAAAACGCTAACAAATTAATTCAGCTGCCCGGAGGTCACAACAGTACACTCCAAGAACGATAAACATAGAAAAAGCAGTTCTTGTTTTTGTTTTTTTTAACGAAAACTAATCATATCAATAAACTGCTGAGGTTCCGGCTTCGGCCTTAGCGGTCTCTACCGGCACCATGGCAACAAACGCAACCACGCGACGTTAATGCACGTGAACGCGATACCTACAAACTGTGCACCAAGCAAAGCAAAAAACAAACAAACAAAAACGTTAAGTCTTACCAAAACCAAATGCATGAATATATCCTACAAGTTTTTACTAAACTGAATCACATTAGCACAGTGATCCTGGGCTGAAATGCGTTGACGTGTTGATTTAGTGTTTTAATAAATCATTGCTGCAGTTTGTTTGATGTCGTTACTGCGCGACTGTAAACTGATATTATAAAACAGACAGGAACACATTATTCAGACTCACTTTGGCATTGCTCTGTTTATTTGGATAAACTCTGATGGGACCCATAGATTTAAATGGAACAGATGCAGAAAATCTTTTTTTTTTACTCTGCATATACACTATGGTAAATATATATATGTATATTCCAAATTGGACAAAATTATTTTCAGATTTCACATTGTTCACATTTTAGGTTCACCTTAAAATTCTTATTTGCTAATATAAAAGTTAAGTAAGCAGTGATAGGGGCTGTTGGCTGTTGAGGACAACAAAAAAAGAAAAGTAAACACAATAAACTCCATATATATAGGATTTCAATGATTGTGACTTGATTATTTTTGTTATCTGTTATTATCTGTGTGCAGTTTTATTAAACTATTTATATGTATCCTTTTACTATGATCAGGGAAATACATTAATTTGAAAGGTTAAACAAACTACTAAACCTTAACAGTTCTACTTAACTATTTTGTGGAGTTTACTGTTTACACCAGAAGTGGACATCCAGTTTAAAGTGTGCATGTGCAAAATTATTTCACAACATTTTTCTGGTTATGCAGGGAAATATATTTTTTACAGCGCATAACATTTTCAAAACAAAAAGTTAAAAATTTTGAAAAATATTCTTTGTGGGCGGTCTTTTTCTTTTTTTTGCTGTGCATAACACCAATAAGGGAGTAGGCGGGTTGGACTTTAATATTGAGCAGGATCCATGAGGCACAAAAACCAAACTCTATAACCTGAAATTGCTTAAGCAGATTTGTGGGCCCACAGGAATACAGTGGGGATTCAAGATGAGAGGACTGGCATTACTCTGTTTATTTGGATATGCTCTGGTGGAAGCTATAGATTTACGTGATGTAAAGAGAATAAATATATATTTTTTTATTCCTGTACAGTGATACAATAGTTGTTTATGTTAACATTTGTAATGACTGAAATCCTTTTATCAAAATCTGTCATTTTAAAATGATTCTTGGATTAAATTTTCAGGTGCGTGATGGAGTCACATCGGGGCTAGAGGGAAGAAACATGACACTAAACGCCCAGATGGTGAGTTAACTGTGTGAACAACTGCTTCACCTCCCTAATTTTGCAAAGTCGTGATATAATTAGAATTTGACTTTAAGTAAGGTTTGCAGTAAGGTTTCCCTGTATTTTAATACAGCCAGATTTCCAACCATGCTGCTCCTATTCAAATCTTTTTTTGCCACTTTTGCAAAATGACTGCTGTTCAAAGATTGACACTTTTAAACTATTTTTAGTTTACTGAATTCAAATAGGATGAAAGGAATGAACAAACGTGAACAAACTGAAACAAGACAATTAGTCTATCTATAGATTTTTTTTCTTATTATTTTGCTTTTACAAAGTCAGTGTCCCAGTAGGGAAAAAAAAAACTAAAAACTTCCACAAAAACTTGATGAGGATAAAGTTTGTGTATATTTTCTGCTTTAGGATCCACCACCAAACAAGAATGATACCAGTGAACAAGTAAAGGTAGGAAGAGTTTATCTTTGTAACTGAAGCATTTACATAATTATGATACAGGTTTTTAAAGAGTTATGAGTTGAGTGGAAAGATCCTTTTTTTAGTTTTCTGCTATGGTTAAATGTTTCCAATTTTCCATTTGACCTCTCAGTGGAATGGTACGTGGGTCTCTATTGAAAGCTCTGCTGGGTTCCCTCCAGCTAAAAAAGAAGATAAATGGGTAAGAAGTTTATATAATTTACTGATGACATGTCTGTAAGCCCCAATTGTCTCTTGTGAAAGTTGGTTTGTGTATTTTTTTTGTAGAAAGTTGGTTGTTCAGGAAGGATCTGGAGCAAATTGAGTTTTGCTGATTTGCAGTAAAAAGAATCGAGGTTATATTTATTCTAGTTAATGGGAAGTGAAAAGTCAACACAATAAAGCTTGAAAAGGAGAAGTCGATCAGGAAAAAGTCAGCAGACTTTGTCTTGATAAGATATTGAACATTGGCAAACAAAGATGGACTTTGACGTCAAACTAGAGCTTCAGTTCATCCTAATATCCAGAGAAAAAGTTTGATAGAGTGCAGCATCATTTACACGCATGATGGAAAGGCTTTCCATTTTCTTTATGACTTATGTGGATGTTCCAAGATTAACTGAAAAGGAAACTGTTTTAATATGATTACATAAACATAAATAGCAGAGCCAGTCTGGCCTAAATGTGGAAATGAGTTTGAATTGAATTTTAAAATGCTTTTTGGTGCATTCTCTGTAACTGATTATGTTTGAAATTCAAAATGAATGACTCCCTAACATGGAGGAGAACGTCTGTTAACGCTGATGTTTTTATCCAAAAAGTTGACAGTTAACTGTATATGCTCGAATTAAACTGTTGTTTACTGCAGTCTCAGCTCTTTGGAGTTCGCATAGCCCCACCGGAATCCAAGCCAAAGAAAGAACCAGCAAAGGTGAGTAGACAGACAGATTTAAAGAGCATGTTGTCCTCTGACATGACAAAGAGATGTGTATCTTGAAGTAAATAAAAAAATATATATATATATATTATATATATATATTATTATTTAAAATGATTAAAGAATAATTAATAAATGTATTATTAATAACAAACACAAGTCAGATCTAAGTACATATTAGATATTCACAAGTAAACACAGACGAGTATCAGAGGTCGTTTACAGTTTACTGTGCAGCACAAATGATCCGGTTCACAGAAATCCCAGCTGGCGAGGCTAGCTAGAAGCATTAGTAATCCATTGATAACAGAGACAGAATTCCTCTCCCAAAGTCGTCCTCTCATTCATCATTTAACTTGTGTCCTGTTCAGAAATGTGGTCTTCCTTTTGATACTGTTGTGTCTGTTCAGTAACTTTTGCCCGCCTTGTGTAAAGCGGGGGGACAAAACTAGGAATGAAGGCTGTGCTTCATCTCCACCGTCTGTAACGGCGTCCCCCTGTGGCCGGAACAGCTGAGGGCAATCCGATGGATATTTAGCAAACTTAGACAGTCTGCTCATTTCACAGAAATGAGGCCTGGTTCACGACTTCTGGGTCCAGACCACAACAGCCGTTTTCATAACTGAGTTATAGATGCCTTATTAGCACAAAAAGGTCCAATATCTGCATATCCTAAGTGCAGGACTATGCTGGAGAAGAGCTACCAGTCTTTCTGGAAACAATTGAACTTTGTGGGACTGCAAATAATCGTGGAAGATGTTTTGTATCTATGCAGTTGTGCGAATATGTAGGAATATTCCTGAACATTTCATTTAGATGTTGTAGTGGCGTGAAAAGGCGCGTAAGCCGATATCTATTTTATTTCAAATTCAGGAGGTGCGTGTGATGGGTCACTGGAGCCCACTGGATAATGGCTTTGGTTTCCCAACTCCATCACCAGAAGAAAAAGCGAAAAAGGTGAGAAGAACGACTGCTGCTGGCATTTCGACGTCCGATTTATCATTACAGATAGCGTTGAAAAATGTATTTTCTGTAGATGAACACAGCAAGCAAAGCATTTTATTCGGATTTGCCTTTTTCCTCAGGAAAAGTAACTCAGATGTACATGGTGGGTTACGTCAAGAATCCTTGATGCAACCATTTGGAGAAATGACCGCTCTGCAGGTGCAACTGTCATCTTCGAATAAACAATAAAAGCCTATCTCGTGAGAAAAGTTCAATTTATTTGTTAATATGCTTGGTATAAGATCATGAGTTTTTGTTCTTTTTTCCCAAGAGAGCTGGAACTTTCAGATCATTTATCTATCATGGCAGAAATCACTCGTTCCATTATGACAAAAATGAGAGAACACAGGAGTTAAGCATGTTGTGGGAAAGGGAGAGGAGCACAAGCCAAAAGGTTAACAGATGGATAATTGCTTTTCAAGAAAACAGAAGCCCGTTCTCATCTCGACTCAATTCACAATTTTCCTCATTTCTTTTCATCACAAATGGCATCCGTTTCATGCCAGCAGGGATCAGTGCTCCATGACATACAGTCAAAGCAGAAGTCCAGCTCTTCCTCGCAAAATGTAACTTTTGGTAAAAACTCTTGATTTTAACAGGGCACCGACACTGTTGGGTCAAGCGTACTCAGTTTGGTGGCAGCGTGTGAACAACGGCGTCATTGCTGGAACTCTTGAGAATTGACATCCTGATAAAAAGAAATATTAAAAACTAGGGGGGTTGACAGGACCACTTTACTAGAAACTATGAAAAGTGTTGAAGCAATGTGGGCAAACAACCTCCACAAATACGCCTTTCAAAGTGGTCCTGTTCCCCGCCGGGCCGTATTTGTGACTAGCCGTCCTAGGTTACTGAGAGATTGGTGTTAGATTAGAAACAAGCTTTAGTAACTCGCTTTCTGAAGCTTGAAAAGAAGACAATGGGAAAATTAAACAGTGGATATGAAAGATATCAATGGTTGTAATCTTCCAGCGAACTACAACAGCACTACATTCTCGAACACAAGTTTTTCTCTTTTTTGTACGATTTCATTTCAGAAAGTGGAGAGATTCAGAATGCCTGTGAGACAACACTTCAGATGACTGTCCATCGGTAAGGCCACTTTGTATAGAAATTCTAAATGAGGACCACAACCTGTCGCTTCTTGTCCATAGATCTTTACGGAGAGTCATCAACACATGAAGGATAAACAAAGCTTTAACTTTCTACAGGAAAGGGCCTGATGGCTGGTTTGTCTATGGGAGGGTTGTTGTCGTTTGCCCCTTTCATCACCACAGTGAAAAAGAAAAAGCTCAGTCCACATGGTCACCACCAGCGTTTCTGCTGAGGTAGTACTCCCACTCCAGAAGCCCCAACCGCAACTAAAAAAAGAAAACAAAAACACCTCCAAATAACACGTGCGATTGGTTTATAACGATCTTGCAAAAAAATAGATATTTTCACAGAAGTTTGTAAAATCATCTCGCCTAAAGTCATCTTGGATCCTCTGTGGCTTTGTCAAAGCAAGTTGAAGTCCAGAGAGAAGTTGCGCCACACAACTGGTGCTCTGAGTACAATCCACAAAGGACAACTATGTTGCCTTCTGTTGCTGCTGCAGTGTCGTACGTTTGGGTGTATTTAGCTAATTCCGTTTTCAGTTATTCCCCTTTTTTCGTCAGCCCCTTCAGCTGCAGTCCTTCAGTTCTGCCGACCGTGTGTGTAGGTGTGTGGTTGGGAGGGAGTGTCACTGCTGGGGTGTTGTGTATGACTGCGTTTGTGTGAGTGACCCATGTGGTGACGGTGGCAGGAGCTCTGGCAGGGCTGCAGTCCACACGGCTGGACTTCAGCTTCCTGTAAGGGGCTGAGTGGACCGTGCTGGAGGGGCCAGGGGACGGAGGGGCAGCGGCTCTACTTGTCCCCCAGGATGGCGTACTGGTTGTCGAGCTGCAACTGCTGCATGGAGGCGCCGCCGCTCTCCTCTCTGCCGCGATTCCTGTGTTTCACCACCTCAAACGTCTTCTCCATTTCTCTGTCTCTGAACACAAACACGGAGCACATGAGCCACGCTCGAGCAAACCTCCGAACGACACTCCGACTTAAACTGGGCTTACTTGCGCGTCTCCACGTGCTTGGAGGAGGATAAAGAGGGGAACTGCGCGTCACTGTAGATCTCAGGAGGACCCTGGTTGTGGGTGCGCTTGGTGGTGGTGAGTCGGGCCCCTGGGGGGCGGTACACACCGGCCGGCTTTGCCTCGGGCACCTCTTCTTCCTCTGTGGCGAGAGATAAGACAAGAGAAATAATGACTGATTGCAGGCCATAAAGTCACACCCACAATCGTTTAAAACCTCCGCAATATTTCTTCCTTGGAAAAAATTTCAAGAGGCACTTTTATCCAAATTATAATAAATGTCCTTTTTCTAAACAACTGAGTCAGGAGGTCACTCACCCTCGGGTGCAGCAGCAGGAGGAGGAGGAGCACCAGACTTGTTCCAGGGTCCAGACACCTTATCACCACTAACCAGAATGATCTCTCCATCCTCTCCTACCTCCTCTTTATCATAGTCTTCCTCCTCCTTTTCATCACTGAAAACAAGCACAGGTTGAGCAGACGGATAAATCCTAGTGGGACTGTTGCCTGTAAAGCACTTTATCAACAGTATCATCAGTCGCCTGTCCGGTGAGAGCCAGTCACCCTCCACAGTCTAAGACTGCAGCTGCTGGTGGAATCGGCTATTTGAGTGGACAGATTTTACGGCGTCCTTGTCCTGCTCTGGAGCCCCCGTGAACTTGGCGTCCGGCCACGTGAACCAGAGCTCAGTTTGAGGGTAACAGTTGCTGCGGCCCTCCGGCTCGCAGACCATCTCAAATAGAAATGTTTTCAGTATATATTAGCTTATGAGATGAACTCAAAATTTTAATCAGAAGATTCTCAAAAGTCTTGAACATTCTCAATTTCTAATGCATCTACACATTTATGGACTCGTACATATATTTAGATATTGTCATTAAGTTCATCCTTACCCACTGATCGAATTTCCTCCATTTGTAAAACGATTTCTTGTGATCTAGCACTAATGTCTTATGACACTCGGATGATCATTTGTTCCTCTTTTAGCTCACATTATTATTTTAGAGCTTTTATGGATATTTTTTATCCTCATTTGCCCATCTTCTCTTTACCATAACTCTTTCTTTGTCCTTTTTATAAAACGGTGAGCTGCCTTTCCACCTTGTTACACTCCTACTGAAAATGTACTTTTAAAACAATAAAAACAAATCTGACAATGTAATAACAGAAGCTAGTCTATTTCCCTTATTTACTTATTTTCATCAACCAACGGCCCACTAAGCCTGGACTTGACAACATTGGTACATCAGGTTTTTCTTCTTACATGCATCAGAACAAGATTTTTAACATTGCCATTTAGAATTTCAGTCAAATAAGACATTTAGAGTTAATGTCCATCATTGGAGCTCTTATGGGATGTGCTTATAATCAAATGAATGTACATATCTTTACAGACAATAGAAATACTTGGAACATATTTCCCTGCTGTCAGTGAATGAAAGGCCATGTTGTGCCTCTTTATTCATTATGACTCATAATGTAAACTTTAAAATGTCCTTTAACCGAATAAAAGTCAAACCATGTGTATTACCACATACAGTGTAAGTTAAACAAAACTGCATTTTAAACTGAAAATCCTGCAGCAAAGTATTTGATTTATTTGATTTTTCTTTACATAGATACCATCTTAAATGCAGTCTGATTCTGAGCTGGAAATGTCAAAGGCTAATTTGTTCTTACCTCATCTGTAAAGCCTGGAGCCGAAGCCCAGTGTAGTCCACTTCTTTCTGCTCAAACTCTTTCCACTCCTCATCGTCCTGGGCAGAATGAGACATTACTCCACGGACGTTACAGTCACAATACTTAAGATCCACACAGTAATAAGGATTTGGTGAGCAGGCACGGTGGAAATTCATTTCACTAAAAAATAACCAAAATGGGTAACAAGTTGCCTTTTTTCCCAACAGATAACTCTGCATCGCAGCTAAGCAGTAGTCCCATATGTGATAATAGAAGCCGTGTGCCAATGATTTCTTTTTAAAGCTAAAAACTAGCAACCTTGTACAAATGGCGACAGGGCCTTGTTGAGCAGCCACGACGCAAGGAGTGGATTGACAGTCAAACTCTGATAAATGTGTGAATTACTCAAAAAATAAAATAAATAAAGGGCTGGTAAAGGTATTCGCAGATAAAGCTTGTAAGTAAAGTTTGGAAGAAAAGCTGAATACCCCTGTCATGTCAAATTCTGCTCCCCGTTACAATGCGTGGAGGTGGTCACCATATGCTTGCTAGCAACCGGCATTTTCTCTCGTCGGGTGGAGATACCCACCCATGACGTTTACTCAAAAATTGGCCCCACTCGAGAAACTGCAGGCCAGCACACGAGTTAAACCTCCAGAGGCACCGATTGAAATGTGGACACAAAACCTGACAGGACGTCGGTCTCTCGTAAAGACGTTATTAAACCAAAAAGTTGCCGGAGAGCAGCTTAGCTTACCTTTTCAATTTGAGCGTCTTGATTCTCGTTTTTCGTGGATTTCTCCTTTTCTTTCTTGGTCTTTTTAAGTGGGGCAGAAGTGGGCCCGGCGGCGGACTCCTTCCCCTTTACCTTCTCTTTCTTCTTCTTTTTATCCCGCTTGGCAAAGAAATCGTCCAAGCTCTTCTCTGCTGGTAAATCCGCCATTTTCAAAGAGCAACGTTAACCAGCCTTAGTTAGCTAACCGAGCAATGACAAATGAGAAAAGCCGCTCCCAGAGGATGAGGAGAGCAGCTGAGACAAACAAAAGAGCAAATGTTGCTCTTGATTTTGATAGTTTAACTTCTGAGAGAGGATGACACAAATGTCCGCCCTGGCACCCGGTCTGAATTGTTAACTATCCTGTCAACCATGCCATGCACAGGATATTTGACAAACCTGCACCGTGTCCCGGAAACACTTCCTCTGTTACCCGGAAATGTTCGAAAAGAAATAAAATAGATGGTTTTGATTTAATTGTATTTTCATTTAAACTTAGCATTTATTAAATGTAAGCACATCTTTAGTCTGTCATCTGTCGTAATGTAAACTCCCAGTTGTCATGTAAATACAGTTACCGAATTTAAACAATTTCAAGATTGAACAATTGAACAAAAACATCCAACTGGTTTAACGTGATTTTGTCAGAGAAGAAAAAAACACAAATAAAAATGTAAATCTTGAAATAATAACATGTGAGGTAATGCTTTAAAAAAGTCAAATTTATAAATCCAATGACCTGTAAAAAGAATTTGACGCCTTATCCTCTACATTTAGTTAAATTGTTATTTTTCAGACCGTTTAATAGTATTTTATAATATAATTCAGAGACTACGCTAAAACACAATTTATTGAAAGTTGATCTATGTTTACTGCTCATTACAAATATGTTTTATGCTTTTATAATGGTTGAATTTTAGAGTAATTCGGGATTGGCAGTTTATTTCCCCTGTTTAAATTTCTTTTTTAAATTAGTTTGAGAATGAAATATACTTGAAATCCTTATTTGGTTGTCGGCATTTATAATTGTTGATTTTCACCACAAAAGTAATGTAGTAAAATATCTTAACAAATCAATACTAATAAATGCTCTTTATTATCATTCCTGATAGTTGCATCACTACTAACAATGATTCAAAGATATTTTCATTATGTTTTGTGTGTTTCAGTTTCAATATGTAAAGTATTCACAAAGATAAATTATTTCTAAAACATTATAGTGAGGATAAGAAAAAATGAATAATTTTGAAAGGGCACAAAAAAGTTTGTCATGCTTCACCAGATTTAGACAGGTCCACAAATTCATGCAAAGATTCATGCTAAATATAACATCCCTTCAGCAGTATAGCAGGATTGTAAACTAACCTTTGATTGTAACTAATTGTACAGACATCAGGTATCCTGAGCGGGGTGTTACTCAACCAGATCCAGCACTGGTGCACAAAGAGAAAATTCTAGCTCATGGCAGCAATGGATGTGCTGTGGTCGGCAAGATTGTCCGTGCTGCTTTGTTATGTAGTAAACCAAGAGGTATGACATCTAAATGTTTTGGACATCATCTTAAAACGAATCACTTATGCATAACCACTGTAAAATAAGTGCTTATCATACATTGTTTTTGTAAGAAAAAGAAAATCCAACAAGAAGATTCCTTTTTTTGTTTAGTTTTATTGCTCAGCTGTAAAAAGTACAGTGTATATACTACAGTACAAAAAAATACATCATGTTGAACACTGCTTCACCGTGCCACTGAACATTTTGTAAAATATCCACGGTTTGAGCGTGCAAAAAAACAAGCCCAGCTGTGAGCATCCAGTGCAGGAGGCATGATTTTGTTTTGTGTTATTCAGCATCACCTTTTGACTCAGGGATTTTAGGACTTTTCACAAAACAGGAAACCTTTAGCGACAAAAGAGGCAGGCAGCATTACGGTAATTACAGAATAAAACTGCAGCGGTGCAAAGTGAAACAGATGACAGAAGGAGCACAGGTGCAACAACGAAACAGAACATTCAGATGTGCTTCTTTAAATGAAACCACCTCTGTATGTGCTCACAGTAAGTATTCAGCACAGGTTATTTGTTTCAGTGTTTTATTGGTCAACATGGACTAACACGTAGCATGTACTCCAGCGACTAGTTCACAATCATTCAACATACACATTTAGAAAACAGAGACTTTAGTTATGGAGCCAGACACTTAAATATGAAATTGTTTCCCGCAGTGGTGAAAAAATCACACGGGGACACAAACAGCTGTCACTCCATGACACAGTGACAGACACACATTAAGAGGCACACACGAGAACACACACACAAGGACAAACTGATCGAACTGAGCTGAAAGTGATACAAATATTCTGACTTGATGCAACCTTGATATTTGGTTAAGGGGGCAGCACACCTCAGCTCGTCTGGTCATGCACAAACAGGGCACTCACTGTCTCACACACAATCACACATCCATTTTTATATAAAGGACCAACAAAAGAAATTAAGACATCTTTGTGGTCCCTCTTCAGAGAAGCTGGTGACACATTAGGGGGGAAAATCATTTTAATACAGCATCATTTCAATCAAAACCTCCAAAATATTCAGCTCAAAATGATCCTTAAAATCTGGACCTGTATTTATCTAACTTTCAAACTCATTTTGCATATAGTTTATAGAATTTATTAAACCTTTTCCGGCTGTATATTATTCAGAGTAAACGCAATTATTTCAAATGAACACACCTTACTTTTATTGGTTATTGTTTTTATAAGCAGCAGATTATTTTCTCCTATTTTATTCGGTTTTCTGTGTTTTAATCCTGTTATCCATTTAAATTGATAATTGATTCAGTTCTTTATTCCCTGATTATCATGTAAAGCATCTGGGCGTATCCAAGACATCTTTCTACTATGGAATTTTGCTTGAAGAAATTGTTAATAAAAAAATAATTAAAAGATTCAGAATTTACTAAGGAAACTAAATGAATGGCTCATGTAAAAACTAAACAGTAAAATTAGCTTTGATTGGCTTTTTCTACTCACAGTTCAGTTGCTCTTCAGCCCTGAAATATTAGTTTTTATGTTTACTTTACAACTTTTACCACTAAAACCTCTACGTATCTTCAACAAGTTTGATAAAAACAGGGCCTGATTTTAAAAATGTTTTTTGTTATGCACACACATCTCTATTCCCCCCCCACCACCAATAAAATACTCAGGTGCTAAATTCAAGTTCAACAGGTGAAAAATATTTTGGGATTGATTTCAAAAGAAAAAAAGAACTTTAAGGGTCTCATATCACACTTTCCTCTTTCTAAAGCAGATATCAAGTGGCAACAGCCACAGTTAACCTACCATCAAGCCACGGTGATGCAACAAACCACATATACTCTGTATTATATAAAGACAATAGAAACCTTTATCACAATTAGGCCTTTCGTAGAAAATCTACATCAGAAAAATATGCAAGTACTTCCTCATAGTAAATAGTGTCTTGTTTACATCGCTCTTCTCGCTGGCTGCTCTTTATTTTTGTCATATACAGTATAAAGTCAAAGTCTCTGAATATTTACCACATATACAAAATGGACAGCAGTAGCAGGGGGAGAAGACGAAGGCCTGTCTCTATATGGCAGAAGCTTTGTCTCTGTTGATGAAGAGGGTCTCCTGGCAGAACGGGTTGACCAGGACCACGCTGCTGCCGCTGTAGTCTCCGTTAGGGGGGAGACAGGTCTCATGCTCCTGCAATAACGCACAAACACACACAGAAAAGGGAACGCATGAGCACAAACGCAGCTAAACAGCAGCTGAATTACGTTTCAGGGCTCATCACTGGGACGGGCGGTCTATTTTATCTAATCTACAAGCACTGAGCAAACAGTTTAGAGTTGGAGAAGACAAGCAAGGGTTTGCTGCCCCCCGGGGCTTTAAATTAGATGGCGAACAAAGATATCCAACCAAGCTAGATGAACAGAGACAAAGGGAGGAGGGGGGGAAAGGTGGAGAAGCTTTTCAGGAAACAAAAGGCAGGGATGACTCATAAGAAAGCAGCAGCAGTGGGACAGCAGGTGAGGGAGGGGGCGATTGTGAGTCAGCAGTAATGAAGTGGAGCTGGAGGAGGGAGGTGTGAAACACAAAATGATTTGTTTTACAGCAGTGAGTGAGGCTGCGTTATCGTCCAATGAAATCACACCAACGCCCTCATTTCGGTTTATGACCGAATCCCCTGGAGAGCACTGGCATTTACCTACAGCACGGGGAGAGCTACGGTAGGAGGTTTCTGCTCTATAGAGATGGGCAAATCAAGGGGGAAACACCTGGGTGTCACCAAGGGCATCCTACACATGATGCAAGATCAGCTTCTCTTTCCTGACTCCCGAACGATGGCAAAGGAATGCAAAGTGAACAACAGAAGAGAAACAAAAACAAGAATAAACAAATGAGGTAATAATTGGAGAGAAGATGATGAACAGAAAATACAATCAGAACAAGGTTTGACAAATGGGGGAATATATCCATTTATTACTTGCTGAAATCCAAATGAATAGAGATCCATCTGTGTCCAACAGATGGCACTATACTACCCCAAAAGCTACAATGTGTCTCAGGGTGAGGAAAATCTCTAATCAGTGATGGATTTTTTTCTCATCCCCAAGAAAGAAAGAAAATATGACAGGCTGAAGCACAGTCATTACACAACAAGGAAAGAATGAGTGAATAATAAGCGACACGTGAGGCCGGGAAGGAATCGTGCAAGCAGCACAACAATGGACAAAAACAGAAAAGCAGACACAGATTAGACATGCTGAGTTAAATTTTAAAACCTAATGCCTTCTAGAAATAACAGATTTTCGTGGAGCAATCAATCCATGAAAGCCAAGAAAGATTTCTCTGCATCTGGGTAAAATATAATATAATGGCTTCAATATTCTAATATATATATAGTTTATTCTATTTTTTTATTGATTATTACTCTAAATAGGCATGAAAATGTATGCATCATCATATTAAACAGGTTTTTATAATGAATAAAATGAAATGGTGGAGAAAATAGCGTGATAGAAAATAGCAAACGATATGGTAAGCTCTATAAATTCAACAGAAACGACCATTCAGAGGTAATTAAAGATATGGCTGAATAACAAGCAAGAGGTCATGGAAGTGCCTCCGCTTACACAAAAACACCAGCGGGAGCACTGGAGGACCAGCCACCTCTGGCTTATTAGCAGCAGATAAACACGCAGCCTGTGTGGTGCAAAGCCTTAAAGTCGTCCTTTAAGAGGAATCGTTTATGTGCAGGAAAAGGCGTACAAATAGTTTTCTGGCCCGTAAACTACAGAACGTCAGCAATAACTGGCTGTCTAATACATTAGCTTTTTGCTCGCTGCAGCAAAACAATCGGAGCAACTTCAATTTGATGTTTACGAAGTCTCTAGAGTGTCCGCGCATGCTCCTTTGGGTTGGGATTTTGGTGTGACATTCACTATATTTGGACCTATAAACGGCTGCTGATGTCTGGTATGTTCACATGGATCGGACTATTTCTTATTCAATAAAATTATACACTTCTGTGCCACCACAGGCTTCGAGGACTGCTGACAGGGGAGACTGGGCCTGGATCCTCTGGTTGTCTCCACACTCATCTACAGTATTCTGCTGACGGACTGCGAAACAGCAAGTAAATGTCCTGCCACTTTGGGGTGTTCAGCGCCGAGCAGGACGAGTCACGTGTCTGTAGTTTGTACCTCACTCTCCAGAGTGTGGATCTCTCTGGGTAGCTCCACCGCGTGCCTGCTGAAGTAATCCATGGTGATGGCATTGTTCCAGTAGCTCAGGTTGTTCTCCTGACTTGACGATTTCTTCCTTCTCCTCATACAACACACAGTCAGAAGCACAGCTACAGCAGGAAAGCAGAATATGGGTTAGAGTAGCCATACAGCTCATCCTAAAAGACAGAAAATACTTCAATTTCTACTGGTTGTGCGCTGTTTTGCGATTTATAACTGTTGCAAACAGGATTTAACAAATACAAGTATCGGTGGAAAATACATCTTTCAGTCCGCATCAGATCAAAATGCATAGAACTGTTTTCTCTTTGATGACAAATGCACTCTTAGGTAAAAATCTTCTCTTAATAGATTAGGGCATCAGAATGCAATCTGGGAAATATAAGAAGGCAAGTGAACACACAATTGAACATACAATCAAACTATATAAATGGAATATGGTGAAGATATTTCCTTTTGAGATTTTACTTACAACAGGTGGACACAGGCACACTGATAGCCAGCACGATCCACACAATGTCCATCCTGCTCAGGCAGATGGTCATGCGGGATGGTGGGGAGTCGACAGTGGAGCCTGAGCTGTTCCCAGTGATCCAGGGGTCATTGGTTGTGGCCGGAACCTGCCTATTGAGGAAGTTCCCGCCGGCTGTGGAGGGGGGCTCGGAGCCGGGCCCCCCGGCAGGCACTTCCTGGCCTGAGCTGCTGTTGGACCCCGCAGGAACAGTGGCATTACCAAGCTGGTGCTCTACAGGAGGACCGTCTGTGTGGTTACCTCCAACAGTCTGAGCCTCCTCAGTGATGGCTGCTGTGTGGTTGACGGGCATGGCTGTGGGACCGTGGGACCTCGGGCCCGGGTCGGTGGACAGGGCTGTGGCGGGGGCGGTGGGGGTCTCAACCGGGGTAACGGCTCCGTTCTTTGACTCTACCATCAACTGAGCAGTTGGGGTTTCATCTACAGCCTGAGCTTCCCGCAGGGTGATGGTGTGGTGCATGGGTAGCTCTGGGGATTTATTAGCATGCTCCCTGAGTTTCAAGCCCCGTGCTGCCGCGGCCCCCTCTGAGGACGAGGAGAGGGCGGTCAGAGAGGAGCCCGGCGGCTGCCGGCGGCCGCTGGGCTCCTCCACGGTCAGCCTCGGAGGCTTTTTGTGATGTGCATCCAGTACATCCCCTCTGTCTGATTCAGAGTTGGAGGCTGCAGCCAAAGGGTTTGGAGCCCCTTGAGCAGCGTTTTCTACTCTGGA
Source organism: Menidia menidia (assembly GCA_907169785.1). NCBI lineage: Eukaryota > Metazoa > Chordata > Actinopteri > Atheriniformes > Atherinopsidae > Menidia > Menidia menidia. The sequence goes on along the minus strand of CAJRST010006668.1, from coordinate 16,692,432 downwards.
AAATTTAGTGCTGCCGCTGGCCTGGTTAGTGCTAACGGTTGCTGGGTTACGGTGTTGCGGTACCCTGACTACTTTGTGAATGAGGCCTTCATTTACATCACCCAAACTGGGCACCTGGGGTTGAGTTACATGGCTGTCAGGGCTCACAGTGTTTGGGGTGACACTATTTGTGTCATGAATGGAGGAATCCTCACGGGCCATGATGGAAGAGCGGCTGGCGTGTAGCAAAGCAAAAGAAGGGATGGTCACAGTAGGAAGGATGTTGTTTGACTGCTTGGTGTCTTTGGATGACAATTCCCCGCTGCTGGAGCCTTCCTGATGCCAGTCCAGGGGGGTGGGCTTTGAGGATGGGAGGGGGCTGCTGTGGGCAGCTGCCATGGAGACAGAGTCCTGGGACATCTGGCTGAGATACAGCTCCTGTGCTGACGACACCAGTCCTACTGACAGTGCTAGGAATGCTAGAACACCTGAAAAGAGATAAAAGGAAAGATTTACATTAACACATGATAATCTTGAATAATCTACAAACTAATAAAAAAAAGTGTTGAATCAGCAGTTTCAGAATACACAGGATGATAGTTTAATTTAACCCTGGTAAAAAAAAACGCGTTAAAAGATGGTTTCTGTTCTGACATGCTTGGGACAGGTAGAAACAACACAAGAAGGACATCAAAGAAACATGTACAGGTTGACCACAGAAGATTGAAAGACTGAAAAACAGTCTGGCAGCTAAAACGAACCCCTCAGGGGTTCAGACATGAGGCTTTGTCTAGCATTCATTATCCCTCTGAGCTTCAAACTGAACTGCTATATGTCGCTCACCTAGCTGGCTTTATTAACTGCATTATTCACCAGGCTGATTCCATTGTGCAAACTTCTACATTAATAAGGTGGCAGCTGTGGCTGAGAGGATGTTTGTGTCTTTGGAAGCACATTTTCCTTCTTCTTTTGTACTCAACAGTCTCAGAAATCCTTGAAGTTCTTTCAAGTGAAGTACAAAGCAGTTATCTGACTTTATTCTCCAGATATCTTTGAAATAGTACATTCTGTTTTGGAGTTCTTTCATCATCTTGCCTTTATGCTAATAGAGCTTCATATTTTTTTGCCAATTGCTTTGTCAAAATAGTCCACTTAACAGCCTGATATACCTGTCTGATTTACGCTCTCAAGATTATTCCCACAAAGAGGACTTGCTGTATATTGACAAGCAGCAGGTGCTCATGGGTATTGTTGGTTCTAATGTGTTTTCAGAACTACTGTAAAGTCCCAGGAAGCAGGAGTGAAGATGGGCTTATCAATTTTTTCTCTGCTCCCCCTTCTCTATCCCAGATCGATTCTGTAAAACAGCTCATGTGTTTATGAGACATAAAGAGCTCCTGTCAGTTGGTATCTTTGCATCCAGCTGAGAATAAATGAGACATACCAGTCTAATTTGGGATAAAGTGCGCTTTTGTCTCATGAAGATATATAGTGTCATAGACAAATATTCTCTTGCTTTTGATCAACATATGATTTAAGCTGAGCAACATGTAATGTGTAACTCTGAAATGGACTGAGCAGATTTAGAAAATATGTTGAAAGATGGATGAAAGGGTTTGACATCAGGCTGAAGAGTTCATCACTCAAACTCAGGGAAGCAGTACTATTGGGGTATTTACTGTTTTTCTGGGTCTTGTTTTGAGAAATTCTCTGAGGAATACAGTGTTTCTGGATCCTAATTTTTCTTATATTACAGAGTTTTGACGTTATTAATCATACACTGGTGAACAGTGATGACTGATAATCTTTTCCGGAAGCATTTTTGAACTCACGCAGTGATTTTTCTTACAGAACAGAGTCTGTTTTTAATATAAGGCTGCCCCAGAGCCTGTAAATGACTACCCTTTAGTCATAATCTCAATATAGAATATATTACAAAATTATGTGATTAAATCTAAATTATTTGTAAAACTGCCCAAGACTTCCACCCACGTTTACCTTTGGCTACAATCCCACGGTCACGCACAAAAGCAGCCACCCACACACAGTTGGGGATGGATGTCTTGCTCGTGACTAACAGTAACCAAATTCTAAAATACAAATGAAGTGACGAGAGAAAAGGGAAAAGGACCAGAGGAGGCGGATATTCTTCCCCCACAGTCTCTGTACAGAGCTCTCACCTAGACGAGAACCGGTGCTAGCCTTTTTCTACAAGTATTACACATCTCCTCCCACTTCCCACCACCAGAAGAAAAACAAAAGAACAGGAGTCATGGAAAACTCAGTGTCTCAAGACACGGTGTGACCTAGATGTTGAAGCCATCGGTTTGTACCGCTCCATCAGTAACTATGGAAACCCAGATCCCATTTCCAAAAAGAGCAGAGAAGAAGGCTAAAGAGGTGAGAGGATGGATCTGTTTGAAATGTAGAAGAAGGCAGGGACAGAATGTGCAACAAAACCAGGCAAAATGAGGGTCAGTAATGCCTATGTTTAATTTCACAGGACTGCATCAAAGCAGAAAAAACAATTCAAATTCAGCCTTCAAATAATTAACTATAATTAACCATATTAACCAGACTCAGTCATATAAGCTTGCGGGATGGAGGGTCTGGGTCTGTCACCGTTCTGATCTTCACAGCCCACACCACACCAAACAAACACAGCCGTGTTCACTTATGAGTTCTCATTCATTCCCAACACAGTCTTTCAGGCAGGGGAAATACGCTGTGAATTGAAACCTGTCAATACCAAAGTGTTAAGGTTTTCGCTTTGGTGGTAAACACGGTCATATTAGCACAAACAAACAAAGAGGACAGGGTCCTTTGACATTTCACAAGGGCTTCAAATAATGTCAAAGAAGACAACCACAAACTGGAAGTAAGACTGAGACACCAAACACAATTGCCAGGGAGTAAAACTGACTTATTCTAAAACATATGTCAGAAATGATCAGCTCAAACTCTCTGACTCTCCTTCTGATGTGTCCAGGTGGTCAGAAGCCCTTAGCAAATCATCCGGTTTCACTCAGATCTTTAGCCAGCAAGAAGATTAATTTTCGTTTGCAACTTTGCAGTTTAGTCAAATCATGTTTTATTGAAGATCATATCAGGAATGTTAAAGGGGAGAAGCTTATTTTCAAGTTCGCCAGTGCCAACAACCGACTGCTTAAATAAGTAATACGTTCCGAACTGAAAGTAGGGACATAACGCTGAGCCATAAATGCTGTTTCAGACGTGGCATTTTGAGTGTGCATTCAAGTTTAACTTCTGCTTCATATCACCACCTCATTATGAAAGATTATAGCACAATATGCAGGCTTCACTTATCAGTGACACATATGGAAATAGCAGAAGATAAATGACTGCTCATAAGGAGATCAACAGGTTATGATTGAGGTTCCTTGAACTAATGAAAGTAACTGATGAAAAAAGAGAACACAGAATTACTTATTAGTATCTATCCATTTTGTCAAAGCCTGCATTACTGAATTGAATTTAGCTTATAAATTCTTGGGAAAACTTCCTTTATAAGTTTGATAAATGACATGGAAACTATGTGTTTTATCTTGGACGCAAAAGTAAAAAACATCTTCTTCTACAGATCCACGTGGCTGATAAACGACACTGTCTAAACCCTGTACCATGGCTCAGTCTGTATACACAAAAGTTGTCTACGGGAAATAAGAAACTGACTTTATACAGCCCTAAATTTAGTTTAACTGGCTTTGTTGTAATGATCTAGCTAAAGAGGGGAGCCACTGTACGAAAAATCCCTGCATACTCAGTTTAATTTAACATAACACAATGATACACAAACCTGTTCACTGAAATTGGACCAAAATATTTGCATTGATTTATATAAATATGGAGCCTGTTCATAAATGAAACACGATATGGCATTGGCAGGCAGAGTTTGTATTAATCTAGTTTAAATACTTTAATACATGTTTTGTTATTATGTCCTCATATGCATAACCCTAAAGTAAAAATATGTTAAACTTTCATTTAAAATGATATCCAGCACGCTACGCATAGCTAAATTCATCGAATCAAATTATGCATAATGTGCAAACACCACGTTTCACATCAAGGTAAATGGGTATAATTTGTCCATCTGGAGTGAGAGTGGAAGCAGGATGAATAAAGATAGAGAGCCCGATCCAGCCTCCACGCATACATGACAGAAGGAGTGAATTAACAAGCGAGATGATTAAAAAGACCCAGGAAGCAACCTGAGCTTTATGAACATCAATTACTGAGATTAAACTCTGGGAGGAACATGGGAAGATTGGATGGGAGAGGTGAAGTCAGGTGAGGTGGGAAGGGTGGGAAAATGTGCAGAAAATGTGCCAGAGATGCTTGGGCTGTGCAAAAGAGGAAAACTGTTTGGATGTTTTCATCTGACTAGGGCACATACAACAGCGAAAATACACAAAGAAACAAAATGAACATTCAAGAAAAAAACGTACAAAATCTAAGAGGGGCTTTTTGAAACATTTGTCTTGGGGTGAGTAACATGAGCTGGAATCATTATTCTACAGGAACTAAAAAAATAAAAGGTGATTTCAATGGTGACATTGAATTGAAGGTCCTTCTTGATGTCCTTCCACGACATACTTTATGAGGAAGGAAGGCAGCATGTGTCTGTTATCACTCATAACAACCTGTTCCCTTGCTATCCACCCAGCTGATCATCTAAGAATAGCACATGCCACCAACATGGAGAAGAAATCCTCCTACGGAAAAATGACTAAGATTATATCCTCATTTATATAACTAATGGCATCAACCTGTTCTGCATTATACAAGTGCAGGATGCATGGAGGGAGGGGCAATTTACCCACGAAGCCTGCTGACTTTGGCTATTCTGAATGCATGGGAAGCAGGTGACATTCCCCCAAGTCCTCCATTGATGGTATCCTGGACATTAATAAATCATGTTTCTAAGCAGCATCTTGTGCGCTGATCCAAAGCCAGCTTTTTTTCCACCGATCATTCACAATTAGACTCAATGTCAGGGGCCATGGTGGCGGTCAGTCCATCTAAACCTACACTGGTAGAATGGTAAACAACATATTTACTTTGGCTGATGAAATTCTGTATAATCTCTTGGTTCCAGTCATAACCCATGACTCAATTTCCAGTATTGTTCGGTCGCGCTGCTTCATGGATCTCGCGGCCCAATCAATCATGCTTAAGTAGTTGGTGTGTGATATGCAGGCTATCAGTACTGTGCACTAGCCCAGCTGCATAATCAGTCCTCAGGGGGGGACAATTCGCTGAGAAGGCTGGGATATTTATCTTTTTTTTTTCAGGGGTCACCTCATGCAATGAGCGACTCCAGCATGAAGCAGCAATGTGGCCATGAGGCGAGCCCTGGAGCCGGTTGTGCCGCATCATCAACAGCGAACAGCTGGCAGTGGCACTGCTCGACCTGGAGGGTCTAAAAGAAGGCAAAAATAGAAGCTGCAAATTCATCCATCAATAAAGCCTGTGATGGTTCATCGGTCTTTACAGATGAACCGCAACTGCTCTGTCATCTCTCTGCTCCGCGGCTCGAAGGGAAATAACATTGCATAGATGCAGAGGAAACAAAAAAGAGATACAGATGAAGGGTAAATTCTGCATGTTCTCATTCTCTTCACTTCTATCCATTTAAAATGCATTTTGATTTGTGCTTTTCTTATATGTACAGAAATGAATAGGTCTATAATTTGATCTCAACCGGTCTTCTAGGGGTGCCATCCTTCAGGTTTTGGATGTTTCCTGGCTTCCACACACTTGATTTAAATCATTAACCCATTAGCAGACAAGTGAAGAACGTAAGCCTGTGAAGAGAGCTTTTCCATAACAGGTGTGTTGAAGCGAGGAAACAGCTCAAATGTGCGAGACAGTAGCCCTTGATGATTAGAGTGTCAGATCTGTGCTCTAAGAACAAAATTATTTTAAAAAATTGTAACTTTCGATTAGATATATTAAGAGACAGGATAAAACCACATTAAAATCTCACTGGCATAAAGTTTAGGATCATAGCTGTTTTAAATGTGAAAGATTCACAATTAAAATCAAATGGAATTATGGAAGTATTTCAGCTAAGAATTGGAAAGAATAAAAACTGGGACACGGAGATGATGATGGAAATATTGTTTGCTCTAAAAGGTCTCATCCTCCTTCTGTTGCTGCTAACTCGATAAAATCTTACCATTTTAGCTTGTTGGCTTTTCTGAGTGACAAAGCAAAGATGCACGCAAACAGCTCGATGTTTAAACTTATCTGGGATATCTGTTAGCCTTGTCTTAATCCCCCTCTGGAAGCTGTCAACCCTCTATTTGTACTCTCCCCTTAACTTGAACAAAAGCATTCGGTAATGTCTGACAATCTCTTCACAAAGCCTCAGGGCACAGAACCGTTGGCTTTAATTTAGTCCTAAGGCCTCCTTAATATTCAGCCAACCCTCCACGGACCACATTTAGCCCGGTTTATGATAATCACAACCACTCAACAGTAGCAGAGAAATCTCTACGGGATTCCCCGCAAATACTCTGGGGCGAAAGGAGAAAGCTTTATCTTCATCAGAATACCAAAGAGCCCACCTCACATTGTACTGACACACTGCCCCCCCCCCCTTAACCCAACATGAATTAATATCTCACATTTGAGGAATAAAAGCTGACAGACTCAAATCAATGTAATCATAGGCTGTAAGGGGTTGGCTTTTGTTGAGGGTAGTCCGAGCCTTTCATTTTAAGCTTTGCAGGGTTTAAGATCAGAGAAGATGGCAAAGACCGAACAGATCCATCAATTTCAGGTGAACAAAACCTTCTGTCAGCGGCCCGACTGCAGAGCTGTCAGATGAGCTGCTAAAATTGGATCATTACGACTGAACGGCCCACTGAATGACTTCATCTGACTCACCGCTCTTCTTTAACAATCGCGAACAAGACCACTGAGGTGCTGAAATCTGTAAAACAAGCGTATAATACGAAAATAGTCTGACTACTCGTAATTTTATCGACTTGATAATACAATGACAAGAAAATGAGTAGATACCACTACCAGACTTCCCTCAGTAGCTTCCAGTATAACTAAAGCGTTTGGTCCTGGTTTAGCTGCTGTAGCTTTATTATTATGTTTTGTTTTGATTTGTTTGAAAAATGTCTTCTCTTATATTGTTCTCTTTTCCCTTTTCACCTGAGCCCAATCGTCTGTTTCACCAGCGGTTTTCTTTTTAATGCTCCTGATTCTTGAAGGTGTGGACTTTCATTTGTTCATTTGATATAATTAATTTGGTGTCATCTGTGTCTCCTGTGTCCAGCACATTGTCTACAACTACAAACAGAGCGGTTACTTGAATTAAAGAGGATGTGTTGTATTGATATTGAGACAAGACATGAAAAACAGATGTCCTCCTTCCAGAGACAGATCTGACAGCCTGCACAGTGATGCACAGGGTTTCATTCATCCTCACATCATCCTGTTTCCTTACTATTTTGAGGGGTTCCTTCTAATTGAGACATCTAATGCCGTCACTTCTGTACTGTGCTGTAGTCACAACGTAAGCTGCTGGTGTGACGCAACCAGAGCTTTATCTTAAAGTCAGTCAGTCATTATAACAAAGCACATATAAGGACAAATGAACATCATGTTCAATGCGAATCACAGAATAAAAATAACAAGACACATCCTTCTGCTTTGTTCTATCAGAACACATCAGGAATGAATGAGATAGTAAGTTCTTGAAAATAATTAGTTGATACTGGTTAACGACTTGGAATCAAATGGGTAGTACTTCTTGAAAGCATTTGTGAGCAACCGAACATTGGTCTCTTTCAGAGCAAAGGTTTCAATTCCCTTAATGCATCTTGTTTGGGAATTCCTAGTAGCAACTTATATTGTGCCTGTTATTCTGAATACCTTCAAACTAACCACAACTGCCACTAATCATTTCTTATCTATGCTATGGGACTTGTAAAAGTGCCTCTTCATTGTTGTTAGGGAGGTAAATGTATATCTCAGCATAAGACCATCTCTGTGTTAGTCAAAGCAAGTCCGGCCTCTACAAACACGCTATCCGTGATCATCACCGAGGCCTCATTAAAGCAGCTCAGCAACCAACAAATCAATCTGTGGTTTTACAGGATCACAACCACGACCAACTGTGACTACACAGACCTTCTTTCTCTGAATACAAATAAAAAGTCAACTTTTCGAGCTGCTACTACAGCATCCTACCTCTCATCCTCGTGTCTCACGGAGGAGCAGAAGGTAGGAGAGGACCCATATGCCTGACTATAAAAAGATAGCAAGCTTAGGCTGGCAGTAAAAATAATGAAAGTGTTTATATTCTGTGGCAGGACAAGAAAACTACAAAAGAAAGGGCACACAATCCAAAGAAATGACTGAAATGCAGACACACGGTGACAGCAATGATCTGACACAAAACAAAGGAAAACCAGTAAGGTAACCTGAGGTAGGGGATAAAAAACGAGGAGCAGATGTGGTAAATGCAAAGAAAATAAGGAAACTGTAGATAGAAGACACAAATTTAACATCGTAACTAAGAAACCCAAACACAACAACATGGATCTTTTCACTTCCTCTTACAGAGATCATAATAGGCAAGTTTATAATAAGGTCTTAGTCAGATGGATTTTAAATTCCTGATTTTGAATGAAAACCCTTAAATGCCAGGAGAAGCCTATCTGATGCCTTATCAAAAAATCTTTTGAAAAAAACGGAGTTAGCTTTTCTCATTAAGGCTGGTTTCACCATGACAGCTGATACTAGTTGGGTCCACCCTTATGGAAAGACTTCTTACGCCATCTCAACAGTGGCACAAACAGACAAATTCCTCTGGTTTGCTCCTGGGTGTGTATGGCTGCAATTCTGGGAGGAGTAACTGTCCCAGACGGGACACAGACAGATAGGGTACATCCTGTGGACAACAGGGACTGGCTGGAGAAAGACTAGATGGGTGAGGAGGTGGAGAGGCAGAGCAGGGAGGACTCTACAGATGTGAGCCCAGAGATAAGAAGCCAAGCTTTCGGAACAGGATAATGGCTTCCTGTTTGAACGCTCCACAAATTGTTTGTCAGGTTTTAGAAGCTTTGATCGTGTTTATCGGAAAATCGGACGGAGGCAGAATGCAAAAACAAGAACAACAAAGAGTCCTTGCGCTGTTTACACGAGTAACAATTTACAGTTGCCACTGTGACAGCAGTGACAGATCCAACAGGAAGGAGAAACATTAAACAGGAAGTTGTCTGGAATCTGAGGAAAGTACTGATATGAGCACTGCAGTTATTCTACTCCATTTCAATGTTGGACAGGATTTCTTTCTTACAGAAAATGTAAACAATGTCATAATTGATGTTGTATAATGAAAAATAATATCAAGAAAACACTGTAAAACAAGAATAGATTGGGATAATCTCATAGGCCTTCTGTGTTCATTACAAACTCCCATCAACCAACCAAATCAGAGTTTGGTTTCTTGAAAAAACACACTGAAATACTGTAGTTGGAAGAGGGAAAATGCAGAGGACTGGGGAACAAATTCAGAGCCATCTAAAGAAAGCAGATACAACTCCTACCGTTCCTATTCTGACACCAGTTTCATCTGTCTCGCATCCCTTGTCTTGCCTGCAGCCTGAAGCTGTTCAGGCACATCGTGCCCTGCAGATGGCTCTTTCAGAAAGAAAAATGAGAAATGTTTCTGTGATGCACAGAGACAGTGGTCTCAGGTGGGCCACTTGTCTCTGCACGCTCAATAAAAGAAAAAACCTACAGAAAGTCCAAAACGCTCGGAGGAGACTCAGACCTCAGACGACGAAAGAGAAGCGGAGTTTCAAATGAAGATTTTACAGGTGAAATAAAACAATAAAAAGAGAAATTATTATCAAATTGTAATGTAAAAAATTTGCAACGTCAGGCCTAATTTACGCTCTCTCCTTTTGATTGAACTATTACGCTGTGACCTTGTTCCCACTCTGTGACAGCTTTAAAGCACTCGGCTCACAGCCGGCCAGGTTTATCGCTTCTGAGGGATTGAGGCCGATTTGTCTGAGACAGCCGATGGCTCATCTGCCCTGAGGTGGTGTTTGGGCTTGAATACCTGATACCATCAGCTGTTTTAGCCAACTGTCCTGTAACCTGGTGGCTTGAACTCTGCCTGACACTACCACGACCTTTCAACACCAGAGTGTCTTAAACAACAGACTAAAAACTACATATTCACATGGTTATTCGCTTTATGTTTATGTGGAAGTCATTGACTTTTTTACATGCTACATACACAAGATGTAGCCTATTTTTTCAATCATTTGCATGAGGTGTGATTGTAATACATCTGTCTACACATTGGTAGCTACTCTGTTGCCAGCTACCACACGCATTTTGCAGTGGTTGCCATGTCTGACCTGTTACCCACATCTCACTGTACATATTTAAGATTTCTGGACTACCAACCATAGCTGTGCCTTCTGCAAAGAAAAGTCTAAAACATCTAATTTATTTGCTATCATCCTCATGCCTCCTCCCACGAGCCTCCATTTGGGGTATCAGCTCACAGCGAATCACACACGCAGACACTGTGAGATAACGTTTTCATGGCTTACCTCAGTTGATAAACAAAACCACTTACTCTCTTTATAGCTAAATCCACATTTTGGCCTTTTGTTACCAGCTTCAAGACTTCTTTATAACTCATGGGTCCTCATAGAAACGTCACCTTTTTCATCTCTTTGTGGGAAAATATGGACTATCTGAACATGTTATATTAGTAAAAAATACATTAAAAAATGTATGTTGCTGCTGGCCGGCCGTTGGATAAGACTTAATGAAAGTCTCAGCTCCCTGATTTCTTTTCGCTGTCTAGGAAAGTCCCTCGGGGTCGCTGTTCATCACACCGTGGTGACCCCATCAATAGTCTCTGCCCCAACAGCCTCCTCCCTCTCAGTTTACTCACTCAGCAGCTGGCAGCGCAGGACCTGCAGACTTGTCTTCATGGTATCATGTGGTCCGGCTCTTCCTCCACAGTGGTCATGGTTCTCTGCGGAAGAAAGAGGGGTAAGATGAGACCGCGGTCAAGCATCGGTGGGCTCTGCTCTGATTGCGGATGTGCAGCCTTTACTAAAAACGGGTTAGGAGAGGATGAGGAGGTCGTATACTGCTGCGTTCCAGTTTGACCGTTTCATCTTTCGTAATGGCTGTCATACGTTGGTCTCTCCTCTCATTATAGATAAAGTGAGCTACACAAAACTTAAGCTCCACTATAAAAAAAAAAAAAACACAGTATGACACCAGTCTCTAAATCAGAGCCGGCATGTTCCAGGCTGTGCTGCTCAGCAAAACCAATTATCGAGCGTCAAACACTGACCGGTAAGTGTTGTTCTGAGACAGCCACTCCGTGTATGCCAGTGAGTACCCGAGGGTGCTCTTTTGGAGAGTGACTCACTGATGGCCTTCAGCTAAATGAAAGGCCACACACACCTCCTTTCACCTCTGGAGGTGTGGGAGGTTTGCCTCTCTTTGTGGAGGTGCCTTAAGGCATCACACATGCTGACACACACACACACTGCTTCAGAAAAGTACACGAGAACACTGGCACACACACACACCCACAGAAAGCACCCCTCACATTACCTGTGACTAATCTGTGACTGTAGCATTTTAAACTGGATCCCCGCCCCTCTCTCATTGCAGACAGCCTGTGTTTTCTGAGGGAGGTGTGTGACAGGAGGGGGGTGGACAACAATGGCAAACCGCTGATGCTTTCATATAGCTTTATATCTCATAAATGTAGCAAAGAAGCAAGAACACAACATCTGAGTCATCCCCTTTATATTGCTGTCATTGTGGCAACCTTTTAATGCCCGTAAATATGTGGAGCAATGACTATGAAAGCCAGCAGGGACTATTTGGTTCTAGTTGAAAATACACTTCATTAACAACAGACAACAAAAATAAAAGCATGAACAAACAAATAGCAATTCTGAAAAGAAATGCAAAGCTGCCAGCAGCAGCAGCAGCAGCTTTGTCTTTTTTCTAAAGATGTGATTGTTGTCATTCTTTTAAAAGAAAACCATTGAGGCTGTGTACAGGTGTTTGTTGGAAAACTATGATGCAGCTAGCTGCCATGCCTGGACTAACACAGAGCAGCCAGGGGTAGTAGAATTTGTTCCATAATGGCACTGAACACAACACAGGCCGCCGCCATCAGCTTAACAACAACATGCTCCTGGGTTGATGTCACTTATTATCTTTTAACATAATTTCCTTTCCAGGAAAATGTTCTTAATTCATTTAAACTACAGGTATCATGGTTTATGTGTACATTTGACAACACATCTGTGCTAAAAAAGGAAATGCTAATTAGCCCAATGGTCACATTGGAAGTGGCCGGTCAAAGGTCGTATATCACAAGACAAGTAAATAAGTAAAGTTTATTTATATAGCACTTTTCATGGGTTACTAATCCACGAAGAGCTTTACAATAGCTAAAGGTGCAGGAGATTTGAGAATAGATCACTAATCATACTGATTAGTTCGATTAGTAAGGACGGGGCTATACTGCCAATACAGGTACAAAGTCATTGTAATTATTTTAATCGTATGCGTCCTCCTAAATTCGGCCATACTGGAGAGTAAAATATTATTGAGCAGTTTTATAGCCACACAGTTATCAGCATGGTGGAAAGCTGAACAGGCTTTTGTACAGTTGCGTCTTCAGGAGGGACAAATCAGTATGTATGAAGCATTTTACGGTGCTCCGAACTGACAAAACAAATCTACAGTTCCTCTCCGGGTTTGTTTATTATGTTTCTAAACAGAAATGAAGTGAGAATGACTGTACACAAAGGTACCAAAATAAAATCTACACAAGCTGTAAGGACACTTACAAGATCGAGATGACAGATGTCCTCACAATTTTGCCCCTCCTCAGAGTGTTCGGAAAAGGAAAAAACAGCAATGCTCGGTTGTAATATGTTAGTTGTAACTGCCAAAAGATGAGTATAGATAGATACTGTAGATAGATACTGTAGATAGATAGATAGATAGATAGATAGATAGATAGATAGATAGATAG
>CAJRST010006668.1:16665527-16679356 GCA_907169785.1 Menidia menidia | reverse complement strand
AGATAGATAGATAGATAGATAGATAGATAGATAGATAGATAGATAGAACAGTCCCATTGCATCCAAACATAGCATGATGCTGGGGCAGCAGCATCTACTTCTTTCTGCTACTTTTCACCTTCCCTGTGGTTTAATTTTTAGGCATCATGCTCTTGGACTAATGGGTTGAATGGCAGGGTGCAAAAAGAGCAGCTGAGCCCCTCCACAGCGATTATGCCTCATCAACGCTGCCAAAGCGGCAGAGGCGCACAGATACTCGCTTTAATTCGCGGGGCACGAGGGATGAGGCAACGGGTAGATGGATAGGGGAGAGAATCTAGTGACGGGGGAGGGCTTTAGGTCTCATGCTATGCAAGTGATTCATAGTTCTGCTCTGCAGACGTGTGCGGGGAAGATAATAAGGTCTGAGGGATCATCAAAACCCCAGACATAAGGAGAGGCTCACCAGCAGCAGCAGCTGACAGTTTTTTTTATTACACTCACAAACACAGAAAACTGGATGTTATTCAATTAAAAATCACATATGTTGAAACCCTGTAAAAGACTGAAAAAAGAAAATCCAACTAATAACAAAAGAAAGCCCCAACATGCAGAATATGATGGAAAATGAATTGTCCTAGTTTTGTTTCAAGTGTTTTTATTTACTTTTAATGAAGATCAGTGTACAGTCTGGTGGAAAGTATATTTTTTAAAAAGCCTGTTTTTAATTCTCCGCATACTTCAAGCCTCTGTATATCTTTCCCTAAAGACAGTGTTAGCAGTGACTGCAATGTGCGTGAAACTGGATGTTCTGTACCGTAGAAAAAAGCACAAATAAAACCGTTCATTTAAACCATGCGACAAACATGAAACAAACACACCAAAAGAACAATAAGAGAAGGATTTACGGGAAGAACTGTTGCATCTGATGCAAGTGGCACTTTGCACATAGCTGCCCAGCTTTCAACTGGAGAGGGGAAAAAGTTGCATGGCAACTGACATCCACACAGACGGCAGCTATCACCATAGCAACCTTTATGGTACATTAGATTATATTCAGATTCATTCACAAGGACATTTCAGGGCTACAACAAAATTGGAAAAAATGGAAGAGGTTTGGAAATTGTCATCCAACAAAGAAAATAAAAACATTTTGGTTACGATCTGGACGCCCAGAAAATCTGAAAAGTGTTTTATTGGAGAGGGTGCAGACCAGAGACCAAAGACAAGGTCACCCGAGACAGCAGAAAGAAATGAGCCCGTCACTCAATTGCACTGTGGCCACCGGCCACGGGGAAAACAATGCTTTTAATTTTGGACTTCCCTCTATTCTGCTGTTATGTATAGTTGGCTGTGGTGGCATTCTGGCCGCTTGCCCACCGTGGCTGTAGCTCGAGAGCTTTTCCATAACAGGAGTTGAGGAGGGAAGGGGGAGTGTGGGAGCAAATGGACGACGGTGTGAACAACAGTGTTGTGCTCTCACAGTCGACTGATAACTGGACCTCCAATAACAGCTGCTCCAGCTGCTGCTTCCCTCCTTTCCGGTTTCGATGCTACGCGCTCTCACGCTGTCGGTTTGTCTCTCTGTAACGGTATAAACGCCTAACGTCTGCCTAAAGAGGACCAAAGAAACCAAAAACACAGGTGCTTACAGCAAAATACAGTGATCTCTAAAGACCTGAAAAACAAGTCACTTCTTAACTATCCCAGGAGGATCCGGAAGGATCAGAAACAGTCGACAGTGTCGTGCCGTGTAAAAGTCTGGTTGCGCCACTGTGGAATTCACCGCATCAAAGCTTCGGTTTTAATGTGATCTCAGAGTTTAGATCTATTTCAAGTTGTGCAAAAACAGCTTTCCTCAGCCTTGCCCTTCCTCAGCGACCCAGGGGACGCGCGCACTCAGAGGGCGCCCGTGTTTCCTATGAAGCCGTTTCACCCTTTGATGGAAATCTGCAAACATTCTGCGATATCAGAGCCGCTCAGTCTGTGCGTTTCCTGATGACGACGCCCGACCTGCTGCTGATGGTGGCTATGACTCAGGACTCACGAAAGGCAGCTCGTGCCTTGCTGTGCAACGAGGAAGCTGATTACTGCTCATGATTATGAACAAATCCGTGGTTAAGACGTTTTTCTTCAGCCGGAAGCTGAAAACACGATATCGGCGGCGGCTCGAGCAAAAGCGAGACTGTGGCTGACCAGTGGGGCTTTGACCACTCAATTATCCAGCCAGGAAACACACAGCAACTGAATGATTACAAATATTGATTGGATGCAACAACAGACCCAAATGAATTACAAGCAGCAACGACCAGAAGCCGGATTTCAGGTATCTTTCTTCGCCTTCCGGCCCTAAATGAGGCCTTACAGTCGATTTGCTGCGTGTTTGAGTGCTGACAGGCGAGCAGGACGAGCTGCTCCTGCTGTGTCACGAGGGCTGGCAGAGGTTGTGTAGGTTATCAATCAGCATGCCCACCTTCCTTCAGGCCTCATTTGCAATACAGCAACATAGCAACCATTAAAAGAACATTAGGCTGCTATTCTGCCATTACTCTGACGGTAAAGCAGAGACACCCTCCCTCTCCCAGTCACGTTGTTAAACAGGAAACAGGTAAACAACAGTCAGAATGGCTTCCAGCACGGTTGTGCTGAGCTAAAGTTACAGCTTGACTCGGCTATTTAACATCACCACAGTCTCAGTATACATGCACCCGAGCGGTTATTGACCAAAGTATATGTGACACACTAACACAACGGACTGTGTGGCACATCAAAGCTTTCTCACTACACATCTACTACACGTCACTACACATGGAAGTTCTGCCACAGACAGACCGGGCTGCAAAGAATCTTATTTGAACAGAGCGGCAGCCTGGAAATATTTAAGCAGCCCCAAGTTAATGATTACTGTCATTGACTGTTTTGGTATGCATTCAGAAGTCTAACAAGTCTATTTTAAACAAGATTATTTGGTCAAATGAACAAATATCTAAAAATGATATAAAGTTTTGTACAAAAATATGCAGTAAGGTACATGAACTATCATCATTATTAAAGTGGAAATATACACAATTAATACCCGACTCAACCTTGCTGAGAGCACAAGAAGAAATAACTCCACCCCCAGAAATGCTGTTACTTTCATATGTCTGAAAGTCCAACATTGCACAGATTGATTTCTGGATTCTCTGAGAAAGCTGTCAGTTTGAATCCGTGTCTTGGCTTTACTCCTCAGGTTAACATATTGTACATGTCAGTCATGAGAAGCCAGGGCAGCGCAGCATTAAAGATGACACATTTGTCAATAGACATTAGCAGAGGAGGCAGCACGGCACATGTGTGGGTCAGTTGTGGTTATGTTGTGGTACTGGTTCTGATGTCTTCATCCACTTCTGACATCTCAGCTCTCAGTTCAATGCCAAAATACAGAATTTCACTGTCATCCCCCCCTTCACATCAACACTGTTCCTGTAGCTCTTACTGGATGAATTAATCTGAGGCTCGTTCAGCAAAGACTCCGCTCAGAGCCCCTGTGCTGGGAGGCAGCTGAGAGGGAGCTACAGCTTCAGCCTCTTCATTACACAGCACACACAGATGCACATCAGTGATTGAAACAATTTATCAGAGAAATTGTGACCTATCTTTGGCTGTGTGAACACGTCTGAGACGCAAGGGATGACTGGTAGCCGACTACAACTCCTGCCGTGCTAAGTCCCTGGAACAGGGTTTTCTTTAAAAAATCAGCTCCATCTGAGTCCTATAGGGGTAGTAAAGATTATAAGCTGAGGTTGTGTTTTATAAAGTCTGTAGGCAGTCAAGCAAGAAGAAAATGATCTCCCACAAAAGTAAATATCAACTAAGGTCTCCACTTTCAGGAGTTAGGCACATCTCAAATCAAAGTCTTCAAGGAAAGGCTTCGAAAATGAGGTTGGTCCAACATCAACAGAGTCAAATCAGTTTAAGGCACTCTGTTGACTTTAAGTCTCAGTGCAGTCAAATCAAGACCGGACCTAAAGAAAGGAAGTCTAAATAAATTCAAATTTGTCTACCCATGTTGAAGTTGTCAGTTTTAGTTGGACCAAGTGATGAGTCAAATCCTCCTTATGAATATCATTCTGTGGCAGCCTCCAGGATTCAGAGTCTTATCTCATATTTCTCATATGTAACATCAAAGCCTAAAAAAATCTATTTAGTTAAACTAAACCAAATTTCATTTAAAGTTTTGTCAAGTATGGGCACGTTCTACGGATTTCACAGCACCAGGAGAGGAGGCGTAAAAGCCACCTTAAGGCCAGACTATCAGTGTGAAACCACACACCAAAGTCTGGCTCCGGTACAAAGACTACCAGGGAGAATGGAGTCCCGGGGAGGACCCGTGACAGAAAGAGGACACCACAGTCTGAAAATCAAGCACTGAATGATCGGGCCCCTGTGCACAGTGCGGAGGTCAGAACTGACAGACATCAGCCCACAGGAGAGTCTTCAGTGGAGCCATTCCTGTTTTCTGCTTCTACCAGTGCTGAAATGGGAGGTTGAGAACTTTCTTATTCGTTCTAGGCCATGTAGCCGTAGTCGTGTGTTGACTTTGTTGGTAAAAAAACCCACACAAAAGTTATCAGATGTGGGTATATAAAATGTTGTTCCAGTGTTTTCTCTTTAGTTTAGAAGATTTTGTGTTTTCCTTACCAAAGTTTTCTTCTGTTTTTTGGTTTTGTTCTTCCTGTTGGTATGCAACTCTGGGCCTTTGCACTATATGCCAAGAGCCGACTGGATTATATTTGACTTTGTTATTCATGATGAACCGAGAGTCATACACCTGGGGACCTGCTGTACACCTGCCACAACTCTACACAGCCTTCCTCCCTTTCCCATGAGAGTTATCGAGCCAGGCAATGAAGGGCCAGACATTGGGATGCAGCTCATCCTCGACACTGTCTGAGCCATAAATTTCCTCCCCTCCATCTTCGCCTCTTTTATTCCTTTCATCCTTATGTGACCCGCCGAATGAGTGACTGGCTGCTGCTGCGAGAGGCCTGGGGATAATGAAGTGTAACATAAAAACCACGGCGCGTCATGTTTCGCAATGCCTGTCACAACCAGGAGGCGAATTTGACAATTACATCGCTCCAAAACATGTGAAAAGGGCTTAAGATGACGGCTTAATTCCTCAATGCTTGCCAAATGCATAATAACACCCCCCCGGAGGCATCACGTGCCTGAGCACTCATAAGAAAGTTTACGACATGTCCTTATTGGAAACAATAAAAATATTTGATCTATTTCTGTTTTCTTTTTTTTATGTTACCCAACAGATGAAATTCAGATCCTAATGTGGTGTCATGGTTTACTATGTGGTGTTTTACAGGAATTATAGGAGTTACGTCCCTGATTTCCTTCCTTTGAGGCTCTGCTCTGAATGAAATGTTTACTGGTCCAATGGACAGAAATGCAGCAAGATGGCAGAACAGATCAGGAGGGGGAATAATCAGCAGCCTTGAGGATGAGTCAATCATTAACCACCCCTGCAGCAGCGGCTTCAATTCTTCACCTTTTTTCACTTTTAGATATAAAACAGTGGAGGAAAACATCCGACCTGAGTCTCATCTTTGACTTCTCTGTCCCGATCAGGTCTCTGGAGGCCACTTGGTCTTACGGTCTGTCAGGCTAACAGTCAGATTGATATGGAAAGGCTGTCTTTCCTGCTTTGCCGTATTGATTATCTGAGGAGCACCGCTCGATGGGGCCACAGCAACAGATGACAGGCACATAATCCTCCACGTAATAGGTGTCAGAGTTCTAAATTTACACCAGGAAAATGGGCTGGTAGGTCTTCGATGAACTATGTGACCTAATCAATCAAAGATTGCATCATTACAAGTTCGAGCCGCCTCTTTAGAACGCAAACATTTACAAAACCCACTTGGAATCAGCTCATTTGGTTATAGAAGCTCTTTATTTAGCTTCCCGCGGGCTGAGTGAACCTGTTTCATGCCCACATGATCTCAGAGACGATGGATGATGGACCAACTTATCCTAAGAGCAGGACTGATTCCCTAAAGCTGGGAAATGTCAAAAACGGCTCTGAAGATCTCCCACAGAGGGATGATAGAAAAGGCCCTTTCTCATCTTTCTTTGCTCTCCATCTCTTTAATGCCATTTGATCCTTACATCTTTACTCAAAACGTGGTCTTCATTTACTACAAGTTGCTTGAAGCAAAAAGGGTTTAAGCTGAACATTTTGATTTTCTTCCTTTAAATAATACATGATAATTTCCCAAATTTAGAGTAACATCCACACAAAGTATCTGCTTTTATCACACGTATTAATACTATTAGCATGTGCATATACTGACACTTAGGGATTCAACTTCTTGTTTCATAGTTATCTGTCATATTTGTCTCTCCTGACCTTCTGACAGACCTTTTCCCATATTTTTTAAATGTAGTATTTATCTATATGTCTCCCTTCATTTGAACCCTGGTGCTTTTGCTTTTTAAAAGAAAATAGGATGGGATTCCTATCCGGCTGAGTGAGCCTATATTCAAAGATATGGATAGCAGATATATAAAAACAGTCAGTAACATAATATATAACAGACAGAGCCTGCATACATGTGTACACAGGGTTCTTAATTTTAGTGTTTAATGAGTAAACAAGGAACCTTCCATAAAACAGTGCATCTGCACTGTTAGGACAGCCTCAGTATGTAAGCTCACAAGCAAAGAAAACGGCCATAACTATAAATTTGTAGAGTCAAAACTTGTATTAATCGCTAGGGAGAAAATAACAAATTTGCCATCCGTTTTACATAAATAATAAGAGATGGACTCATAAGGAAAGTGACAGCTAAATAAAAAAGCATCTTCTTCTTGTCTGAACCCTCTGACCTTAAATTCCCCAGGAAAACTACTTTTCCCTTTCTAAATATATATATATATGTTGGAGAGGAGTAAATGTTCAGCAGAGAAAAGAGTTAAAAGGCAGAATGGCGGAAAAACTTTTGACAGACTGTTTGGCTTGTACCGATTTGTGTGTGTAGGAGGAAGTTAGCTCTACATCAGATTCCCTGGTTGTTCTTCGTCTGACAGCCTGTCTGCAACAGGTTCAACACCTATCACACCTCTGTCAGTCAGGGAAGGTGACGGCAACGATGCTGCCGGCCAAACTGACTTTTGGGGCATAAACCGAGAGCAGAAAATGACTCAGCAGGAGAAAGCGCTCAATCAGAAGGATCTAAATGAGTCAAGTCAACTCTTCCTGACCTACATTTATCTTAATGAGATCTCTTTTCATACGAAGGGGAAATATATAAGATAGAAATTCTTTTCAACCATCAAAAAGGGGGAATTTGTAGACAGTCTCGAAATTAAGACCATGAGGAATTAAAAGAAAAAATGGGAAAGTTTCTAGATTGCAATGAGAATAGATATGCTTTTTATATTGAGGTGTCTAATGCATCAAGCTCATTTTAGTCTATTCAGGATCGAGTCATTTCAACTTTAAATGTCCCATAAAAGACGACCTCTCCAGGGATTCCAAGTTCAGACGAACAGACAAGCAAACACCAGCAAAACAGCATGACACAGCAGTAGCACTGCAACACGCAGGGTGCTGTCAGACACCATCTATCCTCCCGCTTCCCAGCAGGCATCAGACCCAAAGCCACAAGGCCTCCCCGAACACACCTTACCCTCTCATACTGAGCGGCTAAATCATTAAAGAAAGACACTAAATCACGGTGGCGTTATAAAACCAGCACAGGCTTCGGTGCAAACTTTTGGCTCTGTTAAAGTCGAAGCACCATTAGCGCTCTGCAGCACAACCGCCGCTGCAACATTAAACTGAGAAGAAAAAAAAGCGTCTCCCACCAGAGAAAAACGGCGACATCGACTGAGCTGCCCTCACATCCAGGGAGGCTGCTCAGAAGGGATGGATATCAAAAGTACATGAAAGAGGGGCACAGCTCTCCAGAACTCCCATATCTAAACATCCTTCTAAGTGCCATGTATGAACATAAAAGCCATTTCATTCGCCTTAAGGGTGAGGGATCAGAAATGTACTGGTGGAAGATGATAAACTTAAGGGTTGGGCGCTCTTGGCTTGAGCTAAGACTAAATGCAAATGCTTCTATTGCAGAGAGTGACTCAGAAAGCATTTTTAATCCTTTTAAATCAACATAACATGACGGAAAAATGTCCTTATTTCAACATACAGAAGGCGGGGGACAGGGAATGAATTCACACCAATAATTTGTTAGTTACAAGCTGAATAAGTGATATATTTCAGAGATCAACATTTATACCAGAGATCATTTGATTGATATCTTAACGCTTTCATGACTTATTGGGTTGTTTTATTTATTTTTTTCAGACTGACCTTTGTCAGTGAATACAGGAAAATATAAGCAACTGAAACTAAATTTGTTAAGCCGCTGAAAATAACTTAACAACCTAATTTTGGAGGGTCTGGTTCTTACTGTGCTACTTGCAGGTGCAGTACCTCAACAGGATTTTGGATCATGTTTAATGCTTTAATGTAGTATTTTTTGGCTGAAAAGATTTAAGTGGAAGAAAAAACAGAAGGAGATCAAAAAATAAGGCAAATGGGAAAGTGAAGAACAAAAAGACTAATCAAGAAATGAGATGATAAAATCTGGGCCAAGAAACCACAAATCCAACTTCCTAACAACCACAGAGATCAAACATCCTTTAAATGTGTACATGAAAAATTAAATCTGAACATGCTGCTGACCTGGATGTAAACCAAACTACAGGAAATATAATATGCTCAGTGTCTTTCACTGTTGATTCTTGAATCCAATAAAAGGTACTGAGGTCATCATGAAAGGAAATAGATGGATCAGGAAATCCTTTTGCTCCGTGGACAACACTACAAAATGGAATTTGACGATTTGTAAGTGAGCAAAAATTCAACAATAGGCAGTGGAATTCACACTTTCCTGTTTCATCTACTATCAGGTCATCTATTAAACACACACAAACTACCGTTTGTCTGGAGCAGGACAGGAAACAAGACCCCTTTGACACATTCAGGAATGTCCATGAGGTAGACACAGCGAGCATGTACAGTACAAAAGCATCTGCGAGCCAGAGGAGGAAATATGTATTGTTCCTACTGGGTCTCTGCTTCCTGCCTCAATTTATGGCCTAAACTACAGAAACAGCGCTCGGCTCGGATTCTCAGTGACGTTCCTTACTCCACAGACACATCCCTCATTAATCTCTTGACGCAGCCTCTTGTCTGGTCACAATGGCAGGAACGAAAGGCAGAGGAGGGTGTTTTCGGAGGTATGAGTGGAGCATTGTACCTCGTTTCCTCGAGGGGTGCAGCGGGGGCCGCGGAGAGCCAGCTGGAACGAGGGTTCAAGAGGAGAAACATCCGCAATGAACGTCCAAGTCCCGAGATTTCCCGCCAGGCGACGACCACGTGGCCCGAGCCCAAAGAGCAAGACAGACAGGGGGAAAGATGGTGTATTGTTCTCCTCCTCCCCCCGACGCACCACTACCATTATTGAGACGGATTAACGCCAAGAGCTGCTGGTCTAAAGTGTGTGAGCCTGTCTGGGCTGGTGTATGCTGAGCCCACCACCCACCACCCCACACCCAAACCCCCCAACACACACACACACACACACACACACACTGAGTTCAGTCCCTCTCCACGCTAATCAGGCCAACATTTAAGGGCAGATACACTCAGCAAAAACACAACAACAAGGACAATAGGCCTCAAACTAGGATTTACTTTTGGATGAGCACCCCAGTTGCTCAACTCCCCAAACAGACCGAGGGCTTAAGCCAATTCCAGCGAGAATAAATCACATGTAGCTACGCGGATAGCCAGCCTGAGTTTGCGGCCGGCCCAACCTGGACATGATTTTAGTTTGAGAGGCCTTGAACCTAGAGTTTGATATCCAGTTAAAGGTGAACCCTCGCCTTGGCTAACCACAGGAGAAGACTAGATGTGTAAAGCTTGACGGAAAGGGACGTCTTGTTGACCCGCTGTAAAGACTTGGGGCTTTCTGTGGCTCTGGGACTGATGTTTACCTCCAGATGACAGAGGATTTGATGGTGTGGAGACCTGACAGAGGTGACATTTGAATGTGAGAGCCAGTCTAGAGGGAACCTTTCTGCACTGAAAAAAGGTGACATAGGGGCTGAATTGGGATGCGTGATTTGGATTTATATCAGAGAACACACACTTCGTACATATATGTCATACAATAACAAAATAATCAAGCTGACCAGTTCTAAGAATACAATACCTGAAAATATCCTGCTCATAAAGACATTTTTATTAAAGAAGAAACTGTGAAGAAACAGCCATTGATATTTTAAAATAGTGACCACCATGTTACCAGTGAGCTCAACATGCTACCCTTCTACAGCCTGGTACCATGTTATGTCAATCTGAAGCCATGCAATACATGATTAATGGGAGTTACAAGCTACACAATTAGAGGATTATGCTGAAGTTCCCTCTATTCCAATTCCACAGGTAGCCACTGAGTGCTTGCTCCATAACATGTGTTGTTCCAGTACTCTTAGATTAAAAAACATCCTCTCTTGTGTCCACCCGGCTGACCTTTCCGTTTGTTTTTCCTTTTCAAACGTATTTGCTATAATTAGATAGAAATGTGTTCTAAAAATACATACATTTGTCCAAGCTGTCAATCATCACTCTCCAGCTCACCCTTTTTGTCTAAATATGATCATGTCTATATTCTTCAAAGACCAGCATGGAGATGGCCAACAGCTTTGATATGGCAATCCACATATCTAAGGATGCACTAATACTTGGGCACAGCTGACAACGTCCCCTTCTTCAGCCATTAGACAGCGAAGACAGGTATCCCCGGTAACCAGACCCCTCCATCATCCGGGCTGGCTGTTGTGCAACTTCTCTGATGTGGGAGTTTGTAGCCGCGTGTTTCACAACGATTACCACACTTATGAGCTGGGACCTCTACAGCTTAGAATTATATGTATTTAAGAAGGACAAAGAAAAAGAAGAAATGGAAACTCTTGAACTCCACAAAGAAAGCCTTAATGCATTACTGACTACATTAGGTGCCACATTAGAAAGAACTAAGAAGAATTATTGTTTTCTCAAGTCAGCAAGGTTTGAACACATTAAATAATTATCTAGGTGGAAACACTTAGGTTCAAAGTAGTTAACACATCAAAAAATGGACAAAAGGGGCTTTGAATTAGTACACTAAGCTCTGGAACAATAGACCCCTGATACCAGCTTTTAAGGCCAAGGAATAAAATTTTTCAGACGACAGAGAGAACTGAATGTGTTTGTTTCCATTTTACTTTGTGCACATTGATCGGTCTGAGAGGAGACAAAGTGAAGTCATCCAGGGTGTCTGAAATCTCTCAAGTTAAAGCTGTACACATTCATACTCATTTCAGCACCAGCTCCTGAAAAATGAAAAATCCTTCAAAACATCCACCGCCTTCAAAACCCCTTCATTTCTAAAAGACTGATTAAACATGCCGATGACTCAGTCCTGACACATAGCCACTCAAATGTTAGTGTGCACATATAATCCCAGCTGGATAATTGATGAACCTCTGTGAACACACCAATCCAATTACTCTAAACCTGTTGAGAAAGTTGGGGAGAATTTCAGCCCTGCCGATGAATCTGTTTCCCAACACTAAAGAACTCACAAGCCTCAACGTGATTTGTGTTTTTCTGCAGTTACACAACGTTTCTGGTTACTTGGATTTCAATTTGGTGTTCTACTGAGTGTGATGCAAGAAGCTGAAGCTCACGGTCTAAGCTCCACAGAAGGAGCTTCAGGTAATACACAGCCGTTATGTCGTGTAAGAGGCTTTTACATGGATTGATCTCAGACGCAAAACATCCATCAAGTATCTCTCCCAGTTGCCTATCGGAGTAATAATGAAGCAATCAGTGCAATCGCTAAGCACACTAATTACCGGCACTGGCTCCCACTCCTACCAGCAACGTTTGAGACAGTTTTTGAAACGCCTTCCAGGAGAAAAATGTCCCACCAAGAGACATTTAATTACCAGAAGAAGCTGTGGTTCATCACTCATGCTCAAGCTACTAAATGGGTAAACAGTCGAGGTACAAGCCTGACACAGCATGGTTTGCATGAGAGATGTGTGATAGCATACACACACACACACACACACACACACAGGAAGGGTCAACGTTATGGATGTAGCAGTGGTTCAAAGCCGCAGCAGGCCGGGGAGGAGAGCGGCGGGCTTGTGGGTGATTTGTTTGGTAGGCGTCGGATGGGATAATTATAATTAAGCGATAAAGCACAGATGATCCACACCCCCAAGTTGTTACATCAAACAGGTGAAGGAGTGCAACACATGAAGACAGCGACTGCTCTATTTCATCACACGAGCACAAAGGATTATCAGAGATCTTATTCTCCACCCTCCAAGGGAGAAATAAGTATTGGGTAAAATTTTTTTGAAGAACTAGAGGCCACATCCGGTAAGTAATTAAAAGGCTGTGAACCATTCTTCCAAGAACTATTCAAATTCTGGTTTGCTGGGGAGTATTAAATATTATTTAGGTACTCGTGCTCACGAATGGCCAACAGAACCTGTTTGTTGCTCGAATTACTTGTGGAGCACCACAGATCTCAGCCCCTGCTCTCTTCTGAGCTCTATTTACATGCTGCGTCTGCTTGTTCAAGACCACCACGCACATTTTAAAACATTACTAATTTAGCCCTAATGAGACTCTGCTGTACATGAGGCTAAAACCCAAAGATAGCACCAGCTTTGCTCATCTCAAAGCTTTTCACTCTGGCATTAACTGGATGACCCAGATTTTTCTCCTTTTAAACGATAAGTCGAAGGCCATGTCAAATGATGTCGCAGGCGTGAATAATCTAGGAGTAACATTTGATTATGTCTGCAGGTTACTTAATTTCCCAGCTTTTACACAGTCAGGAATATCTAGAATACAAAGTTACGCATGTTTCTATCTTCTATCACCTTGGTTATACGCAGGTATCTGTCAGGGCTCCATCTGCCGTCTAAAATAGTTCAGCTCGACTCATTACCAGCACAGGAACACATCACCCATCTACTTGCCTCCCTGACAGATTTTGTATTGATTTTAAAATGTTACTGCTCACCTTGAAAAACTTCAATGGCCTTGCTGCCCAATAAGATCAAAAACTTATTGACCTGGCGCGCTCCCCCCTAAAGGGTGTGTTCCGCTTATTCTCCCCTGCTAACAAGGGGATCAGGCCTTTTTATTAGAGCACCCATTTTGTGGAATATTTTTGCCCAATGAACTCGTGCTTTCAGAGTTTTCAGCTACCTTTAAATCCCTTCATGAACTTTCCTCTTTTGGAAAAGCCTTTGGCAATGCCTGATCCATTTGGAAAACTTTCATTATTGTGTTATTGTGAACATCCATCTCACTCAGCTAACCTTATCCCTTCCCCTAAAGCACAATGCAATATTGTTCTGAGAAGTGCATTACATAATGATTAGTATTTTTTATGCATATTTCATGTTATGAAGTCCCTACAAATATTAAGCACAAAAATCTACTGGCTGTAGCTTTTCACTGTAAAGACGTTTTCCGCAGTGGCAGTTTTTCCCGGATATGACTTCGACATTTTCATTTTTCAATGATAAAAAAGACAGACCTGCATGTCTGAGAGTCAGCATGTATGTCAATAACTGTCTATAACTGTCAGCGTCCTGTGGGACTCAGTTGTCCTTTAAACCACCTCTGAGACAAACCCAACTTAGCAAATACTGTGTCACAGAAAATGAACGTGAATAACATTCTAGTGGCGTGTTTAAAGCTATAACAG
>CAJRST010006668.1:16653551-16665517 GCA_907169785.1 Menidia menidia | reverse complement strand
GTGGTGTCAAGAACCAAAGATGGATGCTAACACCAGCTAAAGCTATCATGTGTGGACAAAAATGACTATATAAAGGTCAAATACACCATCTGTATTGACATTAAACATTTCAATTATTCATTCTTTATAGAAATGAACAGAAGCTAAATGTGTTTCTACATTTTAATAGCAAGGGCTGAATAAAGCCTGAGCTACACAAAAAAGTATTTAATGAGACAAACAAATGAAATTCCTGACTTCTGAGGAATCTTTAATGCTTATTAGTTTGGAAGAGGATCCAAACCATCCACTTTGGACCCCACCAATCCTAATTTAGAGACACTGGATACAAATGGAGGAAACCGGAGACCATTGTTTCCCTCCCCAGGAGATGTCAACCAACAAACTCCGACAAGAAGTTGTGTAATCGTCTGTGAGATCAAAAACCTGTGCTCACATCTGAGCAGTTAGGAGCTTCTCTTTCATGGGCTTAAATGAATGTTTCATGAGTGTCCCGTTAGGGTAAGGCTGATCGACGGCCCATCAACGGTCGTTCACATCCACTAAACACCAAATGGACAAACCGGGCGGCTGGAAAAAGAGTTTGAAGGCATGAGAGCAAAATGAGAACTTTTTTACTTTATGGCGAATGCTCTGTATGAGTCATTTACAAATCCCCGCATTTGATTACACTGATGACCTTCACTGGTGGCCATCAATATTAAAGGAGTACAATGAATCCATTCAGCAGCTTTTCTTTTCTTATTTCTTTTTGGTGTAAATTACCTCAGCGTTTGTAGCTATTCAGGGATTAGATGGGTCCTTTCGTCCTTACAACCAAATGAGCAATTTCATCATCGGCACAACTCCATCGTTGCCTATAGTTACACACCAGGAGAGACTTATTTGTTTAAAATATTTGCATACTACTGGTCCATTAAAAGTTAAACAGCATGTGCAAAAGGAAAAGAAAATGTGTTATTAAAGGATACACGCGTTGTCAATAAAAGAGCAGAAAAGATATTTCTGCCTCTACACAATGCGGGACATATTGTCTAACACAGTGAATTGCAGTGTCCTTACAACACAAACGACACGCACATCGGCCGGTGCGTCTCATTTATTTGCAGCTCCTGGCGAACCCAAAAAGTCGAGTCATCTCTTCTTTCGAAAGAACGCTCGCTCTTTCTTCCGAAAAAGAGGAGAGGAAAGTCAAGGAGTGACTCCAGCGGCGCTTTCATTTTGGTTCACCTTGCTTACCACTCACAAACAAGCCCATTTGTTGTGCAAATGAGATAAGCAGGGTGTGAACATGACTTCTGTGGATCAGTAGTCCTGGGCCAGAAAAAGGGAATGCAGAAAACGTGTGTGTGAGTGAGCGTTTTTCAGAGGCAGAAGATCATCCAGTGGGATTTTTCTGCTGCTCCTTTATGCTGCCAATCCCATCACGACAACGTCAGCGTCCTCCCTCCACGAAAACGCCACTGTCTCCATGGCGATGTGGCAGCCAAACCCCCATCGCTGCCACCATCAACACAAACACACACACACACACACACACGTATGACAAAGGCAAAAGTCCTTTTTTACAAACTACTCTAAGTGTCTCAATGAATTCAGGAGTGCGGCTGTCTTTGATTATCAAACAGCTTTCCAGCCCCGTGAGGACACAAAGCAGAGCAGAAGAGGAGGACAATGGGACAAAACACAGCTCTCTAATAGGAGGTGATGACTACTACTTTCTTTCTTTTCTTTTTTTTATTATTGTTGTCGCAAATGCAATGATTATGTAATGTAATGTCAGCTCCCATGACGCGTTTTCCAAAGAAAACAGCAAATTAAGTACTATATGTTCATTTTTGTTTCCCTTCTAGATGAAATGAAGCCCAACATCTGGAAAATGAGATTTCTCTGCCTTTGTTACATATAAGGCCAGTGTCTGCAATTTTCAACTTGTGTATATACGATTAGATGCATTGAAACTTTTTCCTAAGACACAGAACCAAGTTATTTTGCTGCCTGAGACTGAGCAGCAAGAATAAAAAGTGACTGTTCGAATGACATGAATGTAATGTAACAACAAGGGACAGCTGGGCTAAAAGAGTAGCGATTGGACTGTAAATGGTTCTTAAAATGGTTTTTAAACGCATTCATAGCTTCTATGGATGAGGCGGTGTAGGACGAGACTGGGCGTTACTCACTATTCATCTTGTTGGTCTGCAGGGGCACAGAGATGACATATCCTAGCCCCACATTAGTGTTGGGCTACGATATGTCAAGGCGACTAGAAATGTAAAATGGCATAATTTTGATGTCAAAACCGATTCGTCTGAGGGGCATATCGGCCAGAAAACGTCAGCTGCACCGTTGGTTAGCTTCCGATTCTTCGGCAAACATAAAACTTGAGCATGACACAGAAAGCCAATGTTCTATAATCACAGGAGCAGCCTTTTTTTCTCTCCTGGCGCCCATTATTTGGACACGGCGTGAGTCAAAAGATGAAACACCGGCCTTGAGCAGGTGAGAGCAAACATATGTGCCGCGCGTTCGGAGAAAAAGAAACGGTTCCGTTTACAGAGAAAGGAGGGTAGAGCAAAGATGACCAAGCATTTAAGCGGAGATTGGGGAGCTGCTTCCTCTTCTCACCTCCGTCCACCGCCACAATTAGCTGCTGACAGTGACAGAAGACCTCAATAACAAGCTCCAGCACGGTGAGAGAGGCCCGCTCACTCCTCAGCATTTGGAGTCCCTTTAATCTGCAGCCACTCTCAGATGAGTCTCACCGTTAGAGGGTTTTGGTTTGAAGTAGCTACAAGCTGCAAACAGATGTACGCAAAATTAGAAGGACAGATGGGTACTTAAAAATCCTCACTGAGGGGATGTCTGTGCTTTTTGATTTAGGAAGATCAGTGCTCATATTACAAGGATTCAGACAGAGCAAGTTACCAAGGAAACCACACACAAGAGCCCGTTTTTTTTTCTTTTTCTTCGTCTTCTTCTTATTTTTTCAACCTGACAGGACCTGGCAGTGTTCTGGGTGAGAGGGTGACGATTTGCTGAGGTCACAGCCTGACGTCCATTAGCGGCTCTGAGTAATCCTCCCAGGTGAGGCCTACTCCAGAAACCAGCCGGAGGACACCTGCCAGCATTGTTCCCTCTGCGTCACATGAGCCCCCCCCCCCCCAAAGGGCTAAATCACGCCGGGTTTGCAGGAGTGACTTCTCGCTCCCCCTGGACTTCTTCTTGTCCAATCACCAGTCCTACTCATAATCCTATTAAACTCAGTCGTCTGCCATGAGTGGAGAAAAATGTGCTGACCGATCCCGGACCGCTAAGAAAAATCTGTGTCTCCTCCTGGTTGCCGACAGACTGTGTTTCCCTTCTTACATTCATTAAGATCTTTCTCCTGGGACTGTCTGGGGTGCTTCTCCGGTTTAAAAGAATCCTGGTGCTGCTGCGCTCGCTAAAAACCGAGCACAGCAAAAAGATTTTAAAAAAGGGTAAATGCCACACAAATAACAACTGTCAGGAAATAAGCATTTCATAGGCTGTGGGGATAAGACTAAAGTTAAGCCGAGCCGTATGACTTCCTCCTGCTAGAGAAGAGATTTGCTTCATCCCTTGTGCAGAACACTGCATTTCTGTCTCTGTGTTTAAAGCTAATTTTTATTTCTCCGGATAAATACGGATACTGTAAACACACGCCCAGGCATCTATAGCTCACACACTTGTAAAGGCATGACCGACACCTGCTGCGAAGGGGTCAAACGTCCGCGGCGCGAAAGGTCAGCTCACGCTGAGAGGAACGAGGGCCGGACGCCACAGACGTCCAGCCACTGACCGTCAGGACGCTTCAACCGAAGCAAACCCCCCGAGGTGGAGAACGCCACACACCTCAGACCACACAAAAACAGACAGGAGGGAATCAAAGAGATCGGAACCTCATAAATGAACCTTCCCAAACAGAGAGCAGAAGAATTCGACAGAAACGGCATAAACAGAAAACAACTGGAAGAAGTTATCGTTACCATAAAACACATTCCTGTCTCTTTTCGAACATTAGTTGTGATTAACGTTTTCTGAATGTTGTGTTTTCCTTTTTTTTCTTTTCTCCTTGGAAAAACTATATTTCCCATGTTAACGAAAATAAGGATTTTGGCTGTTTTTTTTTCTCCATCATGTCAGGCTGGATCTTTGATCTGAAAACTCTGAACCAGGCTGCTGTCGTGGCTAGCTTGCTAACGGAGCTGGTTAGCTTTGGCCGGGTGAAGTTTTAACAGTTTCACGGGGCAGCCCGTACTGTCGCATGATCGGATTCACACTAACAAAAGTCCCTGTAGAGACTTAGCGGCCCTTTCCTTGGCTCTGGGGTCCCTCTGGGCACAGAGGGTAGCCGTCAGAGGGTGGAGGAGCAGATCGGAGTGGCATGGCTGCAGCTGAGGAATGTGAGGAATTCCCCTTGTAAACACCTCATGCTTCGATGGTCCCCCACACTCTTATCTCCCCGTGCCCACCGCCCCCCCCCCTGTAATCGCGGGTGGTTATTTGTAAACCGGCACCCCCTCTTCTTCCGGCTGACCCTCCGGTGGCCTGGGCTTGGTGTGAGCAGGGGCCACAGGTGGGTTTCTGTTTACCTGAAATGCCACATGGTATATCATTCACCCCGAACCCCCCCCCCGCCCCCCCCCCTGGGCAAACAAAGCCGGTCCGGATACCCCTGGATACAGTTTAAAGGCTGAATGTCAACACTGTGACGGAGAGAGGTCAGTCAGGCAGCCCTGCTGGTCTCGCTCAGGGTCCGTCCAGTCCTACGGGGGGGGCATTTAGCTGATAGGATCATTAACGATCATGAACGTGGCTCCTTTGGAAAGCGAGCGAGGGACTTGGTTAAAGCACAGGAAACACAACAGGCCCCGGCTAGCTTTCCTCCCATTGCTTAAGTAAAATCCTGTTTGGGCCACTTGTTGTTTTGTCAGGCTAAAGGAAGGTGCAAAGTCCATCCTACACACACACACACACACGCCGTGTAGCACGAGAGGCCCACGGTGTGTGTGTGTGTGATGTACCGCTCTCTACCAGTCATGAGGGACGCCTGCTTACAAAGTTCCAAACCCCACCACATTCCCTCCGAACACTTTCCCACCGTTTTTTCTAAAAAGTCCGAAACCAGAGTTTCCCTTTTCCGGCGAATTTCCCTTATAAGTTTGCTCTGCCACCCTGGATGGGATAGCCGATATTTTCCGGGTGTTTTTCCCTCGTCAGCGCGGCCTCTTCCTGACGCCGGCGATAAGGGAGCAGCTGCGGGGATTCTTCCGCCAGCTGCTATCCCAAAATTCTTCCCAAAAAGCCGACAGAAGATAGTCGCACTGGGGCGGGAACGCGTGGAAATGACTGACGCAGACTTTGGTTTCCACCATCAGAGAAAAGCGGCGTGGGAATCAATCCCGACAGCCACTTCTCGCAAGTTTTCAACAAGTTTTTTGGGGGCGGATTGAACCAGACTGTGTAATCCTCAATTACCAAGAAGGGTATCTGAGCTGAAAACTGCCAGAAAATGCTGTTGATAGATCATCTTATCTGGGCTCACTTTGTCCACTCAGCAGCTCCACATGAACAACGTGGGGGTGCCATGCTCCTGGCAGCATGATCCAGAAGTTCTGCCAACTGAAGGAATGTTTTGAGCATAGGTTTTCACCGAATTAAGTTGAGTTAAATTGAGTAAGCAATCGGTCGGCTGGATAAGTCGGTTTCCCCCCCCCGGACACATCTAGCTGCTCCCAGAGCACAAACGCCCCGATTAGCGTTAAGTGCTCCTCTCCACTTGCTTCTTCCATAATACCCCCCCCCCCCAATCCACGGCGTCCCGGAGTGTCAGCTCGCTCCGACGAAGCTGTCAGCTACAGATGTCAATCCCCCGGCTGACCCCAGTTCCCTCCCCCCACCACAGCACACATGGTAATGGGGGGATTGTGTCCCCCCTCTCCAATCCCCCCCCCAGAACAAAGGAGTGGGGGTTTCTGTGGAGAGCGGGGCGACCAAACATTCCTGGTACAAAGGGGAGGGTGGTCGGCAGGTTCAATTAGGACGGATTTGAAAAGCTGTGCCCTTTGCCGGCCCGAGCTCCGCTCCTGAATGGGATGTTTGGCCACGCCGCGGCGTTTTTAAGAGTTTTCTCCTTTTGTTTGCTTTGTTGCTACCATGTAAACCCAAGCAATAAACAATTTGAAGGGTACTTAGGGCAGACATCTTCCAGCCGCAAGAATAATGGGCTCCTGTCTTGTAAAACTTTACCTTTTGGAGAGCCAGAAGGAGAGACATATTTTTGACAACTGTCACCAAAAACTCTGGTAAAACTTAGTTCAACTGCCCATAACAATAAATCTCAATCCTTTAAGGCTGATGCCATTAAGAATCCCTCAAAAAAGAATGGTCAAATCTGATTCTGCCCTTATAAAGTACAGTTGTGATTCCTGGGGAATCTTCCAGACAAGAAGCAACTCAACTTCTAATCATGACATTTCCCAGTCTCCCTCTTTCAACATCCACATCATGCCATCCATTATTGATGCTCTCCGATCATTCGGCATGCGTTTGGATGTGTTGCAGTGGCATTTTTTTCTGCCGTAGTGCCTGTGAACCTGTGATCAGACCCGCGGGTCTGGCACGGTCGCTGCTCACGAAAAAACCCGCAAAAGCCCAAATCGGATGCCCAATGTAGTCAATTGACAGGAATATTCTCGGAGCAATCAATAAAACCCAGCCGACCCGGAGAGAAGAGGGGGAGAGATGTCGGGATCTGAAGTGGAGATAAAAAAAAAAACCGGGTGTACATACCTTATTACACAAGGTGCGTCGTAACGTCGGGTACTTTGCGTATCCGAGGGAAACGGCAACTCCACAGCCCCCTGCGTCACACTTCACAGCATCCACACGCACATGTTGCCGGTCCCCCGCCGAGAAATGTCAAAGCCAAACGCTGCGGAGAGCAATCTCCTGAGCTCCAGAGGTGGACTTCTGGCGCGGAGCGACCCTGAGAGGCGACGCGCACCGGGGTTTTTTTTGTGGTCTTTTTCTTTTTTTTTCTTTCCAGGCTCTGGACTAGATGCGCAGGGCGCCACCCCTTCCCGGACCTCTGGACGCGTGAGCCCACCTTTCCTCCCTCAGCTCTGACGCCATAAGCAGCGATCCGAGACCTCTCGGTGCGCAATTAAAGGCGCGCAGGACGCCGGTGCCACCCACCGAAACGCGCGTACGGGCGTGGAATTTTAATGAGGATTGCTGCAGAGTTTTCCTCCCCGCGGTCGGGGGAGACGCGGTGAAAAATCCCCTCCGACCCCACAGGCAGAAGCCCGTAAGTTACGCCGCAGAGGAGGATGGAGCAGCCATAAACTCACCTCCTGGCCACCGGCCAGTCCGCAAAGGGGGGCCAGTAACTCACCACCGTGGGGCACCTGTTGATATGAAATCATTTAGATGTAATCGCAGAGCATCAAAACCAGCTCAGAGATTGTTTTTCTCCTCTGTGAGAAACTAATGGCTGCTAAAAATGCCACAAACAGTCTAAAGCTCCATTAAAGTGGTATTTTAAAAGCATAAATGTATGTATTGTACAGTATATAAGTAATACACAGATAATGTGCAGTTATAACAAGTTCAGATTTGTTATGAACACTTTTATTCCTCATGTCATAAACCTTCTCAGCAGCCCTTTTCTACCTTTACCTTCCTTAATAATGGCTTAATGGCTTTTCCCTTCCATCAGACCTTTTCTAATGAGGTTTGGGATCCACACTGGGTATGAAAATAACATTTATTGTCTGGTACACTGTGGGTTTCAGGTGGTGTCTCTTCATGACAGGCTACTGGATGCTTGATGGATTCATGTCTCAGTGTAAGGGGGCTAACAAACAAAGCACATCTCTGGGAATGAAAAAAGGAGCTGATGTCTAAATAAAAGCCTGAACAAAGACTAAATGGCACATAGATGGAATGAATAAAGAAAAGGGCTCTCTTTGCCTTTGAATATTTCTCTACATGAAAACCAAATCCTCTGCTTAGTTTATAAAGAAAACAACCTTTATGTTTTATAATAATTCAAACATATTAATGGAAACACTTGAATGTCACAGAGAACTGGTTGCTGTGAGGGTTGGGCTACATTTGAATGAATATCAAAGGTACAAGAAGTCATCACAACTCATGGCACTCTGGGAAATATGAAGTTTCCTAATAATCCTCCAGGCCCGCTTCCCTCCGCTATCAGGACGGCAGCTCCTCCTTTAAAATCAGATAAACTCTGAGTCTACAGAGCGGCCGTCAGCTGGGCCCTCTCTTAGGAGGCTAAACCACTTATCCAGCCATATGGGAGGGGACGGGAACACCAGTAACCTCTGCTGGTATGAAACAGCATGTTGTATCCGCACAGGCCTCTGCTGGCAAACAAAGTCTGGAGCTGGAGTTCTACAAACACTATAAATAGGACATCCACCCTGGAGCCTTTATTTGAAGTTTTTTTCAATGAGACCAATGTGACCACAAATGTCCAACACCAGCAAAATGCAACATTTAAGGGTTTTATATGAAAAAAAATACATTAGAGGTTATCTGAAGCATTCAGGTGCATTTGGTTTGATTAGAAATACAAATATGATTAAATACTCCTAAATACATCTCACAGGTAGGTTTGTTTAGATCCTGTTGCTATGACAACCTTCCTAAAACCAGCTTGATGGTGCACTGCGCCCTAATGGTCGAAGCATGTCATTGCACCCCTTTCCAAACCATGACTCCACATTTTCTGTTAGGGGGGGTGATTGACCCCCCCCATCCCAGCAGTGTCACAGTGCACGTGGCAGCAGCTGCAGTGCTTTGTATGGAAGACGCCAAAGTACAAAAGAGCAACATTTATTTTATTTTCATACAATACCTAAAAACATTTTTTTATTTACAATCGTTTTCACATTAACGGAGGATTCGCCGGCTAATGTGTCGCGTCGGGGTTTCAGTTCAGACGGCTCTTTTTCAACCTGGAGGCGTCTGCTGATGCTTTACGCTTGCGAGATGGTGTGTCTGGGCCTTCGTCAGAGGGGGCCGCCGTCAGGTAGTAGAGCTCGATGGCGGGGGTCGGCTCCTTGGGAAAAGAAAGCACACTGGCATCTTTGCAAAAAAATCTCAGAAACGACTCCACACGTCCGTAATCGGCTTTTACAAAAGTGAAAACAACCATGAAACGCTCTTTAGGCAAATATGGAGCCCCCCTGCTCACCTGCATGAGGTAGTCCGCGATGTACTCGGGCTTCAAGCACGTCACACCCTGCGACTTGGCCTCCGACACGTCCACCCGGAAGTCTCCGGGTTTCAGCCGGCTGAAGTCCGCGAAGAGGTGAGTGGTCTCTCTGTAGAGGGACGGGGAGGGACTGGGCAGAACCTGCGGAAAAAGGAAGGCCAAGTCACATGTTCAACAAAGTTGGAAGACTTTTTTTCCCCCTTCGTTTTGTCGGTTCGTTTTTAAAAAATCGTGCGTCTGTTCCTCAAAAAAATAACGGGGTTGTCTAAAAATCATTGAATGTGGCTCATAAAAAAACAAACAATTTTTTTTTAAAAATCAGAAGGAAACCTTGGCTCCGCCGGACTGCAGTAAGCGCCTGAAGCCTGATTCTCTGCTCTGGTCTATGTTCAGCATCACTGTCCATCCGCTGAAGGCTCCCTGAAAAACAAAAATGCTTTTTCAGCGAACAGCTCGAGCACAAACTCCGCGGGTGATCAGGAGCCGTGTGTGTACCTGCTCCTCGGAGCTGCCCTGCAGAGCTTTTCTCCAGCGCATGGCCGCCAGAGCCAGCCTCCTCTGCTGGGAGCTGATGGAGGGCAGCGCCTCCAGGATGCTGCTGCTGCCCCACTCGTAGTCGTCCTCCTGAGCCGTGAACACACAGATCATTGTGACCACGCACTCATATGTGAATCCAGCCTTTTCTAAAACAAATTAGGCAACTTTTCCACTGAGTTTGACACTCTGCAATTCGCCCGAGGCTCTCACCTGAATGAAGCGGCCCACTGAGCGGCAGGCCTCCAGGTAGGAGCGGTGCAGGATCCATTTACCCGCCGCCATGGCTGCCAGGTACTTCTCATTCCGCAGAGGACTCCCGACAATGATGTGTGAGCAGCTGGGGTCGAAGGACTGTTTGTCCAGGACCACACCGCCTGGTTAGCGACAGAAAAGAGGCTGAGTGGCACAGCGGACATCTAAAGTGGGATTAAAACTACTACACAAAAGTAATCGAGAGCTCAATTTTGAATCAAGATATTCAACCTGAAGTTACACATTACAGCAGAGACATAGAATGAAGGCTTTTAATTGGTGATTCTTCCTTTAATGAGCAGTTGTTTCTTTGTTGTTTAGTTTCTTTAGCTCCGACAGATCCCATCTGTGGTGTACTGCAGCTCTATGTGTTCTGAAATGAGGTGGGAGGCTCACCGAGCTCCTCTATGAGGTGGCTGTAGTCGATGCGCTCCTGAGGGCTGAGGGAGGAAAGCTGAAATCTGGGAGGGGGGGTTTCTTCTTTTTTCTCATCCTGAAACAAAAACCAAAAACCAAAAACAAACATGTGAGCAGCTGCTCGCAGTTCCACATCTCATCACTATAAATGAACCCTCACCTCGGGCTCAGGTGCTACTGGGGGGTTTGCCAGAGGAAAGGCGATGCTGGGAGCTTTGGGAGTGAGGATGTCGTCCTCCGCCCGCTCTGGTGCCGGCGCCATGGCCCCCCTTTGGCCCATTTGGCGCTCAATCACATCACAGGCGGCTGTGAGAGAGCAGACATACAGACCCGTGTGAAGGCCAACTACAGGGAGGCGGGATGCATTTCAGTTCCTGGGCTGTTAGTAAAGAATCTAAACTAATCCAGATAATACACTTAGCCAACCAAACATGTTACCAGAGTTATGCAGATAATCCACAAATCTACAGTCAGATTGTCGGCTGTTCATAATCGCTCACTAATTAAATAAATATGTGCTTAGTTCATTTAAAGGATTATAAAGGACTAATGTGTCACAGCTAATTCTCGTCCATCCTCATTAGACCTAATGGTCTCTGAAAAAAGATGAAACGGCTGCAGATTCGGGATGCTGCTTTGGGATTTGTTGTAGTTTCAATCTAAAAAAGGCATTTTACATCTTAACACAGAGGCAGCTGCAATAAAAACCATGTACAAGCCCAACCCTCAGTCTTTTGGTGCGACTGTTGTAGTGTTGAATAGAAGCGAATTCATCTCAATTGATGGGACTTCACAGTCCAGATATCTGTTGGAAAACCGTACGCTTAGGCCTGTAAGTCATGTGAAAGCGAAGAGGAATACATCTGCATGGATTCAAGAAAACAAGCTAGTAGAGCCACCCACCACTTTCATGGACTGTGAAATGGGGCAAAGCTCTGTTTTATGCTCTTACCCATCTCTACCAGCTCTGAGTCTGTCATGGAGTCCTTAAACTGCGGCCCGGGTTCTGCGGAGGGGGGCGGGGCGAGTGCGAGGGGCTCAGAGTGCTGCGAGGGACTGCCGGGCCACTGTAGGTTATCGGCCAGCTTGGCTCTCTCCTCCCTGGCTGTTGGGTCATCCCAGACTATCTGCTCGCTCTGAGATGGCTCCGTGTTCACGTCCATGGCGGCTTCTCTGGTCACCCTGGAAACAGGACGGCCGGACGTGCGGGTCACTGAGAACACGTCGGAAACGCACCTCAAGAAAACACGTTCCTGAGTACGTAGCGGCCTACAGACCTCAGAGCCTCGAGGGTCCGCCGGCTCCCGCTGCGTCCAGCCCGGCTCCCCTCGGGTGTCTGGGGGCCCGACTCGCCCCCCCCCGATGAGCCCATCCTCGCCAGTCTGACTGAGGTCCGCCTCCCAGTGGTCATTTTAGTGGCCGACATGATCTCCTGCAGCTGTCGTTGGAGGTTCTCTCTCATTTCCAGAGTGTCTGAATGAGCAAAACTCTTTTA
>CAJRST010006668.1:16585088-16643551 GCA_907169785.1 Menidia menidia | reverse complement strand
GGTGCGGGTCTACTCTGACAGTGATATCGAACCGGGGTCGGGGGTCCGGGTCTCCCCTCTGGGGAGCCCCGGCCCCCCTCCCCCGGTGGCCGTTTTCCCCGATATTCCCCGGTTTTCCCGGTATTCCCGGTTTTCCGTTTTTCGTCTTTTACCGCGGTATCGCGGTAGCCCGCCCACTTCCTTGTTTTTGTCACATGACTAAAAACAAGTCACATGACTAAAAACAAACCAATGAGAATCTAAACTAAAGCAGATTCAACCAAATATCTTAAAGATTTAGGGGGGGGGGGCGGAGAAGCAGGGAGACCGGGCTACCGGTGCCGGGGTCCGGTAGGGGGCTACCGGTAGGGCATGCCGAGTGCCAATGTACGTAATAATCTGAGAAAAATGTTTCTTTCCCAAGGTTTTCAACTTGCACAGCCACAGAGACTGCAATTATATAGCTGTGTATATATATTTATGGGACGTGCGGTCATCCTCACAAGACAAAACATACGATGACATATTATTATTTGTCCGCCGATCTTTATGTATGACTAATTGCGATCATTTTAATTGTCAAAATCGCTGAAATTGCACATTTCCTGTTGAAATACGGGGTGAAACGTGATGTGGGCAGCAAGGAGCCGAGCTGAACCTCTGATTGCGCAATCCATCCCAAACTGGGCTGTTGGTGTCTGTCGGCGTATCGCTGAAATACGTTTCTATAGTCTGATTTTGGAGTCTGGCTAATGTCTTCAAGAATGTCTGTCTGTCTGTCTGTCTGTCTGTCGTGTCACTCCATAAACTGTCCGAGAGGATTCGGACTGCTTGGTAAATTCAAGTGCACGCACATTCTTAGCAGACTTATGACGCCAAAACCTTCGGATGTCTCAAACATATTCACACTAGGGAAAAAAATCTATATACTTTACTATTATAGAATTTGAAATAGGGAATCGTCAAAGCTTGATAGAAATTACCGTGGTATAGCTATAACAATACTGTTTTATTAACTGAGCACTGCATCACTGTTGGTGGTGCATAACTTCAAGTCAGTCAGTTTAGTATTAATTGTCTATCATTTTTTGCCTATTATTCTTGTATTCTTGAATTTCTCCTTGGGGATCAATAGAGTATCTATCTATCTATCTATCTATCTATCGCCATTTTAATTTAGAAAAAATAAACCTTCAGAATATTGCATCAATGTTCATTCAAATAATGACAGTATGTAGTAATGTTTAATACCAATAGATGTAAGAGAAAGTCTTTTAGGTTTAGATACATGTTTATGTAGTCCCTAATAAGGTCAAATATGGAACTGAGTGAGAACAGCTCACTATGTAGTGAGTTTTACAAATAAAATGTAAATACATAAGAACAACACTGTGGGTTCCCTTTTATTCTTAAAATTTTATGTACAAGTGTGACTGATTTTTTTAATGTACATTCAATATAGAAAGTTTATATACGTAATATTACATTGAACATTTCACAAATTGCACTAGTCTTTCACATAGATTCATAATCAGTCATTCGTCATGTCAGCAGAAGCTCATATCCAATGGTTATTTTTCACTCATAAATATTCTAGTGCTTTTTGCATTCTGGGGAGGAGAATTACTTTAAAAATTATGAGACAGACAAAAAGAGTAGCTAGAGAGCAGAGTGTATGCAGAAGAGGAATAAAAGGCTGGCCATTAGGAGGGCAGATCTGTGTCATGACCTGACAGAATCATACAGGTCAGCTTCCTCCTGAGGGTTAAAGTTAAATTATTTTCTCTAGATCTGGGGCAGAGAAATTATTCATGACAATGTATGATTTGCTATGACATTTTCTTTTCAATTTTAAGACTCATCCAAAAATTCAGAAATGACAAATTACAAAACAGGGGGACAGTTCCAGTGCACAAACAATGCAAAATAGCCTCAGATGAGAACAGAAATTTAGGACTGACAGACACGATGAATAAAGAGGAAACAATTTCCCAATAACAAGCCTTGGTCTTCCCATTTCTTTCTGATGAAAAAAAAAATCTAGAGTAAAAAATATATTCATACAAAAAGTAAACTTTTTTCTGTCATTGGAAGAAACAAAAGTAGTACAGAAAAAAACAAACAAATGTGGTCATTCATTACAACGACGTGTTTTTGAAGACTGAAGTGTCCATCCTAATGGGGGAAAGGTGAGTGATGCTGCAGAGGGTGTTGCAGAGATTTTGGTGAAATTTGGTGAGGGCTGGCTCTGCCTGGATGTCGTCCTTCTGGATCCCCTCATCTGGGGGAGCTGAGCTGGTTCCCTCGGTGCCGCAGGCGTGCAGCTGCAGGGCAGTCGGGGTGCCTGAGCAGGACCACGGGGGCATCCTTCAGCCTTGGTCTCCAATGTCATTGTCCACAGGGGGTGGGACGCTGGACATAACAGTGGCTCCAGTTCCTGCTGTAAGGTAACCTGCAACTCCTGGACCTAAAAGGAGAAGAATTCGCCCAAGGTGTGACTAATAAGGTCGAGTAATGGGTCGAGTGCTACTGATGGACTACAATGATACACTGGACTGAAGCATATGTCCACACAGCATTTTTACCTGGAGACCACAAATGACCACATGATGTTTAAGATGAGGCGATGGCTTCACTGACTGCAGTCAGTAATCTGATGTTGGGTGTTTTTTGAATGAGG
This sequence comes from Menidia menidia, assembly GCA_907169785.1. NCBI lineage: Eukaryota > Metazoa > Chordata > Actinopteri > Atheriniformes > Atherinopsidae > Menidia > Menidia menidia. The sequence goes on along the minus strand of CAJRST010006668.1, from coordinate 16,640,892 downwards.
GGTAACATTTGTTTCAAATAAGACATAATGGAATGTTTTGAGATTTGATTTTGTAGAGCGTTACATGTAGATGGAATAGCATGATTAATTGTTGTATTTAGCTTTAAAAACATCTATAAAGCTGAATAGTCGTAAATAACCACTCAACCACAAGGAATACTTCAAAGCCAATGAGTTACCCTGGGATTTTAAGCTTTAAGGACATAATGGTATTTATGGCATTTTCCAGTTCTTATAGGGCAGAAAATGATACGAAAAGGTGAATGAGTAAAAATGGAATATTTTTGTTACTGGGAAAAGAAAAGATGATGAAATAAGGTAAATGAGGAAATGAGGATGAGGAAAATAGTATGTGGGAAAAGGATGGGGGTAAGGAGGGAGGGGGTGGTAGTAGGAGTCTACCTGCATCAGAGCAAGAGAGAGGAGGGCTGTGGGGGCTCCGCTCTGGAGTCTAGAGCCCACCTCGCAGTGGGCTGCTGGCGGCCAGGAGAGAAGGAGTGGAAACCCCTGAGGAGGAAATGTTCAGGAGAAAGAGGAAGGGAAGGCAAGAGCCAGGTAGTTACAAGACCGGAGCAGACTGAAGGGTTGCTGGGTTTAATAATGTAAGTGAGGAAAACAGCCAGGGGCCTTTTAGGGAAAAGCAAAGCATTGATCATTCCAAAGGGATCAAAGCAAGGTAATTAAGACCTACCTTCAAAACAATCCAAGATAGTTTTTGAACAAACATTTGCAGTATTTTGCTTATTAAAACGCTTTGATATTGGGCATCAATTAACATTTTACCTGTCAAGTAGCCTGCGGTCTGGGAGTCTGAGATGAAAAGATCGTGTTTCTGGTCTTTGAAGGCACTCCATACTGAGGACCTTGCAAGAATTTCATTCACCTTCAAAACAGTAATTAGCAAAGGGATTTGAATTCAAAGACAAAGCTGTCATTGCATTACAGGACAAACAAATCTTCATTTTTTGGTCATCAGTACATACCTGCTCTCCGAACTGCAGACTGCGAGTCATTGATTTGAGAGCTTTTACTATCTGGGCCTTTGTAGCTGAGGGGTTTTCTAATGTCTCCAGGCCAATTCCTTCCAGTAATTTCAGGAGGTATGGCACCAGCTCCACTTTGAGAGCCTGTTCAGTAGTTATGAGAGGTTTGGTTAAGACCAGACTGAACATTGTTTATGACAATAATACAACATAACGGGAAACTCACCTGAGCAACTAGTTCTGTCTGCTCCTTTTGGAACATGCGGTTGAGGGCTTCACAAGCCAGACCGGCCATGTCTGCCCGTGCTTTCATCCCAGCCATCAGGGGGCCAATCGTCTCCAGGGAAGCCATGGAGCGTACACACAGCTGCACAAAACAATCCGTTTTAATCTCCTACTTTAGGGCTTTCTAGTGTTGAGATTCAATCTGGGTTAAGATATGAAATGCCACCATGAGAAGAAAAACGTGCAACATCCCACCTCGTTGTCTGACAGGACGTGGATGAGGCGGATGGAGCTTTTGGGCACGGCGTTGTTCCTGTGGTTAAGTGCGGCCAGGATGCGAGGCAGGTGACCCAGAGGGGGAACCTGGTCGGCCAGCTGGCTCTGGGTGCTGAAGAGGCAAACTGCTGCTGTGGTTACTGTCTCCAGGGCCTCGCCCTGCAGGAAGACGGATGAAAGGGAGAAAAGCAAAAGAACAGAGATTTGTATTTATCTGTCCACATTTATCCACATCTCTATGCTTTAGCTTCTCCATTAGGATGCTCACGTTGGGGTTGTTTTTTTCCAGCAGCTCTGTCAAGGTTTCCAGGAGGGAGACCAGGAACTCCCGAGGCTTCCGTAGCACCCACCCAGGTTGAGCAATAAAGATGCGCAAGAAGACTCCACCAACTTCAAGCTCACCCTGACCAGCTCCGTAAGCCACCGTGAAATCATCTGTCAACTGAGCACAGCCACAAAGAGTTCATTTTCACACCGAGCATGAAAAATACAACTAAACTGTTTAACAACAATTAAATACTCACCCTCCAGTTCACATCAGGATTATCCTTCTGCTGTTTAAAGTGGCTGAAAAAAAGCATTTAAAACTATATTAGCTAGCAAAGACAATGATAAATCTAAGACAAATCACCATCTTGACAAATTAAACTGAGCTCATGTCAAACATACTCGAGCATCATCTCCCGGACAGTGGTGGACACTTTCTCCCTTGAGGTGTCATTCCAGATGAGCTCTGGGTTTTCATGTGTTCCCTCAAAAATGTGAACGGCCGCCTCAGCGTTGTCACGCATCGCATCCATAAACACACCCGGAAGGAAACGCATGAGTGTCAGACGCACCTAAACAGTGAGAATTTTTTTGATTATTAGTAAGGATCATTCTTCTTGTGTTTTCTTATCATAAAACAAATCCGTCAAGGCTGACCTTTGGCCCAACCAGCTTGTCTGAGGTCATCTTGGAGAAGAGCTCTGCAGTCTGAGTGCGAACCTGGGGGTGTGTGCAGTTACAGAAGAGGTCCAGCAAGTAGATCAGAGCACCTGTAAAAACACACAGATTATCTTTAACATGAACATATACAAAAAAATGGACATATATAAAGAATTACAGTTACACTGACCTTTGGCCATAGCCTCTTTGACTATCTTTGTGTTTGACGTCAGCGCATAGAGGGTTTCCAGCACCAGCTGACGGCCTAAAGATGCAGCAGGTGTGTTAGTCTAATGATACGGTGCAACAATAGACAAAAACAACGAATCACAATGTATATGACATGCATCTTCTTACTGGAGGGCAGTGAATGCAGCAGCAACAAAAGGTTGGACAGGACCAGAGACTCGGCAATGTTGCTCACACAATCCTGGTTTGATGTAACTGTGTTCACAACCTGCAGGGGAAACCGATGTGAGTGCAATCCGACCACACAGCGATCCGCACTTACGAGATAAATAGAGTGAGAACCAAGTATAAGTCAGATATACCTCCAAAACTAGCTGCTGCACTCTGCCAGCTCCATGAACCCGCAGCAAAGAGAAGAGCAGCTTGAAATGACCAATGCACTCCGATTCTGAGCCTGTAGTTAAAAGCAGAGAGAAACTCAGAAAAACAACATTTAAAACAAATAAGCCAAACTAAGCAAAAAGTGTACTAGGACTCACCAGGGTTGTTCTTGATGACATTGCGGAGAGCCTCTAAAGCCATCTCAGCAAAGCGCAGCCTCTCAGCATGCTGCTGGGACTCCACCTTATTACTCTGACTCATGGCCAGCAGAGTGTGGAGGTACTGAGCCTGGGAGCCGACATAGTCCAGCAGACTGGCAGCAAATGCTTTGGGGAACTAAACAAACAAACGGCAAAGAAAATTAGAACTAGAAGACCAAAGTTTTACCCTGAAAATTAAACATACACCAAGAGATTCAGGCTTTTCTCCTTTTTTCCAGTAATAACTGATACCATCTAGGCAAATCGGACGTTGCCAAATGACTACAAAACTAAATGGATCTGTAATACTCACCTCCAGTGGGAAAGAAGGTTGTTCATTGTACACTCGGACAAAGATTTCTCCCACTATGAGCTCTTTGCTGTGATCACTGAACAAAAACTCTGCACCAAAGCTCTTGTCGTTTTCTCCCTGTAAAAAGAAGCAGCATATTCACTGAGTAAATGCTCATGTGAGGTGCTCACAGCGCGCTCTCAATATGAAAACAGCCATGAGTCTCTCTTACTCTCTTAACGTTGCCCTCCTGCTGACCCTCCAGGAACTCCAGCAGCTCAGCCCGTGTTCCGTTGTTCCAGATCAGGTAGGGATTCTCTGAGTTACTATTTAGCAGCTTCAAAACCTAGAGGCAGCCCAAAGAGAGTGATTATCCCATCTGATATACGCATTCCAAAAACAGCTCTGCTGTATTTCCTGTTCAACTGACCTCAGCAGGAGATCCTGTCCCCAGCTTTCTCGAAATGTACGGTGTGAGCATGGCCGCTAAGCTCTTGCGGATGGTGGGGTTCTCTGGAGGGGTTCCCTCTAAACCGTTGGTCTCTGAAACAGCGTTGGTGCCGTCCAGGCTGTGTGGCACTTGGGTGTAGCCTCCCAGACGACTGAGGGCCAACAGGCTGAGCTTGGCCAGGCAGTTGGCCACCTCCTGCTGGTTTGTGTCCTGGTTGGCCTGGACGCCACTCTCCTCCAGGGTGTAGTCGTAGTTGAAGAGATGGACCAGAAGGTGCCAGAGCACACCAGCGTGGTACAGATGGGTTTGGAGGAAGAAATCCACCGCGAAGGAGCTGACACACTGAACTGCCAGTGCAGCAGTCTTTGGGAGACCCTGTGAGGAGACAAAGTGGAGTAAATGAATCAATGCTGGGAAACACATTTTCCTTATGTAGTTAGTCGTCTCAACTAAAATATTAGATGGTATCTCTTCACATAAATAAGTGTCTGCATTTACCGTTTAAGGATAAGTGTGAGCATAATGGAAGAATACCATTTGTTTCTCCATCATAAAAAATGGAATTTCATTTGAAATTGAATTAAAACTTCTTCTTTTTTTTTTAACTCTTCCTTTAAACTTTCAAGATCATCTCAACATCTTAATCAGACTGGTCAATTAATCTAACTGAAATCATAGACTTCTTCAGTAGGGCACTTCTACAGTTTGTGCACAACGTTTTCCATGACTGATGAGACGGTAGAACCCAAAAGATCTTCACCTTTCCATAGAACAAGATGTGGCAGAGGTCCCGGATGATGTTGGGAAGTTCAATGATCTTCTCCCTGCATTCTTCAAACTGTGCCGCTACACTGTAGCACTTACAGATGTGCCCGCACACCTGTGATACGAGTACGAGTTGAAAAGGTGTTAAAGAACTCCTTTCAAACAGAGGGCTGCTCATATATACACCACAAAAAACAAGGAAATGCCACAATGACCTACGTATTTAGTGATAATTCTACCTGTACAGCCATGTCCTCAGGTTTGCTGGATGCAGTCAGTACAGCAACACAACGAGAAAGAGCCTCCAATAATATCTGAAGAAACAGATCCGAACCGGTTAGCCACATGGTGCAGCACGACAACAACGCTCCATCTACAGAAACTCCCGTTTCAATACCTCAATGCCGTTCTCACGGCGCAGCTCCTCTGCGTTGAGAGCCGAGCAGTTCACCGTGTGGAAGGCCAGTTCAGCAGCAGCCGGCAGGAGAGGCGATGTTTTAGAGAAAAGCTGGTCATCCTCAGTCTCCATCGTGATCGTTTTGATGAGCATGGGGTAACCAGCGTATTTGTAAGGTTCCAGTTCTGAGGAAGACACAGCACCAGCATTATCTTATTCTGCTATTATAAACATTTTAGACTATACTTCAGTTACACTTTTTCCCGTATTCGAACTGAACGAAAACGAGTTTATCGATCTACGCACCTTGTTTATGTCGGTTGAACAGGATGCTCTGTGTTTTGAGGATGAGGATAATGTTTTCTGGATCAGGGCCATCCACAATTCGGGCAGACTTTGTGCAGAGAAACTCGTAGGCTTTGTTCACTTTCTCAAACATGTCCTAAAAATACAAATGGAGTTACTCAAAAGATTCTGAATAAGTATTCTAAACCAGAGAATACCTTCATATTGCAGTGATGGAGATTACACGTACCCTTCCCTCTGGGTTTTTGTCAGGATGGTACTTCTGTGCGAGTCTGAAGTAAGCTTTCCTGATTTTACTTTCCTCATGCCTAAACAGAAAAAAAGTCAAATTTCTGTCTTAACAATTAATCAAATGCCACAGGAGATCAACTTTATCAGCAGAGAAAATGTTTCAAGAGATGTATAATATTTACTGTCTAAAATGAAAACAAAAATAGAAAATATCTTCTACTCACTGGCCCTGTCCTTTGGGAAGGCTGAGAACTTCATATGCATCATCCACTGACATCTGAGGAGGCTTCTTCTCCACCTCCCTTTTCCAAGCTTCAAGAGTGTCTTTTAGTAGCTTCACCTGTCAGAGTAATCAAAGTAGTGGGTCGTGGTATCTTTGTTAGAGGAGAAGGACACTAAAAAGTAAGGGAAAAACACATACAGCGTCCCGAATGGGCCAGTTGGGGAAGCGAGTGGTGTCACAAAGATGTCTGAGGTAGTAGATGTTGCAGAAGAGCTCATTGTCCAACTGAGGGAAGCTGATTACAGGAATAGGGCAGTACTGGTAGAGGGCTCGTGTGTTGCTCTGCAGCCTGGGGCTGAAGTCTGCTACATGAGCTGCTATCTTCTCAATCATCATCCGCCTGAAGCAGAGAGTTCAAAGAAAAACCAGAGACTCAGAATCCATGGAAACCAGACGGTGTGGCCTTCCTACTGCACTTCTAAATGTAATGGAAATGGGCAAAAGTGAAGCAACGTCGCACCTCATCTCACTGCTCCAAATGGCCTCTGGTGTGTCAAATTCCCCCAGGAATATCTCAGAGATGCGCTCAGCCTCATAGTTTTCCAGGTAACACACCATTGCCTCAGGCAACACTGGTCCCAGAACGCTTCGCTGTACAATGTCCTGTCCCTTCGACTGTGGACAGAGCACAAAAGATTGTTTAGTCATTTTCAAACAAACATTCACCAGATGTATTCTGTTCAATAAAAGGTAAAGAGCAACATTTGAATTCATCATCACCTCCTCTGATTTGAAGGCTTGTTTCAAATGAGTGTACTTCAGGAACCTAAATGGAAAGAAATAACCATTCACTGCATATAAACACATTGTAACACTCAATGTTTTGATTTTTAATAGAAAGCATTTGTTAAAATGATTGTTTAGCATTGGAAGATGATCAGCAGACCTACAGATACATATTTTGTTTGGAAGCATTCTGTGGTTATGTCATAGTTTCACCTTGCAACAGGAAGCACATTGGAGCCTGTGTACATCATTATGAAGAAGAAGACTCCAGTCAAATAGAGTCGCTGCAGATTGGGGTTGTCCTGCATCACTAGGTACAGAAGATTAGCAACCTTTTCCACCAGAATGGGGTCAAATGTTAACAGCAGCTGGAGTAGATAAAAGAAAACAAAATGCCACTTTATGTCACTGATTAATTTACTGGGTACGACAGACTGACAAGTCTTTCAGCCTATATTTACCTGGACAATGTGTGGGAGGCAGGCGTTGTCACTGATCATCCTCTTAATCTTAGGCAAAGGACGGATAATGGCATTATCTTGGTCCCTTTAAACAAAAAAAGACAAGAAAATCTGAATTACTATTCACAAACGTCCTGATGAAATATTTACAAGTGAAAGCATGAAAAAAGTTGGAAAAGCAAAAGACAGTGTTTTCCACCTGCTGGGGTAGTAGGAGCACATGCTGATGAGCATGTTGAGGATCATTGTAGCCAGGTCCGACTCATTCATCACTGCCTGTCCTGTGGCCAGGAGGCACCACTTCAGCTGAGGAATGGCCTGTAGGGGGCGCCAACCATCCATCCCCTGCGCCCAGCAGCGGGTCTTTGCCGTGAGGACACCCGTGTTCCAAAACTCCTGCATCTGGAATACAGAAACATTAAAGTTAGGGGTGAAGAAAAACTAATGCCAGAAAAAAGGCAGGATCAGACAAATTACAACAAATTAGAATAAGTGTGAAAATTAATTCAGTGGCATTCAGTAACTGGGATGATTTTATGTCTCCAATATTTTTCTTGCGGATAAATTCAATTCACATTAAATAGCCATCTTTATTGTAGTCAATAGACATACCAGACATTATGCATATATTTATTATGAAAGGAAAATGGAGGACCCTCTTGTTTTAACTGATGGACTATGTCATTATCATATTATTACACTTTGATAAGTTGCTGCTGGCAAGAATCTTTATTACCAAAATGATTTTAGAGACAAAGTGGCCTACCTCCTCAAAACTAAAAGGCCCTCTTCTCTCCTTGTCTGCATTGCCAAAGTACCACTCCTTCTCACTCTCTCTCTTCATGTCTGGTGCTGCTTCCAGAACGTTGCTCTGTGGAAAAAAAAAAAACACTTCTGTTAACATATGTAACAAATAGAAATTAGTTTAAAAGAATTGGATGTATGGGTAGAACTCAGTCAACTGGACTGTGTAGAACTTTAGCATCTGGTGTTGTTTGACTAACTGATATAGTCAAAAGGTTGCAGTTCATACCTGAAGTGGCACAGTAGCCCTGCTGGTATGCAGATGAGCCAAGGTAAGCAGGTCCACCAAGATACGAACTCCATTTGAATCCATCACGTCTTTCACATTTTTCTGCAAAGCATTCATGCAAGATAGGGGAATAGTATCAGACTAAACCAACTAATCTGAGAGGAACCCACCACTGATTTAATCAATAATTCAGTAACCCATTTCAATGATTTACCTTGTTAAGAATGAGCTTGTTAAGAAAGAGGATGAGTCTGTCCCTTTCCAGCTTATCGGTACACTGCAAGCAGAGGCATGTCATTGGGATTTTTTATATCAAAACCTAGATCAAAAGTTTGCAAACACCAATCAGATACAGTTTGCCTGCACATACCCGGTCCAGCATGCCCACAATGTACTTTGTGTCTGTGAAGGGGCCGATCTCCTCGTAGCACTTGCCATAAACTATGGCAAGTGCCTGCAGGCACAGGCACTTCATCATGACTTTGGGTGTCAGCAAAAAGCGGTGGTAGAGTTCGTTGAAGAACTCGTATCTACAAACAAACAGAAGCAGGGTGGTGAGTTGTGTTTTTAATAAATTGGTGCTGGAAAATGACACTGTTGTATCTAAGCTTGTGGCTGAGTTTTAATCTTACGATCTCTTGATGGCACTCGATTCTTCATTTTCATCCTCCTCCAGGAGCAGGCGCAGGTAATAATCCCCAATCTTTATCTCATCCGAAAGGCACTCATATTTCACCTGCCAGAAAAAACACATGGAAGAACAGTTTTGAATGACAAATGGATAGATGTTATAAATCTATAAGCTTCTGTGGGTTTTATGACAGGATCTTGTTTTGCATTTCACTCATTTTTTAACATGTAATTTCACTGCTATTCCACCGATGTACGACCTGTGATATCAAGATTGGCAACGAAAGCAGCAAACCTCGAACTCCTGGTGATTCCAGGAAATGACTGTGGCACTGCCAAGCTCACGGTCCACACTGAAAGCACGCATCTCCCCCTCCAAAGCATCCCGCAGCTCCTCTCTCGTTTTAAGGTTCCAGATGAGGTTGGAGCGTGCATGGTCAAGCTGGAATCTTAAAAAGAACAGGCAAGGAGAAAGAAACAAACATGTCAAATAGACTGTCTCATTAGCTGTTACTTATTATTTAATTATTATATTATTAATTAAATTATTCAGCAAAATATATTAAAAAGTTGTTTTCTACCTGTAGTAGAAAAGCTCCCAATTTGATTCTATCTTAATTCTCTGTCTTCTCTTTCGCAGGATGACAGGCTTTTGGTTTGGATTCTGAAATCAAACAACAAGGAACACACAGTTTGTTATTTGTCACATTTAACTTTTTTTTTTTTAGCTTATAGAGAGTTACATTAGGATGGTGATGACATGAGCACAACACCAAAAATGAAATTGATGGTTTTGCTGGTGGGACAAAAAAACTAAAAACAATCTGATAAAAATACAAATGAGATATCTGAAAAACATGTATACACCTAAGAGCAACAAAGTCATCATACCAACAAGGGAAAAACACAAAAACAAGATGAAAGCACCAACATTGTGTGTACTTTCTGCAATTCTTGCTTGTGGAGTGCAAGTCCTGTGCTCAGTATGAGTTTTTTTTTTTAAGCTAAAAACAGAATAGCTGCTTGGGGCCTTCGGGCCTTTCTGTGTTGTCATTGTGAAAATGTGGGTTCCTTGTTGATATTGAAGTAAGACACACATTTTCATCGTGTGGCTGCTGTATATCTTTGGACTTCTAACCTGTCCAGGGAGTACCCTGGCCAATATAATTGTTCTATGGCCATAAAATATTGTTCTATGATTACAGCTGCTTCTCCCACAGCACATTCCAAGAGTTTTTAATTTAGGTGTAGTAAAGCCATAAAAAAGATTTCCCCAGTCATTTTAAAATGATGATTCAGAAGTGTTCTACCAACCTTTATCTGCTAAATGCATTCCTGTCTCAAAGCAAACATGAACACTATTTATTGATCTATAAGAAAATGTAATAATATCCAGCTAGCATCCATTTTGTGGGTTCTATTCAGTTATTCTCAGGCAGAAGGTAAAAATGGATTTTTAAAGAGGATACCCAAGATGACAGATAGAAAATGGGTTGTTCAGAAGAAAAAATATGGTATAAATTCTAGCAGTTAGTCTTACTTACCAGGTTATTTCTGTCCTGCTGCATTGTTTGACAGCACAGAAACCAGACAAGACAAAGGGAGGGTGGGGTAGAGACACAGAGAGATTATTGTTCCTCAGATCAAACAGAGATGAATCACAACAAGGGTCACAGGTCACTAAACTCTTAATGTCAAAAGAGACGGATAACCATTCCAAATTTGTTTAGACGCCAAAAAGGGTTGTATTATTTCTAAAACTCCCGAACCATTTCTTAACAAACAATTTATGGCGAAAACAAATAGAAGAATGTGATTAGGCTAAGTTCAAAGAAAGAAAAAACATTTAAGTTAAAGAGGAGCAGAAGCGAAAGAATAATGTAGATTTAGTCAGGATGTTACAGTTTTATTAGAAGTTGAAATTGAGTAGAATCAAACTGAAGAGGTGCATGAGAACAATTGTAACGAATAGTTTGGGTGAAATTGCAATGTGTCAACACAAAGTTCCCAAAGGCAAAGAAACAGGGACATTTTGAATTTAAAATCATTTTAAAATAGAGCTGCACTTCAGCACAAAAGACGTACAGGTGTGACTGTAATGGAAATAATTTGCCAAGCAGACTCTTTTTTCCAGAGAATACTCTACTGTATCTTGACATATAGAGTTAATTCGCATCACGCAGCACCACAGCTGAAACTGCCTCCATGCAAAATAAGACCAGCGAGAGAAAAGGCGTTTGGCTGTGCAATCTGCAGAAGAGTTGAGCGTCAGCCGAAGGAGCAACTGTTCCGCAAATGAAGACACTAGCAGTAGCAGGGGCTTAACACTAAAATCACCAAATTAGTTCTAATATCCCCCCAAAAAAAGAAGCTCACCTCTTTCTGGGCAATGCCCATCTTATCTCTCCAGTGCATCAGCACTACGTCAGCTTTCTCCTTGGCAAACTTCTCCACCTCTTTGGCTGCTTTGCCTGCAATCCGCTGCCACTCAGGCACCTTGTTGCGGTTAAGCTGGTCCTAAAGGAAGGAAATATTCAAATGATGGAATCAATCAATAATAAATGAAAAACACTTTCCACTCAAGCTGTTCAAATCTGCAAAAGTGTAAATTGGGGATTTTTGTCCAGATACCGTGGCGATTTTCAGGTTGTCACGTATGTGCATTCTGTCCACGTCTTTTTCTGGAACAGGGTCAGGACTGTCCAAGTAAGCCAACAGCCCCGTTGGCTACAAGCACAGACAGGAGAAATGGGGAGAAACTTAAACAGTGTACCTCCTCTGCCAGCAGAATGCATGGGCATAAATTCTCAAGTTCCTGTATCATCATCATTATATTAAGAGCTTCTGACAGGAGAGTTGGAAAAGCTTCAAATATATGTTTAAAAGTCTGAACTCAGCTAATGTCGAGCCTTACCAGGATCCTTTTAAGCAGGTTCATAGCCACAGGGTTCTCTGCTGTCCAGAGTCCCACCAAATGACGACTCAGTTGCCTGGAAGACCAAATAAAAAGTTCAACGTTAGAAGTCTGAGGTGTTAATAATAGTGCCTACATTTCTGTTGAGGAGATTTTGCGAGGTACAAAAATTTTAAGGGGCGGCATCCTAAATAACTACACAAAAGTGTGTAACTGCGCATGTATATTGAGGGGAAACCTGTTAGTAAGCATCCGCTGGTCCGAACTGATGGTGAACAATGATGTGTGCAGATGTCTTGGCAGAGCTCCTTCACTCAAGGCCAGCTCTTGCATCTTGGTGGCGATTTCTTTGTCTCCCTCCTAATTTTAGACAGAGGTGGGTTGCATAACATTATAGATTACAAGTTGTAAATGATCCAGCTGTCATAAGACAACTGACCTGCAGTACTGCAGCTCGAGAAACAACGGCAAAACCTACCTCAATAATAGCTTTCATCACCAGGCCAGCTCCCTTTACTATTGCCATAGAGGGATGCTAGAAATAAGGACAAAAGGATTCAAAACACAGGCGCCTGGTGTGAAAAAGCAGCTGTGTTCAACTTATTACATCCAGAGTACATTCATATTCAACAAACTGACAATTCCGCAAATGTTCCCTCTCCCACCTGAAACAGTTTAAATAATGTTCGACCGTTGGATGCAACCATCTCGAGCAGCATATCGAATTGCTGGCCCTCAGTTGTTTCACTATAGGGGGCGCACAGCGCAAACGTCAAGAAGTCCAATAAAGAGCTGATGACCAAAGCACCTGTTCCATGGTCCTGAGAAAGCAATGACAATAGACGAAAAAAGATTAGAACCTTTTTTTTCCTTTTTTTTTTTTTAAATGAACACCTGTTGATTTAGCGAAAAACTTATGGGATGAAAATTATTATGCTTCCTACTGTGTTTAAACATACCACGTTGGTGATGAATTTTTCAAGAAGGTTTTCCAGAAACTTCTTAGAAGAAAGCAGAGAAGCCTTGTTCAGCTGCTCTTGCCGCAGGTCATAATCATCATGCATTGGCTGGAAACAAAGACGGCCGAGGGTAAATGTGTGCCACTATACGTCTGCATGCTATATTTATTCAGGCGATACTTACACACATAAGGGCACAGAGCATGTCTATAGCAGCATGAGTCACACCATTGTTGTTCCTTTTCAAAGCTTTAACTGTCTTTACTCCCAACTTTTCCCTGAACCTGGAACGCACAAACAATTATGAAGCTGTAAACAAAAAGGAACCTTGCTTGAGACAAATAATAAAATAAAAGTTTTTTTTTTAAAAGCACAGTAAGAAAAAGGAGGTTGAGGTTGAATATAGAAAGAATTCATTGCTTCTAAAGTGGCTTGTTGTTTCTTTTGTATATCAACTATGACAGTATATTATAATAAAAAAAAAAGCTTATTTATTGTTTTATTGTGAGCTGTGTATTGACATTGTACGAGGGAAACACCAAGCTGCAACTGCAATGAATCTTTTCACGAAAACCAATTCTGACTTATTTGCTTCACATTGTACAAGGAATACACAGTAAATACAGTTCCTCTCATACATCTCAGTGACCCTGAAAGACAGGAGTAGAGGAGTCTGAATGTGACAGATAAACAGTTATGTAGAGAACAGACTAACTGGGGCAAATAATGGAAGGTGAAATAAGCATACAAAAGCAACAAAAATATAATTCTGATAGTATGACAGTATGACAGCTCAACTGAATAAGGTGCAGGGACATAACTTCCCATCTGAAGTACTTGTCTTGAAGCCTGAGATAAAAGTTGAAAAAAGATAAAGGTAGAGAAGGCTGACAGACAACTAGGACAGATTCTGGAAAGATCAAGAAGGGGTTTGAAATACTGGCAGACAAAGGGCAGACTGAGATGTATGGATTCATATTTACGCTGCATCTGTGAGTCCAGACCCTTGACCAGACCTTGGAATGACAGAGCATGCCTGTTACAAGCAGCTCAGCAAATGCAGATTTTAAGACAGAAACAAAAGCAGATGGACAGAGTGACGTGTGTGCAGCAGCCTTACTTCGGCAGCTGGGTGAAAGCCTGGAAGCCAGCCTTGGAGGCCACCAAGCGTCGAATGGCCTGAAAATGGCTTTCCAGCTCAGCGTTAAGAGTCGGCAGCTCAGCCTCCTGGGATAAAAGAGCCAGTATGGCATTGTTGATGAGCTTCTCTTTGTTCTCGGAGAAAAGGCCCTGAAGAAAAAACAAAAGTCATCATTTCCAGCAGATCTGCTCGCATAGACAGACGGACAAATTTCACAGGAAGCAAAACACTCACATCCTGAGTAACTGCATGAAGTACTCCACTGTAGGATATGTTGGCATTGAATCTGAACACGGCATCAGCAAAGTTTCCGTCTAAGCAAAGCAGGGAGAGTAAAAAAAAAAAACACTCAAAACTTTATGACTGGGATGTCAAACTGTGCTCGGATTTTTTAGATCACTTGTTTATACACTAGTCATGTTGTCATATTCAGCTGTACTGAAAGGAAATGAAAAAATCATAAATGTGTGTGCTTAAAGGCGTCATTTGCATGGAAGTAGTCAAAAATCTAACATGCTACATATGTTGTGCGAGTTGGTGGAGGAGAATCTGATGAGAGATGTATGTACAATCAACAGGTTACCAACAATGTTTTCTTTGTTTTGTTTTTTTAAATGCAGCTTTATTGTGATTACATTTTGACCCTTTTTTTATTTCCACATACTAGGTTATGTATGAATCAAAGACAGAACTGTATATCTTAAATGAGGGGGTGCATCAAAATGTTTTTAATTGAGCCCTTAAAAAATAACAGCACAGCGACCTAATAGTACACATCTAAACCTGCTTACTAATGACAAAAAAGGATGATTGTGAAGGCTCTGACTCACTGGGAGGTGCTGCCAGGAATCTGAGATGCAAACTCTCCACCTCTTCATCCACAGGCATGCTCAGCAAACCCCACCTTTGTCCTCTCTGCGTGGGGGCCATCTTGACGCACACATCCCTGTTGCCAGACGCTCGGACTCCATCGAGCAGGCTGGCTAACAGAGAGTCCCTGCAGACAAACAGAGGCAGGCTCAGCTCATTGTGATCAGTGCAACGGGGCACAGCTGATGCATGCATGATGGAATAAAGGCTACGAAGCCAATAAGCATCCTTGTACGCAAAACCCAAATATGGTGAAAAGTACAGAAAAATCAGAAATAAGTGGGGCCAAAGGTACGATTAAAAATGTATAACAGTGTAAAAAAAATGTCATTGTATACAAAAAAAATAAAGAAATTGGGTTTAAGAACCTTTCAGTAGAGGAGTACTTCCTGATCTGACCCCTGATGAATTCAACTGTAAACACCTGAGGGTTGTCTACATCACAGATGAGAGCAAAAACCTGAGGGGAGAAGAAACAGAGCAATGGTCATGGTTTATTGTTAGGGCAGTTCATTCCCGATCAAGCAGACAAGCAGCCAGCAGTTATTCATGTTATGTCTCACCTCTCCAAATGGTTTTATGGTGACTATGTTGTATGAAGCTGGGTCTCTTTCCACTAGACAGGTCTCCGTCAAGGCCAGAATACGCTTAACAGGCTCCTAGAAGAAACAAAAAATCCCAGAGGTCATAAAACATAACAAGATTAGTGATAAAATCCTCTGCAATAGTTAATACTGATTTAATCTGTGCTGTTAATCGGGACACCATTCCAGGAAAGATGGCTATCAGACATTGTCAAATGCAACCATTGAAAAGTCATCTTGCCTCATTTTAAAACTGTTGGTAATTTCTGCCTGCAGCCTCAGTTGCTACCACTAGAGGGGCATGAACTTGACAGCTTTACTATGCTGGAACTCAAACTGCTAAACAAACATGGATTACTGCTTAATTTGATCAAAGAGCCAACTTTTGAAAGTAGAATCATTTAGGGAAGTGGAAGGAGAACCTGACATTATTGGTATTAGTACAATGAGTAAAACAAAAAGACAGGCGGAGTGCTCTAACCGGGTGTCGAGGGGTGATCTTCTGCACCACAAACTCGGCTAGAGAAGTGATGCTCTCGTCCGAGCTGTATTTCCCCAATCTGTCCGTTACAAAACTCTCAAAAGTCAGAGCCTCCTTCCTCAGACGGAGAGTGATGCCAATAAAGTTTCCTGCGTGTTCGATGGCGCTGCGGATGATTTCATCTCGGTTTTCAGAAGCAAACAGATGCTGAGGGAAAGACGCAATGAGAGATGAGAACAGAATGGCAAATAAAATCTATGTATAGAAGCAAAGTACTGAAGCATGTGCACACATTAGCAGCTCTATGCCAACATACCAGCCGGCTGAAGCCACCGTAGAGGATGCAGAACCCTCCCTGGTAATCAGAAACCTCCACAAAACCCTCTACGTTTCGGTAGTCATAGGAGCACACGACTCGGTTTGTGTGGGGGTCGATCTGGTCGATGCCTCCAGGCGTTACCTCCAAACTCACAGCTTTCCGTGTGTCACTCCAATGATGCTTGTAGCAGTTGTAACGCTGTGGACAATAACGCACAAATGTTGTCAGACATTCAATACAAGTACTATAAAAAAGCCAGAACTTCAGGTCTCGTTACTTACTCTGCCAGTTATCTTCCCTTCTGAAAACTCTGTTCTGAATCTCTGTCAATAAAACACATACAATGACAACGTTATCTGTTGAATCTGTCCATAAAAACTACAAACTGATGCATATTTTCAAATAGATTGATGTTAAAAGTCTTAATTTAAGTGAATTTCATAAATTATTCCAGAGTGTAAAAGCCTTGTTAAATTACACTTTAAAAAGACAACAACAAAAAAAAACCTGCAGCCATGAAACTACTCGAAAGCATGAATCATCTGTATTAAACATCATACATGAAATCTTGAGAATTATGTGCTTCGGTGTGAATGAACAATGATGGCAGTGGCACAGTTTCTTCTTACCAGAGCTTCTGTAAGTAGCTCTGTTCGGTGCTCTGTTGAGAACTTGAGCGTTTCAGACTTCTTCCCGCTGCCTTTGCGGAACGTGAGGCTGAATTCCGTACCCTGACCTTTTCCTACGGGACCAATACCGCAAATGTCTCCATAAGGCCACTAAAAAACAGAGGGGGTGACACTTCACACTTAAAAGTCTATCATCCTTAATACTTAGGAGCAGAAAACACAAATGCAGTGTTATCAGTCCGTAGTTGAAACATCTTGTACACTGCTGAAAATTCTAGTACAATCTGAAAATGGTAAAGAAATTATCACAGAACCTTCGTGCATATTAACATTAAATTATGCTATTTTCTATTTGAATAAGTAAATAATGAGTGATTTCATGACTTAAACAGTACAAAGACATGCCTTCGCATTCACGTTATAGTGCAGTGGACACACCATTGGAATATCCAAAGGTTGAACATGAGTTAAAAATACCGTTTCAGCTTTTAGCCAACACAACAGACTTCTGATGGATTTCCAATAGTCACAGGGTGGCAGGAACAGCTCTTTTCACAAGCACCAATTGGGCATGCGTAGAAGAGCCTCCTGTGTGACTTCTGAGTTTCTGTAAGACACGTTCCACACATACTGACCTGATTCGTTACTTCTAACGTGGTAGGGTTGTACGTGGTAATGCCATGTGTCCCCACTGAAAACACGCGCTTGTATCTGCAACATAGAGATTAGCGATGACTCACACATGGCCCACCAGTATCAACCACACATGCAAGCAACACCTCCAAACAGCTCAAGCAATATCACGATATGAGCAGCGAAGGTGGAAAACATGGATACAGTTACCCTGCCAACAGTGAAGGGCCACACACTCTCTTGTAAGATGTCGTTTGTGCTTCATTTTCATAAATGTGATATAAATAAATGCTGCTAGGAAATGATGAGTCAAGGACAAGTGAGATCAACAGGACTCAGGTTTTTCGAGGTCTGCTTCCAGGCATTTCTATGAGGCAGTGACAGGAAAAAGGCACGAAAACAGTGACAGCTCAATTGCCTGCATCAACACTTCACTGGCCACCACTCGAGAGACGGGGTGTAATATGAGCATTGATTTCTTGTCCTTTCCTTTTCTCATTTTAGATATTCAGAGAACTCAAGAGAATGTGCTGCTTTTTCTCCATGTATCTGTGCTGGCTCTTTGACTCATACCTAAAGAAAAAGCAACCACCCCCTGTAGCAGATAGTGGCAGTTTTGTAATGAGCCACTTTTTAGCACTGAAGCAACAAACGCTAATTCATGTGAACAATAACGGCACTGGCAGCTCTCTTGCATTGTAGGAAGGAAGTGTGAAATGTGCACGTTTTTGAGCACACAGACATGTTTCTGGGCACTTGGTTGTGGTTTGGCAACTTCACTTGGCATGTTTGTCCAATTCATAACTTTCTGTTAAATGATTCGTGAATCATGACATTTGTGAGGTTTGGTAAAGTGAAAAGAATTCATTTTAAAAACTGTACAGTTTAAAGTCTGTACAGTGTGTAAATATGTCAAAGTGCTGTATCTGGTATGTCCACTCATGTATAACATTTCCATTTAGCACTTAATAGTCTGGTTAGCCTGCACAGTAAACGTGCTGACTTGGCCCCTTTCCTTCAGCACATCCTCATTAAGCCCACATAAGAGGAGGTCTGGTGAAATTAACAGCTGCTACTCTGTCAAGAAGCAGTCTAAAAGGAAGTTTACTTGATAGCTTACTTCCACATTACATATTAGTATTTGTGTAGGAAGGATATACTCAATTAGACAAGACAGGCAGTGGCCTGAGGCAAGGCCAGGGTAGAACACTGTGCCCATATATTAACGTCATAATCCTCTAGGGTAACGTTTCAACGTTATGACAATGGCAAGAAAATTAGAGGTCGACTGATTCATCATTTCAGTAAAAAAAAAAGCACCAACAAAATGTTTGAGAACCCACCAGAATCAGTGGAGTCTGGGGCTAATGGCAGCCTGTCTGTGCCACATACAGCGGTTTAACCCTTAGCTTTTTTATGGACTCTCAATACAGGAAGTAAAGATATACTTGTGCAATTCAGTCTTCAAAAATTATAGTGTGATGTTGGCATGCTTTGTGATCAGACAGCAGCTTTGTATAGATACTTAAATTGAGAGATCATCTTTTTATTCCAAACTAGTCCTTTCACATTATTTACTAAAAGGTTATCAGCAGTTATTGGTATAGCATACAAAGTATCCCTGCTTGAATAACCTCTGATACCTCCAGAATGTAGATATTCTAAAGTATGACGCGTGCTGCCGTGATTCCTCTCATCTTAGGGTGCTGCCTCTAGACATTTCTTGACCTTGGTGCCAAGCAGCTGGCTTAAATTGAGCGTCGGCAAAAACCTGGTAAATTATTCATTCACTGTGGCCTGACTTCCTTCAATTCTATTTCAGTGCACAGGCAATACTCAACAATCCCTAACCAGTGTGTCTCCATTCATATCTTATGCTGTTCCCCAATTTCAAGTACCTAACAGATGCAGAGTTTTTGTGAGGCTGACATTTGGAAAAATAACAAAGAATGACCAGGAAGAAAAATAAATGCACCAAGAGCCTCATGAAACTCTAAACTTTGCACTCGAGAAAAATCCTGTGACTATCTACATACTCTCAAAGATATGAAAATCAACCAGCAAAGACCTCTTTATGCATGCATCATGCTTTCACTTTGATTGAGATTCACAATTAAATACATTACACACCAGGCTTTATAAATATAGCTTCTCATAAGTAACATGTTACACTTCATATGGGCATAAAGCATGTCTTCCTTTCTTTGCAGTTTCATAATACATTACATTAAGCAACTTCCTGTATCCTGTGCAAGATTCCTCATTACTGCCTGTCCTATGCAAGTTAAACTATGCTCCATTTCTCACAAAGGAAATTAAGCTGCTGATGTGAATCCAACACAAATCCCTTATAATCGATAACAGAACATAATCTCCAATCTGAGACGCAAAACAAACATCATATTACAGAAAAGCTACGAATGATGGAAAGACGGAAGACTATAAGCATTGCAAAAGACCAACAAAACAATGGAGAGAACCAATGAACAAACCTAAAACCTATAGTTGCACAAGCACAAATCCTATGTAATCCTATCCTATCCTATATGTAAATGTGTTTGAGGAGCAGAGACTAATGAAGCCAGTCAAAGAAGAGTCAAAGTTGGCACCAATTTGCATGTCTGAGCACAAATAAAAAGGAATAGAGAGAGAAGAGCCCTGCTTTAAAAGAGAAAAAATCTAATTGTAAGAGACAACTTCGGTTTACTTGCACAGAAATTCTGAGAAATGCACCTAATTAGGATGACATGCAGGCAAGCCTAATATTTTCTACAACTGCTGTCACAAGACCTAAATTAAACACGATCATGAGCACAGAGAGGTGGGGCAAATAAGGTCTACTGTAGCTGTGTCTGGGGCAAAGTCTGCCAGTAATTAAGACTCTCAAACATCAAAAACTGCTCTCAAATTTGATTATGTCACAGAAAACACATGTAGAAATCAAACCAGATAGAAAAAAATGAAAGCCATGAAGTAATAACTAGTATTAGCACAGCATTTCAAAGTTTTGTTTCAACTTCCTGTATCACATTTGCAGAGATGCAATTCTTAGGTGACCCCGATTGGACTAAATGATATATTTTCATTGTGAACTAATATCCATTGGGGAGCAGACTTCAGCTGCTGTAAAGCAAGAAGAAAAGGCGAAAACTGAACTTTGTCAGATCCAATACATTTCAAAATCCAACACATACAATTAGAAGCTCAATATAAATTTATCCTACAAGCACAAAACAGCTTAATTTTTCTTTCCCTTTTCTCACTTGGTCTCTCCCTCAACTCCAAGCCTCTTTTCATCAGGGGAGTCAGTAAAATTCCCTTAAGATATTTAAATAAGATTACTGACAGAAGTGCCTTTTCACTGGAGCTGGACACATCAGGCCCAGAGGAGGGTCAGGTCATGTGCCGGCCAGTTCAGATGAACCACCACCAGTTCTTCAGTGCTGGCCTTAACACGCGTCTCTGCCCGTCAGGAAGCATTAGCCGGATGAACCAGCGATGATGGCTAATGCTCTACAGCCCAGCTTAAGTTACCAAAGTCAATGGGAGGCCTTAATGGAACAAAGGCATTTAGAAAGCAGGTATTGGTAATGTGAGACCACAAGCTCATTGCTCAGACTGAAGCTTGTGCATTCTATTAGCTTCAAGGACTTAGAAGTATCAACACAAGACAGTTTCTAATTTGAATGAAAATTCAAACACTACATCATGCTCATTGCCTTTGATAACTGTATGATGGACACGTCTCACCTTTTTGGAATGTATTTTAGACTCTTCTATAATGTTCTTGACCAAAATTGCACTGTTTTTCTTGGAACCGGTTATATTTTCCCCAGCAGTGAAATGTAAAGCAGATGGCTGCGATTTGCTTGCCAGACAAAATGAATGTCAATAACAGACGTTTTCTTGCCGAAGACTAATTCTGTCCACTGTTTGCTGTCAAAATCTGCTGCTTTGAGTTAGTTTTCATAAGCAGAGTACCTCTACAAAACACAGCGATCACGTCACTGCTGACAGTGGTCAGTGAACCCGTTATCCTTCTTTAAGATAAGGAAATCCACACAATGGAAGCACTGAGTAAGGAATTCTGGATTTTCCCAATTCTCTTTGGCCAGAAGATGAAAATAAGACTTTAAGTTAATGTTGCCTTGCACGGTATAATAATCAATAGAGGATTTAAAATGATCTATGCTTGAAAACCTTAAAATGATTTTCTGTGGTTAAAAAAGGCAAGCCGTGGTCTTACTTTCCCCTCCAGGAGTGTTTGGTGGTGTAGAAACAGGCCAGGTCTTTGTTTTCTTTGACGACATTCATCTTTTCACACGACCTGCAACACAGAGGCAGAGTAATAATGACTAGGTTGAAACAGCAAGCTACATACAAACACAGAAACAAAAAAAGTCAAGAGCATAATTAAAGGGTGCGTGTTGTATCATTCGTGAGACTACAAGAAGCCGCCAGAAAAATGCAGCCATTATTACATCAGATTTATTTACCATACACATTGCAACATACCGCGACACACACTTCACACGGTCATTCAACATTTTTCAGCACAGAGGGAGAGTTCTCCACCAAACACCGCCTCAGCTGCAGTGCTGTGTAAACAGCTATTTTCCAACTACGAGTGGTCTATCACTCCATGACTGGCTATCTTCACAGTTACAAGCTGTAACATCAATTCACATGGCAGCACATGACTATGTTACTGCCACGGTTTTCCATGCTGTCTAACTCCCCTTCGCTATTAGGATACAGCTTGGCATACACACACAAAACGGCACAGCAAAGAACCACATGGGTATGTGCAAACTAAACCAAATCATAATCATTTATTAATATACTCTACATGACTGGATGTTACAGCATGTCTGCCAAGGATTCAAATTTGGTTAAAAAAATGTTTACCCTGCTGGGTGGTTAAATGTGACACCATGTGACAGATTGTTTAAACAGGAGAAAAATAAAGCCTTTAAAGGCACACCAATCACAGGAACAGAGATGTGCAAAGGGAAGGGATAACGGCCTCTCCTGCTCTCAGTGCAGTAATTTGCTAACGGCTGCACTGTGACAAGGGGAACCTGTGTCAGCACTCTGCCAGGATCCTGGAAAAATCCCACTTCAGTTTTCCTTCCACTCCATTTCAGTGAGCAAATGACACTGTGAGCTCCAAAAAAAACCCCAAACTAAATCTTTTTCAATCAGGAAAGGGACAAGTGTCTGATATTTATAGAAAACAAGACACAGAAGGCAACATTTAAAAGCCTATATATATATTATACTCTTAGAAGGATGAATAAATAGAATAGCTATCATTTAATGACAGTATTGCTGAAACACAGTATTGCTGAAACACTGTCATGGTTCATTTTATTATTTAAAAAAAAAAGAATTTATGGAGACATTTTGCCATTGGTATCAAGCACTGCATAGTTTGTGCTTTTCAGCAGTAGAAGGTTGGGCACTTTTTTACAATTATATTACAGCAATTCATCAAGTCTGCTGTGATGACTGTAAAAAAGATACCAGGTTTGGGTCATATGGTTGCCCTCCCAGTTCTTATGGCCTGAACGCAGACCGACACAAATCATTATGAGGCTATTCTTTATAGATTTGAACGAGATGACACAAAAAATAAGAAACAAGATGGCAGAGGTAAACGTACTGTGGATGGACTGCATCCTGCATCATGGAAGACAGATGAACATAAAACCAATGAAACTACATAGATAATCAACTTAAGTTTTGGGATAACATGTAGAGATCCATAGTTACTACAAGTTCAGTGTGCAATTTCTGAATATTGCCTTCAACCAGGTCATCCTAAACGGACTGTGAGAGGCCTTTAGAAGAAGCCCATCAAAACAGCAGAAAACAGGGCCTGACCTAAAAAGGAACATTGTAACTATCTGCAAAAAGGTAAATCACTTGTTTGCTTTAGAGAATTAAAGATCATGGTAAACTACCTCAGCAGCAGTGTGAGTACAAGGGTTATACTGTCATGTGCCTTCACACCAGTATATGGCCTTAACCCTTTTATTAGTCCCAGTTTAAATAATGTATTTCATCCCTAAACCGCCCCAAGTAAAACTCGCCAGTGGGTAGCCTAGGCCATCAAAAAACAGTCTGGGGAATATATATATATATAACCTAAACTAAACCAAACCTACTGTAGCTATCAGTCATATTTAGTTTTTACATTTGTATCTATGAAGACTTTTTCCTGACCCCAAAACATGTTGCAACAGTCCCCAATTATATGAAGCAATCTTTCAACGACCACAGGAACTTTGAAGTTAGGAACTTATTCCACATCGTCTTGTATGATACACACAGTATGCAATTCAATTCTTGTTTACTATATACATTAAACCTGCGATGTTTTATCAACGACAGACACGAAAGAAACGTGTGGAGGGATACGAGAAGCCTTAATATGACCAATGGGACTTAAGTCCGTCTTTGGACGTGAGCTGGCCCCTATCTGTCAAGTAAATCCGTGACAAACAGCATTAACGTTACCTGTCTCTCAGGAAGCTAACCCAACTCTGCTCCATGGCAGCAGGCCCTGAACGGTTAACTGCCTGGCTACAAACAAGCACACTGGCTTTCCTTTGCGACGTCGAGACTATTGCTCCACCTTATGTAGAGTAACAACGAGACTCCAAATACTTTTGTTATCAGCGTTTGTTTGCCAAATGCACAATAGGGTCTGCAGCAGGCCAATACTGGGCTAGCCACAAGTTAGCGGCTAACTAGCACATCAATTATATCTGAAGGGAGAGCTAGCTAGTCGCTTTAGCGGCGGAGTTCAATCAAGCAAATACGAATAAGGCAAATATGGCACGTGCTAACGGTTGCATTTACCTGTTAAATCGGCAATGGGTGTTAATAGTAGCCGTCCCTCAGCCCCCCACCCTCCTCTGAGTGCGGCCAGTGCTTTTCAGTTTTCCCACTCTGATGCTGAAGGTACTCAGTTGCGCTGTATCCCCCCCCAACAAGACTCAGGACGCTGCCATATTCCTGATACCAAAAGCGGTCTACTGCGCAAGCTCGAGGCCAGACTGTCATGCGGCTGTCAGCTGATTGGTTTGTCTGGTAGCGGAATGATCGACGGATCTGACCTCAGATCAGCTTTTCTTTGGTTTCCTTAATGTTTGAATGAACGGATACTACCAAGACTGATCCTAGAGCGGTTCATTGTAGCTGATCGCTGCAGGGCAACCATTCAAGGCTTTTTTGTAGTTTACATTTGTGATCATTTATGAAAGAACATTAAATAAGATACCGATTTAAAACGGCAAAGAGAAACATTTTACCAAGTACCAAAATTAAAGTAAAACCAAATTGATTAAATATCGATTTTATCCAAACGCACAAAATCGAAGAATTAATTATATTCCGCAGTTTGTCCTATATTTCTACATTTCCACTGTTCCGATTGTTGCAAAGATTAGAAGGAATGCCTATGTTTTTAAGTTAAAATTTTTGGGGGTGTAAACTATGCTGTTTCTTTTTGGTTCATTATGGCTGTTCTGCCATCTAGGGATTATCTTCCACTAATGCAGCACTAAAGTGACTTCAAAATTAGTACAAGATTCATGAAACACAGCAGCAAAAACCTACTTAAGAACATACAACGCTAAGTATACTCAGATGCTTCAAAAGATGGACACAAAGCTTCTGTGTTATTTGCATCAGAAAAGTCAAAAGGACATATATTACAATGAAATACCACTAACACTATCACATTTGATTACTGGCTTGGGATACATTTGAAACTCATATACATATGAATAACAAGTAATAACATGAAATTCCCAAATGTAGACTCACATCTTCCTTTCTCATCTGTATTAGTTTTTAACAGTTTTTAGCAAAAAATGTTGGTCCGTCTTCTGCCTTTGATATGTGGTACATTGATAGTTACATTTTTCATGCTTACAGTGAGTTTTTAACATTACACATATTTCATCATATAATAGACCAAGATCCTCCTCAAGTGAATTTCTTTTTGATAGTTTTCCAAAAAAGTTTGTGGCTCTTCTGTTACCAAAGACGCAAAACGGAATGACAAAAAATCACAAGACCCCACAAACTAAAAGGTGTAACAGAACCATCATATAGGAACATAACAAAAACTAGCTAAAGTAATCTATGTCTTATTTTATGGTTTTAAACTACTTGTGTTTAATCCTTATCTGAAATTACAGGTGACTCACCGCGACTGAAGGTAGAGGGGGAACATCTTGGCCTCTGTTACTGACTGATATTGTACACTAAACTTGAGCAGAGCACCGCAGAAATGGTCACGTTATAATGCATCTGATTGGGTGACTGACCATGCGCTGCCCGTTAGTCTAATTCAATTACAGCAGGAGAAACATGAGGAAAAGAAAAATTTCCTTCTTTTTTCCTAGTAGAGTTTCCCTTAACAAGATGGGGAGTGAAGTTCTTTAGGATTTTGTGACAGGATGAGAAGGTTGTCTCACAGACTGCCTAGAGTTTTTATTTGTCTCACATGATGTCAAATGAGTTAATACTATAGATGAACAGCTACACTGAGTTTCAAAGCCAATTAACGGGGTCAAGTACTGAAATAAAATAAGTGTCTTAGATAGGAGTGTTAACAGAGTGCAAATGAAAGCATGGCAAAAAGTTTTGTAAATGTGTTGCCATAGAACAACCAGCTATTACAAAACTAAGGTTTTCCAAACAACAATAAGTGCCATCAAATAGAGGCATCTACAGCTTTAGTAGTTCAGACAATTAAACAATGAAGAGGAAGGTATGGTCATTCTTGATAATGAAGAGTAGACTTCAGCTATATTAAGCCACAGCATTGCCAGGACTAATTGTGTTTCTTCCATTTTTGGCCTTCTACTGCCATCTACTGCTTAATGAACCACGATGAACCAGGCTATACAACCAAATGACAGTTTTTCAGTGTGAAGACGTAAGACGAGTAGAAGGCGAGTGGTTAATAAATGCAGCATTAATAAAAGCATTTAAGAGAATTAAGTATTACATTTATTTTTACTTACATTACTGTGATCTATTGGACCTTAAGCAGCATTGAAATTACCCCCCAAAAAATTTGGTCTGGAAACTATATGCCCAATAATCCTGAGAAAAATATTCAATCACTATAGGTTAATACTCCATACCCAATTCCATACAGATACCACCACTCCATGCATACATAATCTTATAAATGAGAGAAAATCTTAATTTAAATATCTATATTTATTTATATATTTCCTCTTTCTTTTTTTTTAACATATATGTTATATTTACTACCTGTATACACGTAAAACTCAAAGTGTGAAAGTTAGAGATGAATGGTACATGATGCCTTCAAAGACAAATCGAGAAAGTAGGGTTTTGACCATGAAGACAAATGTTTGCCCAAACAACAACATAGCTATCTAAAACATAAATGTAAAGGTTTGAAGATTTTGAATATCAGCACGAATGTATATCTGACATTCGGCAACGAAAGAGTTGCTTTATTTATACTAAATAATATTCTAAAAAGGGAGTCAGTCATAAGCTATTGCTGTATCTTGTACGTCATGTCAGTAAACGCACCTCCCGTAACCAAGGCAATGACGCTATATTCTGTTGCCAAGGCATTCTCATGGCAAACACTAGCAACATAGCTAGGCTAGCAGATCTGCAAGATAATCTTATAGCTATTGTTTAACCTGTATTCATCTTCTTTGCCGGGTTTGTGCATACAAAGGTGTCTTCTTAATCGCTTAAAACCAGCACATCGCTTCTAGTCTGTTGCTCGCGTTACATAAATTAGTAAGATAGACACCCTTCTTTTTTCTTTTTGATCAGCCCAGTCTCCAAGCTAGCTTACTTAGATACGATAACGTCAGCTACACAGCCATCATGGTAAGTAGCTGCTATGGATAGCTGTTTAGGCCACCTGTTTGCTTTCTCTTGTTAACAGTTCTTAACGCATAGCTCAGTCTTCTAAACACGATTTTACTTCTGACTTCAAAGAATAGCATACAGCTAACGTTAGCAAGCACTTCCTAACTTACTTTAGCACGTTGTATGAACCAATTCACGTGAATAGGCCCTGTAACACTGTGCTTATAGAAAATCCTCTTCAGGTTAGCTGATGAGCTAATGTGGTCACTATTACACAAAATCGTTGTCTCTGTGTGGCTTCTATATTTGCAGTTAATTTCTGTCTTCTTTTTCTCTGTGAAGGCTTACTTTGGGTTTAATGAACACCACCAGAATGAAGTCATCAATTACATGCGATTTGCCAGGTCAAAGAGGATGTTGAGGCTCAAGACCATTGACTCCTGTTTTGAGGAACTCAAAGACAGCAGGTTGAGAATAAATGTGATTTTGTGTCATTATTATGATATAGTTCTACTTTTCTTTACTTTATATTAGCTTTACATGGCAAGGAACACGTGAAGGATGGAGCAATCGATTCCTTTCCGGTTGAATATTTGTGGTTGCATCTGTTTCCCTTTCTCGAGGTTGGTGGAGGAAACCTTCACCGTGGATGAGGTGAGGGAGATGCTCGACGGGCTGCAAGTGGTGGTGCGTGGGGAGGTGGAGATGGAGCTCATCAACACGGCCCACACCAATGTGCTGCTTCTCAGGCAGCTCTTCTCCCAGGCGGAGAAGTTTTACCTTCGACTGCAAAGTGATATCTCAGAACTAGAAAACCGGTAAGCGATGGAAAAAGAAACATGCCGTGTTTTTCTGCCAATTCTTGAATTAAACTACCGATAATATTAATGATAGCTGTTATTACAACTGTATTACAACTGCTCATACTGATGTTAAGTACAATAATGGTAAATTTTGTTTGCACAGAAAGATAGATAATTAATTTTCCTGTCCTCTAGGTTGCTCTGATGTGTGAGTAATTTACACACACTAAAAAACACATCAATATGATTAAAGCTGTGTATATAGATCAGAATATCATATAACAGCAGGAAGTGAAAAGGTTCTTACATTTGTGAAAATAAGAAATAGAAAGTCTTCAGTGCTGTTTAGATTCAGATCTCTTACCTGCCACTTGCCAGGGGAAAAGGTCACAAGGCCAATGTTTTACTGATGTGAATTTAACCCCCCTCATCATGACCCTGATGTCTGCCATTCCAACACGTTACTTTTTTTGGAGACTGACATTCAGCTTTCTGAAAACCACAAACTCTGCTGCTTTCTCTGCACATTTTACAGTCGGTTTATTTAGATCACAAAGAAAATTGCAACGAATCAGAAGAGGGATTTATCTCCAAAAAGGAATTTCTTTATTTATTTCTTTATTTACTTTCAGTATAGATATATTTCTGGTATAAATATATATCTATATATATATCTATATATCTAGATATATCTATATATATATCTAGATATCTAGATTTTTTTCTGTATAGAGAAATATAGATGTTGAGGTATGAATTTGGTTTGTAACTCAATTTGACAGACTTCTAGAATATACAGTCATTCTTTTATGTAAAAAAACAAAATTTTTCTTGTTATTGCTGCACCGTTTTCTTACCGTCTGTCTCAAAGCCTTTACTTGCTCATCCTAAGCTCATTAAACTCTGACTTGTCCGCTGACTGGCCAACAAAGGGAGTGAACCAATGGCTTATTTTTGTCTTGGTGTAACCTGCAATAAAGGTGATGATAAAAGATAAATAACCATTGAAATAAACTATTTATGCAGCTTTCCCACAAAAAATTATCCTTTATGTGGATCAGAGAAAATTCCGCAATAGCAAAGAGAGTAAGATACATTTTCTAGTCACCTGGGGTTTAATGAGCTGGAATGCATAGCGTCAAAAGTCTTTGCTCTGTACCAGTGTTGCCAATAGATTCTTTGTTTTTTTTTGTCCTACATATTTCAAAACCATCTGCTTTGCCATGTACAGTACATGTTTAGACATGTATATCTTAAATATTATCAAATTGTGGGCACATGACACTTTGACAAATGCATATCAGCGCGTTCAGGGTTTACTGGACATATTAGAACAAAAGATGTGGTTCCAGGTTGGAGGTGCTTTGAGAGTATTAAAAGCAGCTGTTCGAAGTGTTAAATATGACATTCAAATTAGTGTCGCTTTCAAACCCAAACCACACATCAACCTGTTCCTCTTTTTATCGTCAATATGTGGGAAATGGAGCTCGTACTTGTGCTTCAGGCACTTTGCATCAACCAAAGGTCACACGGTCGACTGTTCGCTATATGAGCTCATTTTTTCAGCACGTTTCCACAGATTAAAGGTTTTTGTCAGCCTTCACTCCTGAACTTCACACAACATCTGACCTCCATAACCTTTTACCCGCTTACAACACTGTGTTTTGGAAAAGTTACAGTGTTTGTAATATGCACAAGGCGGGCGAATAAACAACCCCTAAAGCTGTACGTGACAGAAAAGGTGTCTAAAACTAGGAGTACGCCCCATGTTACGGGCTACGTGTTTTCAGCTGCCTTTTAAAAACCACATTTAAGCCTCTCGGAGAAAACAGCCTGTGCACCACAAGCATATTTCTCAAACAAGAGTGCTAAACTGCCATCAGGATCAGCAAGGGTGTTCACTTTCCATGTCAAACATTTTCGAGTAACCAAAAGGAGTTTGTAATGTTCAAAAACGTGAATGTCAACATTGTGGTTACCCTGCTGTTGTGAACTGATGTACAGATATTGGCTTTCACCACTCACTGCTACTTACCGATTTAGAGCACAACAACAGCATTTTACAAATGAAAATTATTTTAAACCCGTTATCTATGTTTGATGACTTTTTCTTATTTTTTATTCTGTCCAATTCTCTACTTGTCTCTCAATCTTACAGGGAGTTGTTAGAACAAGTGGCTGAATTTGAGAAGACTGACTTTAAAACCACCAATAAGGTGAGCATAGCACTCACCTCACATGTAGGGCTTTCAAACTCTGCTATCTCTGTTGCCATTAATAAAGTCCTTTTAGCATTTTTTCACCCACATGGATGTAATGGAGGTAATTTCAGAGTGCACTGCATTCTAAGTTTTATATATCAACCCACCTGCGCCATAACTTGTATCGGTGTGGTTCAGAATTTACGCATGACTGAGGTTAGCGTGGTGTTGTGACACATATTTTAAGAAAAACAAATCAGCTGCAGCTGTAACGCAATACTATTCTTTGATGATTGCAGCTCTTCACGCCTTCCACAAAGGCTAGTTTAAGATGACTTTAAATAAGTTAGACAAAAGAGATGTGAAAATGGTGTGTTGTTTATTTTTTGCGTGCAGAATTACTTGGTGAACACATGTTTTACATGAAATGGGTCCGCGCATCTGTGCCAGTGTTTTAGCTGTGAACTCTTATTTTCATTCTAAGATAAACCAAGAAACAAGCAAGCCAAAGTTGGCACCACTGAATGAAGGTGGGGTGTCTGAACTTCTCAACAAGGTAAAGTTGTTTGGTCAGGATTATTTGAACAGATTAATCTTACTTATTTTCCTGGTCAAAACTATAGAATCTTCCTTTCTGGTTTTTAGGAGATAGGGAGACTACAGGAGGAAAATGACAAACTGAAAACCAGGCTCCGGACCTTAGAATCCCAGGTATCATCTATAAAAACATTAAAACAAACATGTAGCTTCATCTTTTCACTCGGTTTGTAACAACAGTTGTATTTTATTATTTTATCAGGCCATGAGCGCACTAGATGAGAAAACCAAAGCAGAGAGAGCTTTGAAAGACCTCCAGAAGGTGCAAGGTGAACAGCAGGTACCGCTTCATGTTTGTCTTACCGTGAATCTTAATTGTGTGTTCAAGTTCTATTTGCTTTTTTGTTGTTTCATTCCATTTCTACAACATACAAATTTATCGTTTTCATCCCAACACCTCTGCCATTTTGTTTTGTTTTTGTCCTGCTAACTTGGGCTTAAATGGTACGTATCCATCTGATTTCACTGTTGCTTTTGTTTTCTGTCGCTGTTAGTCACACGGCTTGTAGATTCTGCCTTGTCGAGATGCTATCACGGCGATTGCCGTTCAGCCGAGCTGAACCTGACCTGCGTTTCTTCTGCCTTTAAGCTGGCTGCCCACTCCCAGGAGATCAGCAGCCTAGAAGACACCGTGGCAGCTCTGAAAGAGGACTATGAAAGGTCTATTAGCGCCACTGCTGCGTCCCAGAAGGATTTGCAGGAGAACCTCATTTCCTCCAAACATGAGCTCCTGAGAGTGCAGGAGCAGCTGGCCTTGGCGGAGAAGGTATAGTGCTGTTCAGGCCTCTGACCCTCTCTGGGATCACTATCACCAGCGTGCAAACTTAAGACCAACCAAAAGTCTGTTGTCATTCTGTTGGCTCAGTTATTATTGTTGACCGAATAAAACAGCAAAGATGTCCATACCAGTCATCCATGCTGCCATAGTATGGAGGAACTGGTTTTAAGTGGCAGCTGGTGAGAATGTTTTTTAAAGCACCAATCAGCCTTCCTCTTTTTGCCAGGAAGCAAGGGCTTTCCCATGACCACTGGCATCATAAGACCATTCAGATGACTGTTGAAAGTGTTTGTTTGTTTCTTCTTCGCGGTTTTCTGTCTTTGGAAAAGCTTGGCAAAGTCCTGGGTCCATACCAAAGAACTGTCCCCACCTGCCTCAGATGCTTCAGGCTCTTCTTTCTGCCTTTCTGTTCACACTCATCTACAAAGTTCTAGCCTAGAGCTTGATCTGGAAACCCCTTGTTTAAGTGATATGAAGTTACTTCCTCTCTTTAATGGCAGCTCTTGATGTTCACATCCACTTTATAACAGAGATAACATGCTCCAGCCTCATTAGCACAGTACTTCAGTATTGACACCTTTGGTTAGCAGACAGCTTTTGCACTGATTTGTCTTTTCCCTCAGTGATTGGACGTTTGTCTGTTGTCTACAGGAGTTAGAAAAGAAGTTCCAGCAAACTGCAGCCTACCGCAACATGAAAGAGATTCTCACCAAAAAGAATGACCAGTTAAAAGACATTAGAAAACGATTGCAGAGGTGAGTAATCATCAATAGCTTCAAGTAATTCCAATATTTATGGTAGAGAGAATATAAAAAGTACCAGAACGCAAGGTCTGACACCATATTTGTTTGTTTTATGTTTCAGATATGAGCCAAATGAATGAGGTGAACCTTTAATCTCCAGTTGGACAGGACCAAAATCTTCGAAACCATGAGTTCAACTCCTGTAAGAGAAGAGAGACCGAAGAGGGAATTCCTTGAGAAGTTATTTATTCACGCTTTACCTGGCATCTTCATATCTTATTGGCTTTAGTAAAGAGCAGAAGCTGGGACGTTGGCTGCACACACAATAAATTCACAGGATTGTTATTAGTACCAGCTGTATTTTTTTCCTTTGTGTCTGAGTTTAGAGCCCACAAACTGTAGCTAGCAGACTTCCCTCAGTGCTCTATGCAATTACTAACACGTCCCTGTTTAAAGAGGCCTTGTCAGTTTGCCGAACTGGACAGATGCGTCCTGCCTGTCCGAAGCTTTGCAGTCATATTTTTCTGATTAGTTGTTTTTACCAGTCTAGCACCAGGTGGATGACCGCTGTGATTTTGCTGCTCAGTCTTAGGTTTAGCAGAATCTTTTCTAATCCAAATTCAGTTGTTAATGAGTGTAACTAGTTTCCAGGCAAACTTCAACCCCCCCACCACAGTTGTAAACCATTTATTAACAACTTCAGTGGGCCCTTCAGTGCCACCGAAATATTTGACAGCATTTTACACAGAAAATATTTTCAGCAATCTGTCATTGTGTCTGATCATTGAAAATATTGCACACGTAAGACATTTGTTCCTGTGCTCCTGCATACACTAAATCAAGAATAATTCAATATTTTTTTCCCTAATAGAATATTTTTGTCTGGAATCTTTGTGTACTTTTTCTTATTGGTTGATGAAGTGTGAGAAAACTATATCATCTATAATTACATGATGTTCATGACGAAATGCTCTTGTAGAGTGTGACACATCTACAATGTATAATGGTAGATGTACATTTGACTGGATTGTGCAAAATATGGGGAAATAAAACAATCCCCAAGTATTTGTGTTATCGTTTTTGTAGCATTTAAAGCACTGGCACCGCGTTTTAAAAGTGCTCTGGGCCTATGTCATCTCTCCTTTTTTCTATGTTGCTGGGAAATTGAGTCTGAAGTCTGAAAACATGTTGAATTGAGTGTGGATTTATTTTTTATTTAAATCCATGAGATCTATTTCCAATGATTTTCAGTTATCCTCTTGTTCCATTTGGCATGTCAGCCTTTTTCCCAGTTTCCGTCAGCCATATTTCTATGGAGACCACTTCTGATCTTCAGTGAACAGCAGTTGGATAAAATCAAGGTAAAGCAAAATGTAGAAACTCCTAAATCACTCAGGAAACTCCTAGGCTTGAAGGCAAAATATAAATTGACGGGGATTATCAGAAGTGCTTTCTATTTTCTGGTAAAAGATTATGATTTCAAAATGTTGCTTTTTGCTAAATGTTGTGTCTCAGAAATATATCAGAATATAAAATGCTCATAGTGGAATAAGGTTAATAATAAAGCTTGTTAAATACGGGATGAAAGCAATGTTATTTTTCACAGAGCTAACATATTGAACAAGGGGGCGCCATTCATCAAAAATACATTCATGGTGCACACACAAATCTGAGTGGATGTTTGAAAATGTCCCTGCATAAGCAGCCGTTCTTTTTCCATCAACAACTATACATGTATTGATCAAAGATCACATGGTGCTTTAAACTGGCCAGCCATTGTAAATTGTTGCAAAGCTACACTATACACTATATTATCCAATGCTGATCAGAGACTATATTTGACGAGATAAGACTCCATTCTTGACCTACATTTGAACCGTTTAAAGTTTGAACACCACTAGAAGTAAAACCTTGCATCAGGAAGCTCGGTTTAAAACTGGGAACCTGAAAAATTAACTGCAACATAGTCGCCTCAGTGTTGGTTTTTTTCTTTTTATACTCAGCCAGCTTTCTCATGTTTCACATCCTGGGGGAAAAGCTTCTGAGTAACAGTTTGACTGTCGTAGGTAAGACACAAAGTGGTCACTGATTCGTCAACCGTCAACGCGTTGTTTTTAGTGAAACTCCTAAAGCCACAATGTCCTGTGCTAAACTGGTATCTTTTGCATCTGCTGTAGGAGTTGATATAATTTTTCTTTCTATAGGAAAAAGGGTTGGAAGAGAATTACATTCTCTAACCAAACTATGAACATTGTGTGGCACCCTCCTCTTAGTAAAGTATATAATTCCTATAATGTAAAACTGACATGACTGATCTGTGTGTGCGTGTGAACAAATACCTGCATTTAGGTATGAAGTCAGTGATAGAAACCAGCTATAATTTCAGATAGGATGCAAAAGCTGTTGCAGTTATCTTTTCAGTGCATGAAATAAATCACAGTGAGCAGTTACAGGAAGTGGTGACTAGCATCTCTCGGTACCGAGCGTTCTGCTGAAAGCCCTGACTGTAACAGTGCTTTCCCACAATATGGAGCCAGAGTTAATACGCAAGTGTACTCAATTCAAAGCAGATTTCTCTTCACTGACATGGCATCAAAGGGGTTTTCTCAGTTTCACTTGCACGACAGCAGCTTCTGTTGTTGGTTTTTCTACAGATGTTTGCTTCTGAGGAAGGTACGGTGAAGTCCAGGGTGGTGAATTTGAAAAAAAAGAGTAGAAGAATTAAATGAATGTAGCTTTTAGGGGAATATCAGCAAGTCAAAAACATATATTGTCAACACTGGGTTTTATTCAAATCTTCAAAGCCACCCTGTCCAGCGTTCCAGTGAATCTCCCATTTACGTAGACTTCCTGCTCTCCACTTTCAGCTCTCCATTTCAGACATGACATGTCAGATGTACAACGTAAAGGTCAAGAAATTTCTCTCAAAATGAATGATGAAAGATTTCTGTGGACCTAAAATCAGGATTTAGATGCTGTGAACCATAACATCTTTTAAGTTGAGATTATTCTGCAAACTGCTGGTTCCAGGGTGGTTCTGTATCCTCACCTTTTACTTCTTTTCCTCCAGAACTCTGTTTGTCACTAATACCATACAGCCAATCACCTAGTGTGTGGGAATTTGTGTGGTGTGTCCACTTAAAGAACTGACAGACGTCGGACATTGGGACTAAATCCTCGCTTTGACGAATTTCAGGAAAGGACTGCTTTATGTCCTGATTTAATCTAAGATTTTTTGATGTTGAATACAGATGTCATCCTAATCCATTTCAGAAAAAGTGTCTCCCAAGTTTTACCAGTTTACAGACCAACTTTGTAGAAACAAATGCTACGCACAATAAACTGGAATGAGTTCCACTCTGTTGGTTTTCCCCCTTTATTTTTTCTCATGTACAATCTTGTTTGCTTAGAACTGCTGAAGTCATACCTCGTTTGTCATGACGCCGATGACTAAACTGTTGCCTCGCGATCAGCAACAACTCATTTGAGTCCTGAAGTCTTCACAACCTCAGCACTCCGAGAATTGGCAGATGTGTTCGATAGCGCTCTCCTCCAAGAGCTATCCGGATGCGTGTCCCTCATCCCTTTACCGCCCACCATCGAAAACAATCAACCCTCTTCCCAGTCACTGCTACGCAGCTTAAAAAAACTAATATAAAATCAGATATGTCTCATTTAATGAAAATGGACCCAACAAAGTCTGTTCCCTCTAGCATTAAACACACAAAGGGAAAAAATACAGTTTGACCTTACTTAACTGTAATAGTTTTGATTCCACCAACATGCAGTCAGACAGATGGCACATGAGTACGGAAAATTACTCAGAAGTTACCAGCCAGCAAAGAAAATCCCCCAAAAGTAAAAAAACAAACAAACAAACAAACGTCATAGTTCAATTCAGAGCTGTTCTCAACCTTATATCAAAGATTTGGTTAAGAAAATTTAGGCCGATGTGCGGGACTGATCAGCAGGAATCAACATGGTCATCACGTTTTTTTGCACTCATGGTTGAAGACAAACTATGTTATAGATGAGCCAAATAACTAAAGACTGGCAGTAAATGAATGCCAATGTATGAGTGAAACCTCTCACTCTTAGAACTGTGTTCTCAGAAGGTAAACACTAATCTAACTGTGACACAACCGTCTCCCTGTGCCACACTGTGATCGTAACCGAGAAACAAAACCAGCAACCTGAAATCTGAAGGGCTGTTAGCCCACACCGTTGTGTGAATTAAAGCTTACCCTGAAATTTTTACCCTGAGATCAGGAAGTGAAACCGTGAGAACAATAAACCACCTAAGCCTTTAAAGGGCCCTAAAAAGGAAAATACAGTCAGGAAGCATCCCCCCTAAAAAATTCATATGTCCTCAAACAGGCCATACAATTGTTCTCTTGATGGTCAAAATGACCTTTTCAGACATGGCGTAACATCACCTTTGTATTCCCCATCGTTCCACAGAAGGAAGCAGCTCATTTTCACTTTTCTTTGGGCTTCAACAGAAACAGTTGATATGACAGGGACTTTCTACTTTTCTTAAAACGTTTTGTTTTCAGCACAGTCACGCCATGGTATCATTACCATGGCAATACCAATAAACTTCTCAATTCCCCTTTTTTTTCTGTATTCGTCACGAGTTTATTACCTTGCCACAAACTGACACAGAAAAATACAGCGAATTATCATTTGACCAGATATAAACCTAACTCATCAAACAAAAAATCTGAAATGGACTTGGCTACCACAAACTCAGGTCTCAACACATTGTTTTCAGAGAAATGGGTCTACCGGTATTTATTTTTCTTCTCAAAAGTTATGCTTGTCCTCTCACAAGCTGGCAATGGTCTTGTACCAATGTGTATGTGATCAGTAGAGATCTTTGATCTGGGACTATAGTTAAGAGCTCAGTGGTGAGAGCAGTTGATTGCCTATGGGAGGATTGGTGGTTTGATCCCAGGCCAAATGTGACCAGAAATGGGGCTTCAAATGGGGCATGTTGTCCTGTGTCCTATTGATCCTTTGTCCCAAGCCAAGAAAAATGCGAGGGTTGTGTCAAGAAGGTTATCCGGCATAAAAACTCCTACCACGCGAGTCAAGGCTGATGCATCGTGGCGTGACTTTTTCAGGAGAAGTCGAAAGCAAATAACATAGATGTCTACAATCTCGATCCTGAACAGATCATTGGTTATGTCTTGAAAATAGCTTATTTTTTACTCTAATATTTTAGCTGCTCGGTGTCATGCTCTATTAGTGATGTACATTATGCCTCTTTTTTGTACAGCAACCAACTTTGTTCAGGAAACGTCATGTCGACCTGTAACAACAAATATATTTCCATTTTAGACAAATCGTGTGGGTTTTAGTTCTTATGATAAGATTGGCACAATTTCTTGGTCTGAGGCCCTTTTGCCACAAGCCTCCACTGCACACTGTCCACCAAAAAATGACACTACCAAATAATATTTATTCACTGCTAGCCTTTACCAATGAAAAGAGTAGGACAGCATTTAAGAGTAAACTACAGTTTTAGGTTGGCTGAACCACTAACCCCTCTTACAACCAGTGCTACGACCATAGCTGTAAAGCATCATTCGAGTGTCTACCGGATATTTGCTCATTGACGGGCTCCACTGTGGCGTGGTGGTGAGCAGTTAGTACATAACCACAGCAGGAGATGTTCTTGGTGAAGTCAGTTAATCTTGCAGGCATTCTGTGGTCAGTTGACATAAATGGGTACATGTGCATGTGTGGATTTTTCTCTCCTGAAACTGTCAACCAAACCAATTTTTTATAAGAGTACACTCATAAAGGTAGATTTGGTCAGGTTTACCACAAGTCTACACATGAAAAGGGGTGTGTCCTAAAAACATATATACAAAATATATAAAATCATTAAAGATGGCTACTGAGATCTTTATTATTTCAGAGAACATTGTGAATTTCTCACTATCCCTAAACTTTTCATCTATGTAACATTTAAGAGAGTGGGGTCTTACATTGTCGCATTGTACTCACAAACGCTTCTATATTGAGGCTGCCATCACACGCAATGGTTTTCAGTTTCAGGCATCAATCATCTGTGGTGCTTAATGCAACCCCGACGTGTACACGGTGTGACAAAACCTGGCAATGACTTGATTAAAGCTGTTTTTGTCCCGTGGTCGAGTGAGCATCATCTAAAAGAAAGTTTTTATTTTGACAAAGACAGCTTTTAAGGTTATGCATTTGAAAAAATCTCAAGATGGTGCATGGTTTACACGGTTTTAATGCAGAAGAAGAAGTCCTTTTCGAGGATGCCTGTGAGTTCTTTGTCTCAGACACAGATGGGGAGATACAGTTAGTAACGTCATTCTGTGGTTTGAGGGGAAACTATTTAAGTGAGCGAGGATGAGTAGAGGGAACAGCTGTACTACTCAGACAAAGACTAAGCACTGTGACTGCACCGGCTTTCTCTGTACTCTCACAGACTAGGTAAGTCATTATTTGCACTTCTACAAAATTAGTTTCCAAGAGAAATCTACCATAAACTTCCACTAGCATTTATTTGATATATTGGATTTATTCATTTCATTGAGCTGACTTTATTTACCCTTTACTGTTTTTCAGACATGGACGAGTTAACCACTCTAATACCGACGGGCACTTACTCCATGCAAACTGTGAGTATTACTATGAAATAAGATTCCTTGAATGTTTATGTCACAATTACTGACATACTTAGTCTTGTGAATGTGCTTTTTTCTAATTGGAGATTAGAAAATTGGTAACGCACAGCACTGACAGTTATTTGGGGATTTCAGTTTACTTTCACTAAAGGGGGAAAACAACCCCAAAAGTTCAAGTGGAAGATCTTTACATTTTCAGTTTCTTTTTTTAGAAAAAAAAAAGCCACAGTTGTGACAGAATATTCTGTGAGCAACGTCAATAATATGTAATGAATTAAATATGACTTGCTCTTTGCTTTTTCTTGATGTTAAACATCTCTAATGACTGTTGAAGTAGGTTCTGTTTATCTTGAGGCAGACAATGCTGAAGTGACATTTTCAGAACTCGAGCCAGATTTGCGTCACAATTTCCATTGGTTTGCGAACACCCAAGCCCTACTGCTTATCTTTGCCCTAAATCTTTACCTGTGGGGTACTGAGTGGTGCAGCGGGCCCCTGTCTGGAGCCCCTCAGGATGGCTCACCCCCTCAGGCTTGGATCGCAGCAGGAAATTCTGCAGTAGTGTGGTTTCTCCTGCACAGACACAACACCTGCACCCGACAGCACGCTTCGGTTAACTCCGACGTCACAGACAGCGTTTGATGTCACTCTGCCGTATTCCCACCAGAGCTTATGAAACCTTCTGCAGTTGATGAGTTGGGTAACGAGAAAAGAAGAGAAGAAACAAAACAGTATACTTGGAGAAAGGAGCACAATGCAGCTGTACACGATCAGAAATTCACCATCGATTGATTCTTTATCCATTTTTAAAGGAGTAATAAATAGCTGTGATTCAAAGAAGTTCAAAGATAGTCACTGGTCATTATAAAGAGTGTGGCCATGCGGGTTCATGTGGCTGTCATGTGCCATTTTTTTAATTAAAGGTGAGCTGAGGAACTCTCTTTCTGATCATTAGATACTGTGTCACTGTTATGTAGATGGAGTCCAGCATTGTGGACTGTGTTGAGTGGTTTGACATTGTTTTCCAAGCAACTCCCAGGACTCCAGCACAGAACGAGCTGTCCAATAACCCGCTCATTTGCTTTTGATTGCAGGACCCATCGGATTACGACTATGACACCGGATCGACCGAAGACCCCGGCATGTGTGACAGAAGCTCGGTCAGGGGGTTTCGGAGTCATTACGAGCCACCTCTTTTCTGGATCATCTTCATCCTGGGTTCTGTGGGCAACCTGCTGGTGGTTTGGATTTACACCACCGTGCGCCACCGCCTCAAAACGATGACCGACGTGTACCTGCTGAACCTGGCCGTCGCTGACCTCCTCTTCCTCTGCATGCTGCCCTTCTGGGCCGTTGAGTCCATCAAGGGCTGGGACTTTGGCGTCAGCCTCTGCAAAATCGTGTCCGCTGTCTACAAGATCAACTTCTTCAGCAGCATGCTCCTTCTCACCTGCATAAGCGTGGATCGCTACATCGCTATTGTGCAAGTCACCAAAGCTCAGAACCTAAAGAAAAAGAGGCTCTTCTATAGCAAACTTGCTTGTGTGGGTGTCTGGCTTGTCTCACTTCTTCTCGCCCTGCCCGAGTTAATCTTTGCCGTGGTGAAGACAGGCCAAAACAACAAACCGTCTTTCTG
This sequence comes from Menidia menidia, assembly GCA_907169785.1. Lineage (NCBI taxonomy): Eukaryota > Metazoa > Chordata > Actinopteri > Atheriniformes > Atherinopsidae > Menidia > Menidia menidia. The sequence goes on along the minus strand of CAJRST010006668.1, from coordinate 16,600,298 downwards.
TACTCTGGTCTACTGGGACAACGCGTTCAATCAGACCAAGATACTGGTGCTGTCCCTGCAGATTTGCATGGGATTCTGCCTTCCCCTCTTGGTCATGGTCTTCTGTTACTCAGTCATCATTTGTACACTCCTGCAGGCCAAGAGTTTTGAGAAGCACAAGGCCCTGCGCGTCATCTTTGCCGTGGTGTCCGTGTTTGTCTTCTCCCAGCTCCCTTACAACGCCCTGCTGATTGTGGAGGCCACGCAGGCAGCCAATACTACCATCACAGACTGCAAAACTGTCATAGCTTTCGATGTGGCGGGACAGGTTGCCAAAAGCCTGGCATTCATGCACGCCTGCCTCAACCCATTCCTGTATGTTTTCATTGGAGTCAGGTTCAGACAAGACCTCCTGAGGATAGTGAAGACGTGTGCTGGTGGTCTGAGCAAAGGGGGGCAAAGCAAAACCCTGGGAGTTCCAAAACGTCCCTCTGTTATGTCAGATACTGATACTACTCCTGCTCTTTCCATATAGATGCCAATTTTACCTCCCAAAAATCCTATACCTGAGACCTGAGCCAATTAGTTTTGTTTCTAACTTTGTTCCTAATGCATTACCTTATTAACCATGTTACCTGCAAATCATCAGTAACCTTAAGAACCCTAAAATAAAAACAATTCTCCATGGTTTACACCCATTTAATTGACAGTCACAGGGGCATCTGTTCACCTGTATTCACTGTATAAATTGTATATTATTGTAAATATTGTTTTTTAAGGGTTTGTATTTTTTACATTTTGTCTTTTGTGCTTTTTTTTGTATTTGTTTGCGGTTGAATGATCGAAAAAAACAAACATGTTTTTTATTCTGTCAGGTTGAAAACCTCATTAAAGATAAGATTGAAAAGATTCTCATGTCATGCCACTTGTGTTCTAACCTCAAGGAGAAAAAACCAACACATTCGTGCACACGCTTTCAATAAATACACACTGATGAGTCTACAGTTTACATTTGGGAAAGTGTTTGTCTGCTTTCGCTGGTATAACGTACTCTATATGGTGGGCAAATACGCTTGGCTGCGGCCAGTTCATTCCGCAGTGCTTTCGGTCTGACTAGACGTCGCCTGTTGTCAGTCAGTGCCATCCTCTCTGATCACACTCTTAATTGTTGAGTCCGGGTTCAGCTATGACTTGGCAGTTTCGCAGAGAATGCTTACAAGTACCCATTCAAGCTTTTTTTCTCACAGTGGCCTCTTAACGGCTGGATCTCAGGCAGACGGGTCAGGCCTCCGTGCGAAGCGGAAACTTCACCGCAGAGCACAGGATTTCAGCTCTGACTTCTTCACGCTGCACTCGTAACGCTTGGATGCTTTGGTTGAAAAATTAAAGACATTTCTTCAGAGGACAAACTGCTGTCTGGGCTGTCGATATTTAAAATGCAATCATCGATCTGATCCAAACCTCAAAACTGAGCTTTGAGCAAGGCATTATTTGATCTCCTTGTCTCCATGGAGCAAAATAAAACACCACTTCATACTAAAACACCTATTAGACAGTCTCAACAGTCCTAGAAAGGGTTAATTTAGACTACACATATCCCAAATTCAATCACAAACCACAAGCATAATCTGTTTTTCTACTGGCACGTCAAAACACAAGAAGAAGAGACAGGTGGCAGGGAAACAAAACAGAAAAAGTACATGCTATCTGTACCGAACACAACCTGAGGTGTTATTGTGGTCCCTGAGGTTGGGCCCCCTGTCTGCTGCCTACCTGCTTCATTCAGGTGAGACCACAAGCGCTTTTCATTTTCCTTCACATGGCTTCTTCCTCACACGACAGGAAACCATCTGTCAAGTCAATAACAGCATGTTCCTGCCAAACCTGTGCATGCTAAACAGGGCAAAACAATGTTACAGGTTGTTGTTTTTTTTTAACAAGTTGACATCATGACTGCAATCTCCAGCAGTTTTAAGCTGAACGCTTGTTTGTTTGTTTATGACCGAACCTATACCAACTGCACATGCTCGTTCGTTGCCCACGAGTGAACGGTCACACCACATATCTCACGCAGAAGTGTGTCTCATGCCTCTTTAAAAAAGAGGAAATCTCAGAAAGTGTCATGCCTTGTTGCATAATCATAAATGCGTTCAGTCATCTGGTGGATGTAGTCTGCGTTGTGTAAGATTTAGCCCTGTGAGTAAAAGTAATAGAGGATGCGATTCAGTGTTTGACAAATGACATATTGAACAAAAAACACAGGAAATCCACGGCCTTATCATTTTCAGAATCCATTCGTTTCACCGCAAGACGAAAAGTGCTTTCCAGCACCCAGACACTCGTCAGCTTTGGGCTGTGAATCACTCAGTAGAGGGGATTTACCAGAATGTCGTCTACAAACAACACAAACTCAGACATTTGTACGGCGGAGATCCAACATTTGTTCCTATTTCTTTCCATTTATTAACCGTACCCCTTGTTTCCAGCAGGGTTTCTGGTGGGGCTGGAGCCCATCTCAACTGAAACCGGGCAATAGGCTGAGCACTGAGATACCAAATGACTGTCCTGTCCATAAATACTGATCAAGGCAGCTGACAACAGCATCCAACAGACTGTCAGCTTTCTTTATTTTACTGGACGCTTCTCATAATTTCACCCACAAGATGGAGCAGTTTCCTCAAAAGAGCTGCAGACCAAAGTTACCGGCTCATGCAACAGAGGTTAGAAAGGAAACTTACCCCATCTAGTGGCTCTTTGGACAGAATTCCGGAGGTGGAGGGTTAGATGTGTGCCGCGCGAGTTTCCGTCCTGTTCTTTCAAAAATAATTACATTCGCAAGATTGATTACGTTTTACTAATGTCCCCAGTTCCTCATTATGCAGTCCTGAGGTATGGCGGTGATCAGCGGGCGGCGAAAAAGGCAAAAAAAAAAAGTCAAAGCTGAGCAGATCTGCGCTGAGTTCTGAAGAATGCAAAAAGACTCACAAGTAGAGCAGCACCTGTGGTTCAGGAACATCCCATCTATCTTCCGTCTGCACAGGGGGAATTGTGTGCCTGTGTGTGTGGGTGTGTATGTACAGTAGTTGTAAGATGATGTGTGAGGGAAAGAAAAAACCTGGACAGAGAGGGACGTGTTGGAGTCTGTGAGTAATAGGAGATACACAGAAAGCATATCTGACCCGCTGACACTCAGCCCGCTGCATTCTGGTTCCAGTTGGCCCACAGCCTGGTTATTGTGGACAACAAGCCGTCTTGGGGGATGATGGCTTATGTATAAAAAATGACCCACTGCCAAAGAAAGTCACAAATAGCACATCCTGGAAGTTAAGGTCATTGTTAGACTTGAAATATGTGACTAGAAAATTTTGAAGAGGAAAAAAAAAAGCAAGTTGGAGCTTTACATCAGCCTTCAGTGTGTAAAGAAATGTAATGGAACTTAGACCTCCACAATTCCAGCCCAAACAGGGAGCCTCTTATCGCTCGCCATCTCTCCCCCAGCTAATATTTCACTTCAGCTCCCCGGCCCACAGAATGAGAGACGTTTCCATTTCATGTCAGTCATTTCCAGGCCTGTGTGTTACCTGTGTGGTGATAAGTGTTTGACTGACCGGGAGCGTCGTTAGTCACTGTCCGGCTCCAAGTGACAGGCACAGATTGACGCAGATGATGAGAGGAAAAAAGAAGAGCGGGAGCTGGGGGTTTTTTTTTGAGGGGGGGGGGACATTTACACACCTGTAAATGACAAACACAAAGACCCGCAAACATTGTAAGCTCAACAATTTTCGGTGTCACAGACAGATTTGTGTCTTCATCACGACGCAGTGTGTTCATTTACGCTTGGTTTTTGTATAATACGCTCAAAATATTATTTAACCTTTCGGAGAGTCTCTGAGGTAATGTTTACTGCACTCATGTGTCATCATCCCATTATGCCGTCGCTCTAATTTTAGGAGAACGTCGCCTTTGCAAATGTATGCGATCTCATTTTGATTATAACAACAAGACAGCCAAACATGCATTTTAAATGTGCAGCTGTTTATTCCTAGTGATTTATCTTCTCAGAAAAATACTCCAGTTACATAGGCTGTGTCTTAATTTTGAACTCAAAGATTCTCTGTTTAAAGAGAAAATTACCCTAAAATGTTAACTCTCCTTTTGAAAAACTCTGTAACACATCTGTAATTAAATATGAATTACTTTTTAAGATAAGGTGAGGAGTAACCTCAGAATGAAAGCTTACAGAAAACTGATTTTATTTGATAACTATTTATTTGACGAAATCTTGCTTGCATCAGTAATTTGATTGAATACAAACGCAACATTATGAGCAAATAGTGATTAGTGGATTAGATCAAACCATCAACAAAAAATGTAACTTATTGACCGATCTTAAGTTCACGATTTATCGTTGTTTAATTGTGTTCTAACATTTATCTTCTCTAATTTACAGTGTGTCAGGCCACCGTGCCTCACATGTTTAATTGTGCAAAAATTAAGAATATAATATGGATTTTACATTAAAGTAGCTTCAGTGTTTTTGTGAAATATGATACAAAGATACAAATCTTCGTCTTTCTTTGCGTGCTTCAATCACAGGTTTCCATATTTCTAAATATTTCTTATTTTGTCCTTTATTAGTTAAGTGAAAAATGAGATGCTGTTTTCCAGTCTGACGGTTATAGATCAGTCAGAGGACATTAGTTGCTAAAAGCTATTTTATGTGAACCACCAAAATGTTTAGAATCCTGTAAATAGACATAAAATGGGATCCTGATTTTTCTGTCACAAACAGTTGATCCTATTTGGATGGACTAATTCAGGTTATAATGGTTGTTGGACACATTTTCAATTCTGTTAATAAATCACAATGATCCAGTTTACAAACCACTGTTTTTTACTGCTATGGAATCTTCAAATTTGTCCAGTCATAGGAAGCAACTAAAGATTTCTAAAGGCATTCAAGATAATAAAAACAACACCTTCAGTTTTTTTTGTTTTGTTTTTAAAACACACCATTGTTTCGACCATCAGTCTCAGACTGGGAAGCCTGGGGGAAAAAACAGGAAATAATACAGCACTACAAGGCCAAAAAGTTCAATCTCTGGACATCTGTGGAGCGTGTTTTCACCCTGGCTGTCTCAACCCTTCCTTTTACCTCCTCTTCCAAAAAGCAAGGCAGTAAGCTGGGAGATGGATGGGCTGAGCGTTGCGAGGTTTCCAAAAGAGAACAGTCTGCTGCTCTACCTGAGGAGTGAAAACAAAAGAGCCATCTCTACCTGTAGGACTGTGGGAGTCGAGGCTTTGATCTGGACCAGAAAAAGAGAGTAGTTTGATGAAATATTGATGCTTTTTTTTTTTTAACTGAGTCCTGTGGGAGCTCAGTCTGCTCTCAGGATGTGTGCACTGAACCACAATAGTGCTCCGATCTTCAGTAGATGAGAATGGACTCGACAATGCTGCTCAAGGAGTGTTTTTGGCCCTAATGGAGCTAATGATGACCCCCCAGTCTGGGTCTGAGCTGGTCAGGGACTCTTTTTTTTTGTTGATCAAAAGAAGAGGTATGTTTAATCAGTCAGAATCCATTGTGAAAAACAGGCACAAGCCTGATGTTTCTGACAGCTTAACAAAGCCTGGCAGCAAATCCTGCACGACCCCAAGTCTTTACGCTGTGTGGAAAACAAAAGTACAGAAGCTTTAAACTCACAACTCAATTTGAAAAAAGTTATCTCTTCTTAAGTGTAATAAACATTTTAACCTGTTGTTTGTTTCATTCTTTTGCAATTTTTATTTTAGTTAGGAAAAAACATTTCAAAGACAACATTTTCTGCAAACTTCTTTGTATTTTTTTGTAAATATGAACAATTGCATAAATAATCAGAAAAAATTTGGGGAAATGGTGTTATGTAAGATTCAATGAAGTGAATAATTGATCACAGGTAAAGGTGTAAAGATGTTATGCAAAAGAAGCCTCATCACTTTGTGCCGAACTCTGCTAAATAATCGTTTGTACGTTCCAAAGAGAGACATTCTAAACATAAGGCTGTGAAAAAATTTTAGCTTCTAAACTATATCATAATTTCATTGAAGGACAAAAACAACTAAACCAACTCATTTACCTCTGAGCCCTCAGGCAGCACCACCTCATGCCACCATGATCAATATGACCACATGGGCATAGAGTACCATGAAAAACCACTCAACGCCGTTGTTTACCGCGTCTGGAAATGCAACTTAGAGATGTATTACACATCAAAGAAGCTCTGAAAAGCTGAGAGCTTTTCTGGACATGAGTTAATCTCAGATGTGCAGAAACTAGATGGAGATAAACTCTGTGGTCAGATGATGCCGCTCATAAAAATCGGATATTTAGTTCTCAATGAAAGGTGCAAAATCCAGCGTCGGTGATAGTATGGTGGTGGATCGATGGATCCAATGTCTTCACCTCTCAGTGGTGATCTGCTGACTGCAGAGTAATTCAAGAATAATCAAGAATGCCATTACTAGATCATTTTTTTATATAAACCTTTCTTTTTTCTCTCTTCCACCATTTTTTGAGTGGGTTGCTGCCAGATTTCTTTCCATAAAGACCGAAAGTGAACACACTAGAAGCTCAAACCAATGAAAAATATCTATTAAAGCTCCCAGCTTTCTGAAGATGGTGGTTGTGAACACATCGTGTACTTAACTTAATCATTTCCCAGTTGAAATTGAATATACAGAAAATGTAACTTTTCATGCGCTACCATTCAGAAAAAAAGCAATGAACCTGAAATTCTTCTCTGAATAGTTTGAGTAGCATAATATTTGGCTTGAAATAAGACCTTCTTCTAAAGCAGTCAGGGATTCTTCACAGTGATTCTGTTTGGATTAAGTATTCAAATACTAAGGCCTTGTTAATCCTAGTATCAAACCATGTAATATGAATTAAAGTGAGCGCTCAGAAAGTTTGATTTGAGTTTGTATGAAAGTGACCCACATTCTCCCAGCAACAATGATCTTCATGGAGGAAGAAAAAAATCTGAATATTGATAAATTGCCTCCAGTGTTTTTGTCTGAAAGTTAAGAGGCCAACACACTCCAATCAAACCGGGGAAAAAAAGAGAGGGAAAAACTAGGGAGGATTTATCACTCTCCCAAGCTCACGTTCATACACAGATAGACGGCGAGCATAATGACTTCTGAGGAGAAGGCAGAATGATTATTTAAACTTAAAGGATGAGGGGAAAGACACAGAAAAGCGGGTCGAGAGGGGAAGAAGGAGGGGTCTTAGGAGGAGCCAGGGGCAGGAGATAGTCTGGGAAAGGTCTTGCGTTAAAGTCGAATTAACATGCCTTTCCATTGGAGTCCATTAGATAATCATATTCATACCACACAAGGCTCAAAACCCTCTCTGTTTCATTATTCCCTTTTAATCCAGTCTGATAAGGGGGCGCGGGTGTCGTGGTTTTATTATGTCGTCATTTGGAATCCACATGAAATCCCTGCGGGACAATATCACAGGGAAATTGCTTAAGTAGCCCAAGTGGATATAGTTTTGCATTTATCATTTCAGACGGATTCAAAATAACTGCAAATATCCCTTTTTTTTGTGATTGTTGGGGGCTAAGAGTCTTATCAGTCATTCCCACTAATGGCCCACTCAAGCCATCCGATACCTCCAGCGGGGAGGGGGTGGGGGATACTCTACGTTTGAGGGTATCCTGAATGTTCACCAGTGCACAGGTGTAGTACGTGTCGGAGGCAGGGAGGAGAGCGTGGAATAATAAAACAACGCTAACTCAGACGTAAAGAGATATAAGAGGGTTTTCGATTAGAGGCCAGCGAACGCCCCCCCCCATGTCTCCCCCGTTGGTTATTTGTCTGGGCCCCCAAATCCTGTGTGCCTGGCAAACAGAGCAAACGTCAGGCTGCTCGTGTTACGTGTGTTAAAGAGATTTAAGCTCGTAAGTCTAAGAGGAGGCAAACATTTTGACTAATTCTACAGAGCTCCTCTCAAATAGTGGATTTATCCATTTATCTATGCAATAAGCAAACATCTCTTGTTGAACTTTGTTGTAACATTTGTTTGATAGGTTAAATAATCTTGGTTATGAAAGATACATTATATATAACATACATTATTACATTTGATTCAGATTTTAAAGCATCCGGTCATCCAAAATCCCAAAACAACATGTTTTCTCCTTTAGACTGAGAGTTATTAAGTCATATATCTACATTTGGCTTTTATTTGCCGGGACGAAGGGAATTTGGTTTGTGTTATTCAGAGTGAAGAAACAGGATGTCTAACTTGTTAAGCAGAAACAGTGACTGCTCTTTTTCTGATTATTTTCTGTGTGCTTTGCCTTTTTAAAAAATTACACACAGATGGGGGGATAGACAAGAAAATTTAGGGGAGATACTTGAAGTTAAAGCATCTTTATTCCAGCGCACCAGATGTGCCACTTTTAATAATCAACTGTCAAACGTTTGCTCTATTTGGCAGTTTGCATGCCCAAAAAAGGATGCGAGTTTTGGTGTGAATTAAGTGGACTGACCAGTTAAGGTTTGTATTTCTTAAACACAGCCAGTCCTTCCAACAGTTTTTAACCTTTATTTAAACAAGTCTCCAAGATAGCAATCAACTAGATATAAAACACATTTTAAAATCCTATATGGGGATCACATGTGAGCAGTAATGAATATAAAATCAATAAAAAAGAGCTTATTGGTTAAAAGACTGTTTATGCACATATAATAAAAAAAAACACACATTTTGGATTTTAGGTAAAGTTGTGTTGAGTGAAATGTTGAATATCCGACTGCACTCATCCAGGTTTTTGTTAATTTTTCCGGTCTTATTTCTTCTTTTTCTCTGGAAAAACTGGTCCACGCTCACACCCCGCCGTGTTTGTGAACACACTCTGGACGTGAAGCCCACAGCAGCCTCTGTTTCCAGCAGCCGGCACATTTCTGCCGGACACATCTGGGTGGATATCATGCGCTCATTCTGCTGTATCCATTTCACTGTGACATCTGTCCGAGGGCGAAAAACGAAAGGCAAGAATCCAAATGCCTACACAACATTCTGCCAAATATTGATTTACTGTTACTCGCGCGGCATACGTGCAGGAACTGAGCGCTACATAGAATTTCGGTGAGATCACCCGAAGCTGGAAGCGTACTCTTGTCACTTGGTCATTTTGTGAGAACCAGCGGATCTCCAATGCGCCGCGCTTCTTTCATGTTCTTGTTTCTAAAGAAAAGGTGACAAAAGTGCAGCAGTTATCGTGTGCGAGTGTGTGTCTGTGTGTGTGTGTTTGTGTGGGCATGTCTGAGCGTCTACCATAGTGAGCGCACCTCCCTGCCTGCAGATTTCAGGGTCTGGAACAAACAGTAGTTCCTTCTTAATTGGGGTGAGATCTGGGGCTTAAAGGAGGCCAAGAAAGGACCTGAACCTCTTTCTTTCTCCTCCAGAATCACTTTGGCTGCAGAGGTGCTTTTGATGTGTGCTTTGGCTCTCCGAGTCCTACTTTGGAATATGTTCTTGGGAGACCATTGGTTACTTGCCTCCAGGCAGAATCTCAATCCCCAGGATTCTGGCCCTCTTTGATGAAATACTTTCGGGAACTGCTAACCCCACTGATGCCCATGTGCACCTCCTCCCTCCTCCTTTACCCTCTTGTTCTCCCCCACCTCATCCCCTACACACCATTATTCCCCCACCTCCACCATCACGTTCCTTCCTTCTCTTGGAGAGATTCATAACAAGGACTTTATCTCTGTGTAGTCCGGGCCAGATGAGCACAGTCTGACAAACTGACAGGAGTATTAGTCGTGTCTAACAGAACACCTCTGTCTTCTTTCTCAGCCTGACTTCTTATAGTCCCAGACATGAGCATTTTACTTTTACCCCCATTCTAGTCTGACTAATGAGCAGCGTCTTTGTATCTATGAAAATGATTCAATTAGATCTATTTTGCCACGTTCCAGGGGTACTAAGTTATCTGCGTGCGTGGACTCATGAACAGACAAAAGTCCACCTCCTGCCTCGCAACAGAATATTCAAAAAAGCTTTTCAGACGCAGCTAGAATTTGACATGAATATCCATCTTCGAACGTGACGAAGTACGAATCAAAACACTTTTTTTAACGACGACAAAGATGTTGACAGTTCTGACAGAAAATCTCTGACTCTGATTGATCGAGGCCGTAATTAGTCAATGCCGACTTCATCGGAGCAACAGACATCAGGGAAAGTGGTGATAAAACCTCCATTTAAACAAATAATGTCATTAGCTGATTGGCCGTAGGTCGCAATCAAGACAAATAGACTAACTGCATCTAGATGGACTTGACCTCTTGACCACACACACTTATTCAAATCCCTGTTAAACGATTAACGGGCGGTTTTACTTCCTAAACTCCCACCTCTTCATCGATTAGAACTGCACCCCTAAAGACCTCTCTTATCACATAATTTCCCTGTATATTGATTATGTGTATTGATTACACCTACAGGAGGGGCTCCTCTGAGCTCCATGGCAGCATTTGGTATCACCCATGAGACTATTTAGCCCTCATAAATGGACAGTTTATAAGAAATGAGTTAACTTGCTGAAAAAAGGGTGCTTTTTGGTTGATTGTATTGTTTGCTTGAGGCACCTGGAATGTCTTTGTCTACTACTGAAGAGAAATATACAAGTAATCTTGAGACTTCATCTCACTCTTAAACATCACACAACAGCACGTTTCTTGCTGCTCTTTTAAAAACTATTGTGACAAGAATGTCAAACTTAGATTGAAATGGATCATTTACAGTGAGAGCAGGTGGAACGCTTTACAAGCCTCATAGAGAACTAGATGGTCCAGTTTTAGTCAAACAATCAAGTTGCAGTCAGTTTAGAGCTATGACTTTGATTTAGCTAACTATTTGCCGTTAAAATGCTCATTTTCTAAAGCAAATCTTGCCACGTCTTTCACTTCTTTACATGCCAAACAACTCTAATAGAGGTTGCTGCGAGTTGAAGCTTTAACGCGCCAAAAACACATACTGTAAGAAAGAAGGGGGAAAAAAGATTGAAAGAAAGGGGTACACCAAGTAAAAAACGAGGGAGGCATCGAGAAAAGGAGGGAGCAATCCGAAGGGAGGAGTCAAGCCGGGGGAAGGAGCAGCTGGAGTTCCACACTTCGCCCTCTCTCCTCTCGAAAAAAGGCACTAACTGTAATAACAACTCTCCACGCGCTTCTCCGCACGCGCATCTGTGGTCTGCTATCGGCAGATTGTATCGGCAGGCTGATGGTGTTGGTCCGGCGGTTGGTGAGGACAGAAAAGTGTGAGAAGGAGGAGAAGGACAGACAAGAGGAAAAACTCTGGCAGCGCCGCTTTGGAGTTGGAGCTTCAGCGTAAAAAAAAAAAAAGAAAAAGAAAAAGAAGTCCCAGGCAACTCCAGAGGCACATCTGCAACTTAGGAAGAGGAGAAGAAGAGCTGTACAAGACTCATTTTTTCTTAAGAAGACCAAAAAAAGGCACACTTTAGAGAGGCAGTCACCTAAGAAGAAGTAAGTAACCCATTAAAAACTACACACAAGCAAGTTAAGAGTTGAATACTGTGGAGTTTACCGTGTCTACTTTTGAAGTTTAGCGAGCCAGGCAGACTTTTATGAGGCAGCAATGGTTTCATATTTCAAAACGATGGAATTTCATACTGGTTTTTTAAACCGACTGCAGGAATTTTTCAGCTTGTGAAACGACGATGGAAGTTGCGTTCTCGGATCCAAACTGAGCCGAGAACGCACCACGGTGCGTGCTCCACTTGGCCCCGCGTGCGAACAACTACCTATCCACTTAACAAGATGGGCTCTTTCAAACCAACTTCCAAGTCGTAGAAACTTCCGTACTTGCGGAATAATTTTTTTATTTAAAAACACGTCCTACAACGTTGAAATGGTTTTTCTGAATAATGAACGTGTTGAGGGTTTTTCAAACTAAAACTTTACGCGGACTTGAAACTTCGTAGGAGCTTCACCCCAAGAAACGCGCGTGGGGGTGTGGTGTGTGGGGGGAGACATGCATATTTATGTGCATGTGTGATCATATTTCAGCGCCTGTTATTGATTCGCTTTATCCTGTTGTGCGGCAAACTTGCAGGAACAGTGAATTCACGAGTTTGTTCTGGCCCTATTTCATCTCTGATAAATCTAAGCAACCTGTGCCTTTTGCACACTTAAAATTAAAACTAATATGTATAAGTCAATATAGTCTTATATGTTTTAAGAAGTTAAACGTTTAGTTTTAAATAGAAAGAAAAGCTGGAATAAATTCAATAAAAGCAATATTTGCAAAGTAAAAACTAAGCAGAAAACCTTTATAATTGCTATTTTGAAGCATTGTTTCTCTTTTGAATAAGTGAAAATACACAACATCACATAGATGACTAAATTCTTAGTTTTTCCCTTTAAAGGTGGATAATTTAGTCAAATTTTTAATTGAATAAGGTAAAAGAAATAATTCAGAGGCAACTAGTCAATGTCATCAAAGTTGCTAAGCATTTGAAAATAAGCCTTAAAAAAAGGACACTTCCCGGCGTTTGAAGGCTTGTGTGCTCTGAGAAATTTAAGCTCAACACACTTTGGTTTGTGCCCCCGCAGGGGTCCACGTGGGGACCGTTATGGGATCCCAGGCAAAATAAAAAATGATATAAATTACTGCATTGTACACTGCCTCGGATTTGTGTAATTGTAAAGCATGTGGCCTCCAAAGCAGCCCACACTGAAAAAAAGAACAAAACAAAACCAACACTTGAAAATAAAAAATCTCATGCACTCTGGTCATAAAAGGCAAGGACACATAAAAAAAAAAATCAGGGAACAGAAGTCTGTGTGTTCCTTTTCAGGGGTCCTGGAACATGTAAATGTTTGAGAGCCCCCGAGCCTCCACATGTGCAGATATATTTGTTTGAAACTTTCCCTCCTGTCCTCGCCAGCTGTTCCACATTTTATCTGCTTGTCTGCTCTCGGATTTCATACAAACGACGAGGGTCCGAGGTGCTCAACCATGCGGTGCGGCTCAAATCCCCCCAATTTTTTTTCTTTGACACATGGCAAATTATTAAAGGAGATTTGGCTGCCGTGAGACAGAGCGTAGGCTGAACAGAGCAAGTATGATGTTTAACAACTTCACGTAGATGAGAAAAAAAAATCTCCTTTTTATCTATTTTTATTAGGGGACTGCATCACTCACCCCATACTGTGGGATTTTTACATTTTATTTCTTGGTTTTAGTTACATTTACCATTTAGAATAAAAAAAAGGACTGTCACATACGGTCTAAATGAATAATGCAATAGTAATAAAAAGATTAAATTAAATTTCTTATGGATTAAACACTGGAAATTAGTACACTGTCACGGGCTAGAAAAATAGATTCAGGCCTTGGCCTAATGTGAAATGAAAAAAATGACAGCATGGCATGTTTGAAAATCGTATTTTTGTGGATTCTGCCCTGTGACGTGTTAATTATATATTTGTAAGCGACACTGATAATTAAAAATACCACAATTAAAGTTATTATGTGATGGCATACCATTTTGTTTCCACACTGACTGCAGGATGTTTTCTGTCCCCTCTAAACTCGGGGAAGAAGTGTGTTCAATCAAAATGTCCCCTCTGATATACAGAAATGGGGCATATTTTCTTTAGATATAATAATCTACTAAATAATTCCACACCTAATTAAATATTTCAATAGCTCTTTTTTAACTCCACTTGCTGATGTTTGCACTTTTTGCAAATCTTTTATCCGTGCAAGTATTTTTTGACAGTCTGATAATGACTTAGAGTCTGTGTGAGCACCCAGTATTATTCTGCCTACTACCCCATTTCAGCTGAAGCCAATAGCCGGCTGAGTTTCTGACTGGTCCACCTTGCTCCGAAAATTGGAATTAGTCTTTTTAGGATGCTGCAGTGAGGGACCGAGGCGGTTGTGTTTGAGATGCTAATCTCTCGGAATGAGATGCACAACTTAAGAGCCATTTGTTGGCTGTAGCCAGGAAAGATGCATGGGTTTGCCGCTCTGTGCCTCCCCAGCTCCACGCGTGAGGATGGATAACATTCCCCTCTGCCGGAATCAGCCCGTTTGATAGTGGGAGCGAGCGGCTTTATCTCAACTTCACGCACTTCATCCCGAAACATTTTGCATATATAGTGACTGTGGCCCGGGCCGCCGATGACCTCTTGACCTGGCAGAATAGGGGCTGTCATGTTAATGCACGGAAATGACATCCTATTAGCGTTTGAGGTATGGCTCACTTCTTTCTCCCTTTTTTTTTTCTTTTTTTTTTTTTCCACGAGCCGTGCCTTTACAGCTAAAGGCAGCCTCTGTCCTCAGTCCTTTCACACAACCCTGTAGGAAGAATACCTGTTATCAGGTTTGTATTCACGAGGCACTAATGAGCTGTGTTGTTGTGCTAATTTTGTGACCTGAGGGACTCAGAGAGGTGGCAAATGTTTTGTTAAAACAAGGGTAATGTTATGGAAGCTGATTGTCCTTAAGATAATGAGGAGAGGGGAGATTTTTTTTGGTGTAATCTTGCTTATATAAGAGGTTTTTTTTAGAAAATACCCCACTTCTGGGGGAATAAAGAAACCAAACTGACGCGTGAAAAAGGACATTTATTTTAAGTTTAATACCTGTGGTAAATGCATATAAGCCAGCCGACCAGTGAAAGTTGGGAGTGATTTCCTGGATGTTCCGATTAGCTGTTGCTTCCCCTCCATGCAGTGACTAGTCAAATAGACGGTCCCCGAAAGAAATCCTCCACTTTGATGATTTTCTACTTTGATATATTGACATCAAATGAAACAGACACAGTGGGGGAAGAAGGACAAGTCATTCAGAGGTAGTGATTGAGGGAGGGAAAAAAGGTTGCGTATGAGAGCGGGATGGAATGTGTGCGTGCGTGTGTGTGTGTGTGTGTGTGAAAAACTTGGGCAACCTTAGGAGCGTCAAAAACCGTCAAAGTGCATTTGCGTATGAGCAGAGACAAGAAGGGGTCTTGGGGTGTGCGAGGGCTTCTCCTTGGCCTCCTAATCCCCAGGCCCAGCCATCCCTTCAGGGCATGCCTCAGATCTGACTCTCTGGCTCTCTGCGCGGACGAGCCCGCTCCGCCAGCAGATTTAATATGCTATGTGTTCCTGCTCCCCCCTGCACGCCCCCCCCCCCCCCCCCCCCCCCCCCCCCCCCCCCCCCTC
>CAJRST010006668.1:16503479-16582905 GCA_907169785.1 Menidia menidia | reverse complement strand
GAGAAAAAAATTTACAGTCAAACAGAAATATTAACTTGTACACGGGGGCCCTAAAAGGCTTCGGCTATTCCTGCCAGGCTGGTGTTTTTATTAAGAGGGGTCGACATGCTTTGGAAATATATCTTATTCATGAAGAAAAGCCAGGTCGGACTTCCCAGAGAATTCATTATATTCCCCCAGATGCGGCTTTGCGGGTTGCGGCCGTCCCTCGGAGGACGCGGAGCGTGGAGCGCAACATTGTAAAGCCTCCCTCAGTGGGCACGGGAGTGCGAAGGGTTCCATTTGTCAAAAGGTGCTAGAGTCTTTTTCCCTCCTCAACACTTTTCCCGGCTCAGCCTCAAACTCATTGTCTGAGCAAAGGCAGGACATTAGTCACTGCAACACCGCGGGAGCCCGAGGGCTAAGGACCGGCGCTCTGGAGCCCGGGTTGGACAGAGGGGAGGGAGGGAGCGACTGAAAAGGTGAGAGGAGGGCAAGAAAAGCGGAGGAAGTGTGGGTTGGAGGGGGAACGCCAAGGAGGAGAGAACACAGGGCGCAAAGAGCGTGTGTGGGAGAAGGAGGAAGGCCACGGAGGGGGTGAGAGGGAGTGGAGTCTGTAGCTGTACCTCAGGGCTCAGCGTGTAAGCCCCTGTCTACCCCCCAAAGCTGCTTTCACAAAGAGATTTACAAGACAGGTCTTCGGTGTGCTTTGCTGCCCTGCATTACGAGCGAGTGTGTAAACGGGTGTGTGTTTAAAAAAAAAAAGAAAGAAAAAAAAAACCTTTCTGCACTTGATTTCCTTTTTGCATCACCAATGCAAGAAAGATATTCTCCCAAATTTCCCCATGCAGGCGGGTCAGGGCCACAGCGGCCTCAGCGGAGCGGTGTGAATAACCTATTCCCCCTGGTGGCAGTCCGCGGGTGTGTGCGCGTTCATGTGTGAATGTATTTCACAGATTCTCACATACAAGGGATCCTGTTAGCTTTTGGAATTATTTATAAAGCCTGGCTTTTGTGTGGCGCCCTAAGTCGCTGTCTCCTCCCATTACTGCCTATGACTCTACCTGGGCTTCCTTCAGCCCCCAAAAGCTCCCCCAGCCCCTCTCCCAGCTGAAGTAACCAGGTTTAGAGTTACATATAAACCCCCTTTATTGCTACCGCAATCAGTTTCTTTCTCCGTATATAAAACGACTAAACAGTTTTTGTCTTTTTCGAAAAATGGTTTTCTTAGATAGGGAGGGTGAATCAGTGGAGACAGAAAGACTTTAGAGAGGCACACAAAGTTATACAGACCCATCCCATATGGGCCTGATTACTGTGTAATCCAGGAAAGTTTTTTCTTTTCTTTCTTCCCCTCTCCTTGTTCTTGCACGGAACAAGTTGGGGTGAGGGGTTTTAGTGTGTTTTTAGATGGTTTATGTTAATGTTTGGCCTTTATTGAAACAAGCTGGAATGTGATTATAGTCCCTCTTCCTCTATATGAGCACTGAACTGTTCCACTTTCCTATCTCCCTCTGGCTCGGAGATCAATGCAAACCAGCTAACACGGGGTAATAAGCCATTAGTAGACACATCGCTGGAGAGATTTACATACATCGACCATCGAGCTGATAAACTAGGTCCCGTGTCCTAGAGGTAAGAATTACGGTGCGTGTGAGTGATTATCCGAGTCAACGTGGAAGAAGAGGATGCGTGTGTGTGTGAAGCATTGGGTGATCCGCTCTCTGCGACTGCCAGACCTGTGTGATAGGTGCCAGATTGCGTAGCTGGGAGCCAGGTTGTCTCTGCTTGTCAGGGGGGGAGGAGGGGGAGATGTGCGGATGATTGCCGGTACACTGTTCCTCTGATCTGAATCATCACCGACTGTCTCTCCTGCAAAGGGTGAACTTATTATCCCCGTCTCAACTTCCACCGCGGAGCCAGCTGCTCTCCATGCTTCCCAATTAACCCTAGGCACCCGTCAAACGTTCCAATTAAGGCCTCCTCCTCCTCCTCCTACTACTCCTACTTGCGAGTTTGTTTGCCGGCCCGGCTTTGCTCGAGACGGCAACAGCCGGGGTGAGCGAGCGAGCGAGCGCCGGCGAGCGCGGAGCGTGTTTGCTTAGCAGCGGCGCTACGGCTCCCAGATTTATTTGAGGCGCAGTCGCTAACAGCTGAAACAAGTAAATACGCCCAGATGTTTGGCTTCCTCTCACAATCAAGTTGGCAGGCCTCGGGGTGCTGCCTGTGTAATGACAGCTCCTCACGCCGGGGATTTTCAAGGGGGCCATTTTGTGACTGCACTCTGCGGAGTTCATGGGAAGTTGTTTACGGTGCGCCGTGTGGCGTTTACATCGTCTTGAGTTTACGTGAGTGCGCGCGTTTTCCGGCAAGTTTTCTTCCATATTCAAGCCCCCTTTGGAATCCCAGGTTTTCATCGCCTCGCGTTTTTTTTGATGCGTCGGTTTTCTGATGAGCAACAGTGTGCGTGTGTAGGAGTGTAGCTGTAGGTGGGATGCAGGTTTTGGCAGCACTTCTGAGTCCTCTGAGATTGCCTGTGTGAGTGTGTGTGTGTGTGTGTGTGTGCAGCCTATGAGCCCGTGCAGAGGGATGGGGGGGCCGTGTGGCTGATATGAAAGTGATGGGAGAGAGTTGTCTCCCTACGCTGCCGGGGGGAGAGCCGTCAGGGTGCTGGAAGTCTCTGGGACTCCCTCTGAGCTCCTGCTGTCTTTGATCTCAGCGCTCCGCCGCGCTATACTCCATATTACTCTATAGAACACACTCACCTGCTGTCGATCCTGAAACGCAGACGCACACTTCACAGACGAGAGTCTTTGCGCGCGCGCTCCACTTACAGACCGGCACAAGGTTAAGCGCACCCGAGCCCTTCCTGAACAACTATGGGATACAAACTTTGGAAAACAACAAGAAAACACCACAAGTAGAACCACAAAAGCTCAGTACTTAAACTAACTGTTAATATACCGTGTTTATTAGCTGGGCGGTCAGCTGAATGTGTGATTCCAGAACTCCAGGCTGACCAGTTGCAAAAGCTTATTTAGTCTGATGAATAGTCCAAAAATGTGCGGGTTTAATATGACGTGAACCAGAAACCGGCCTTAAAGATGTGAGCGGCTGGAGACAGGAGTTTGGCATGTTTGGCATGCCACTGTAATTTTGGCATTACAGTGGAGTAATGACTAATTTGCCTCCTGTTAGTTTAAGAAAGACTCAGAAACATTATGCACCGCTTGAGTATCCTCCCTCTCCTCCCCTCTCCTGTCCTCCTCTGACATGTTGAATTAAGGTGGTGACAGACTGACCTTATTTTAAGGCATTTTTTCATGCCAACTGATTGCAGATAAGAAGGACGGCCGGTTCCAGTAAAATCATCCATTTGTGCATATATGGAATGTGTGACCCAGCAGTACCCTTTTGGATCTGTTCCCATCCACACAGGAAGTCTAGCATTAAAGCGGTACTCTTTACCCCCCCCCCCCCCCCCCCACTCCTCTTTCTCTCTCTGCATTCCTTTGACTGACTGTGGCACATATCAGGACAGCTTCATTCAGCATTCCTTTACATCCCGGCTTGTTTGCCCTCCCCTCCTCATTTTTTTTGCAACGTCTCCCCGCGTTTAAGTCCGGTTTTATCACGCGAGAGCCAAACACCAAGACGACTTCATCTCATCAAATTTTCACCCCTTTAATTCGGTTTAAATGGCATGGCTGCGAGGGCCGGGTCGGGAATTAATAAGAGCCAATAAAGCTCCCTGCTGGGGCATCGAGGCCAGTCTTTAAGTAAACATTATGACTTCTTGGGGGGGGGGGGGGGGGGGGGGACTCTGGGGCAGCACTTGATGAATTGTGGCGGAGCTTGGGAAGGGCTAATTTCTCACTTAGCCGTCCTGATGGGGCAAGCTAATAGGCCTTGCTTTGCCTGGCTGATTGTCTGCTGGCTTTATTATTGTGCATTATCGCGCTGCCCCCTGGCTGTTTTCAGTGTTCGGCCCCGGAGACGCCGGAGCCCGTCATTAATCACAAAGCAGCCCTGACTCATTCCGCTTCAGCACTCATTCCACTGACACTGTGGGATGGAGGGAAGGAAAGAGACATAGAGAGCAGCAAGGGGGAAAGCGCCGCACATAATGTAGAAGGAGTACTGTAGGAAGGAGCTGAGGGCACTTTCATAATGACTCTGTAACCTGTAGCTGCTCGGCTTCTGGATATTTCGCTCAGCTGCTCGGTTACCTCAAACAGCTCTGCTCTTGATTTTGTCTTTCCGTCTGGAGGCGCAGAGGATCCGTGGGGCGCGCGGCTCCGTCTCTTGGGCGAAGCAGAAGACCTTCTGTCAGAGCCGTACCCGCTGCCACTGCTTTAACTCGGGACCAGCCATGTGCTTGATCCCTGTCTTTGAGCAGTAAGCATGAGGAGAAGACGGGGAAATGTGTGCTTTTGTGTGTGAGGGGTTTCATCCCTACAGGAATGCCTATTCCTCCTCTCATCCCCTCCCTCGGGTTCCCTTTCTTATTTATCCTCTGCACACGGTGATTGCACTTGCATGCAGAGAGGCGCATTGAGCAGCTGATGCACCTATACACACCGAGCCTGTTCACACACACAAACACACACACATGCATTACACAGGAATCCTCCTTTCAAGCGACGGAGCCCACAGTGCAACATGTAGTGTTTACTGTTCGAGCGCAGCAGAGGAGGTTGTTGTCACGCTCCTCTTGTGGCATCATGCAGGGCGCCTTCTAAGGCCTTCGCGTGAAGACTCTGCCTCCGCAAACACAGAGCCGTTTTTTCACCGCCGTTAAGAGGCCCTGTGACAGGATGCAGATCCCATTCTCCTGTCCTTTACAGTGTCTGCCATATGCAGGGGCTACTTGAATGGAAAACTTAGCTTAGACTGGCTGCTGCAGTTGGCAGTAACTATCCTGGGAAGCGGATTCAAAGTCACTCAAGTCAATTAAGGAAACCGTTGAAAGTTTATGACTCAGAAAAGTATCACATTTTCTGCTTCTTCTCGAAGACCTTCATTATAAGTCGCTGAAGTTAGAATAAGCATATCGGGTTTCTTCTGAAGAATAGGGAAAAGTGTCTGAGGCTCTCCGTTTTAGCATGGGAAGTGAGGAGGGAGCGCTGGAGAACTGGGCCACGGCAGCCACCAGGCTGCCCGCATTGTCCATTGTCTCCGCCGTCACAGCCCTACTTGCGAAGAAACAAGTGGCTGGTGAAACAAATGTAACGTGAAAATATATAAATAAACGCGCTAATAAGCAGGAGGCTGTGGGGAAAAGGAGCAAGACTTCCATTGTGGCGGGTGCTTTATTTTCTGCTTATCTACTGGGTCGGGAGTGCAAAAGAGGCATTGTGCGAGCATTATGATTACATCGTGGGTTTGTTACACGGGAATGTAAGATGCACTGGGCTCATTCTGCTGCGCAAGATGCACAGTCCCCAACCAGCCCTCCACAGCATCTGAAGCAGAGAGGTCTGAGGGACCAAGATGCATGCGAGGATAATCTTATTAGCCGCGCTGAAAGCTACTCATGGGCTGCCTTGTTGTGCTGTTTGTCCTTGGAAAAAAAATAAAAGCTCTTCTCGTCGGAGCAGGCCCTCAGTTTCCTAATGTATTGTGATAGTAGCCTTGGTTGTCTGCTTTTGCAGTGCTATTAATAAAATGTTCCTTTTGAAATAAAGGCAAAATCAAGATTTATATGTCTGCAAATTCTTAGTGCTGTAACATACGTGATGCCCAACTTAGCCTTAAAAATGATGATGGGAGGCTGATCGTCACAAAATGTAAATGACTACCAATCCGAACAGCTCAGCCATGTCACACCACACAAAAGGTTGTGAAGGCCCTGCTCCAAATCCGTTTGCCCGTGCATAACTGGCAGTTGATATGTGTGTGCGTGTGGTAGGGTGTGACTAATTCCTGCTAAATGGCCTTTACTTGAGGGGCCGGTCCCGTTCAGCTGTAGGCCAGACTTAGTGCCATCTGGGCACAATGTTCGATTTCGCTGGTGAATGGGAGCCGGAGCCACCAAATCCCGAACAGAAACCCTCCTTCCCCTTTGCCTTACAGGGCCGAGGGCAAGCCGTAAGTGCAGCGGTGAATGCAGCGTGGAAATCCAAGTGCGTGTGGTTTCCTCTTCAAGCTGTTGAGCAAGGGAACACCTCCTGAGTGGGGATTTCGAACCCAGGTCTTCTAAGTACCAGCCAGCACTTCCACTATCTCCTTAAGGAGTCTCCCCCCCCAAAAAATTGACTTTGCCCCTATGGAAACACGTGCAAGGCAAGCACATTCTGTTTTATTGGTAGATTCAGCTAATCTTGCTCAAGGGGCTTAGAGTCTCTCTCCTCCCTCTTCACCCCTCGATGTTTTAGTTATTCCAGCTGTGAAGGAGCCCTTAATATTGTTGGCATAGCTGCGAAATGTGCAAAACACACACTGGACACAGAGGGAAACATGTGCAGGCATGCAGGGGCACAGTGAGGCGCACACAGATGTATGCATGCATGCACACACACACACACAGACACACACACACTTTCACGCACAGAAAGAAAACACACACGTCCCCTTCCCTTTTCTTCATTCATTTTCTCCCCCTATCCCACTTCTGCTCACAATCTCCCTCAATCGTCTGCATCTCCCATCTCCCCCCCCCCTCCCACCCCCCCCTGTAACTGGCTGCGCCGCGGTGCGTTTGTGCAGCCTCGATAAGCCGAAGATAGCAGATCTCGGTGGTCGCTGATGTAATGATGATGAATGCAGCGGCGCTGCCACTCTCCCCCTCGGGGGGCCTTCGACACTCAACAGTCGCCCTAATGAAATGAACACAAATACAGTATCCCGTCTGTGAGGGGTGGGGGGGGGGGGGTTCGGGGGGGGTGGGGTGGGGTGTTGCCAAATCTAAGAGGACACTTCAAGAGTTTATATCTAAATGTCTAGCAGTTTGTGAAAGTACTATAGAATTAAGCATGCAAAGGTGAGCCCTCAGAATAACAAACAGCAGCGATTATTTTTTTTTTCATACAGTTACTTGTTTAAGCTTGCATGAAAAGATATTTTTTTCCACGTCAAAGGCAAAAGTTTATTTTTGTGTTACACTTTGATGTTTGCAATTTGCAAACGACTTTCAACTCCGATGCCTTTGTCACCAAGGCGTATAATTTATGTTAAATTGATTTGCTTAATGTGCTTATAAAATAAGATTTTTTTTTTTTTCCTTTTTCTGGGGGAACTGTTTGAATTGTGCTGTTTTAAACCTGTTTAATCGCCTCCCTTCTCTGTGTGGAAGGATTACAGACAAATGAAGATACACCCTCTTTCTCTCCTCTTTAATGGGGTTGTAGGACAGATATTTCATGGAGAAGGCATTAATATGACATTAACAGTTCTTCTGTGGAACGGCAGCATCCAGAGCTGGAGACACGCGCCAATTGTTTTTTCTGTGCTGGCTCATGGAAATGGAAATGGCTCGTGGGTAGTGTTTGGTCTCGGCGGTGAAGGGTCAAGAGCCAAACGAAAACGGCACGTTGCTCGGAGTGATTCCGTCAAATGACACCGCGCAGGAGGAGGACAAACTCTCCTCGCGTAGGCAAAGTTTTTTATTTTTTTGGAGGTTTCGGATGGGACGGAAGTGAGCAACGCGACAAGCGATAGCAGAAACGGGAACATCTGCAGGACTGGGTGTGGGCGTCCAGGTCAGAGGGATTATTGGGTGAAAAGGTCCTGCTTTTAATTGCTGCTTTGGAGCTGCGGTGTGCCCCGTGAAACACAAAAGGCCCGTCAGACACGCTTCAGTGGCTCGGACTTGTGAATGTTTGCCCCGACCAGTGGAATGCCCCACTCTCTCCTCGTCCCTTCTTCACTTAAAAACCCCAATCCTGACCCTCACGTTTACGGCACTTAAAGCTCCTTTTTTCCCCCAGCCAGACTCACCTGGAGGCGATAAGAAGACACACAAACACACACGCACACAAACACACACACACACAAACTCTCCATATTCCGCAGCAGCTGTAATGGCGCTTCTCTCCTGGTTCCTTCCCTCTTTACTGCTTTGCTTTTAAGTCCAGTCATTAGAGTGAAGTCATGACAGTTTCGGGCAGGGGGAAGTTTTCCCTCATCGTGTTTCGGGTTTCGTCAATGAAGGAATGAATGGGTGGCTCAGAGGATCAGTCATCATCGCAGCAGCATGCAAACAGACATGAAGACATTTGTGCTTAGCGCATATTCTAACAATTAACTCCCCAGTTTGGCAAAAAAAACCCACCATAAATTCAGGCAGCCACCCTATCAAACACACAGAAGTGATTTGAGATGATATCTGTGCAAGATGGACAAAAATATCTTCGGTCTGGGTATGACGACTACTCATGTATTCACATGGGAGTGATTAGAAGACAATCTCTTGTTTGATTCTGTTTTGATTGGTAGGGATGTAATTGCATTGTGTTTTTTTTTCCCTCCTCTCTTTACCCCCCGCTTTTTTTTTTCTCGTAAGCCCGCAATTGCTTACAGATGTTGTTGTCGGGTCAGAACGGATGACAGACTGTGGTTTTTCAGGGGGTTGGGAAAAAAACAAACAAAGCGCACAGTGTTTGTCTGAAGTTTACCCCTCAACACTTCCCCCTTGCCTTCCTTCCTTGGGGAGTTTATAAAAAAAAAAAAATCCCCCCTCCTCTCCCCTCCTAGTCTCGGCAGCACTACTCTTTTCTGCATTCTAGCTGACTTTACTGCCTTTGTATCATGCATGTTTATAGAGTGGAGGGCAATTAAATAGTACAGATGGGTAATTACAGGGTCTTTACTGTAAAGAAAATGTTTGTCAGACTAAATATTTCCACTAGTTATCCATAAATTATGGAGTCAAAGTAGAGGCTTTGTATTGGACCAAATGAAGCTGTCCTGTACTTTGTGTAAATAAGCAGTTATGGGAGATCACCATACGTAATCAGAGGACCTCCGTGACCTAGATAGAGTTGAGCTTGTAGCTGGCCTCTGAGGTGCTGAACTGAGCTGCATGTCTGCTAGACTGTTGGCTGAACCCCCTCTTAAACCACAGACAGTATTAACTTGAACCACCTTTATTCTTTGAAAGAAAAATTGCCCGGCACCATGATATTCCCAAAAGGGCCTTCAAACAACTCCTGTTTTTTCAAGACTGTGAATGTTTCTCTCTCTGTGGTATCCCCTCAAGGTTTCTCCTTTCTCGCTGGAAAGCCTGCAAGAGTGGGATTATCAGCATATCCACAAGCTGCCTTCACGCCTATTCTGAGATAGAAAAACCTTGTCAGGGTGTCCTGCCTTGCTCTTTATTGAGCTGTTGTTTTTATTTTATGTTGTTTTTTTTCGGAAAAAAGAAGTCAAAAGTTTAGTTGGAAATAAGAGTAACTTGAGTTTTGGTTTTGGATCTCTAACGCGGTTGGTTCAGAGGGAGATCCGCACCCCGACAGGCAAATCAGAGCCCAGCAGTTTTGAATTAGAATAAATCTGGGTGAGCTGGTGGATTGACCCATGCTCTGCTCTGTGCATCACGACAAAGGGAGGAGTGGATCAGAAGGTTTCCTCACAAGGTTCAAAGAGGAGAGGACTTCCCACGAAACCTCCAGCTAATGATCTGTTTAACCTGGATTTAACATAATAAAATAGAATACTCTATTGAAATGCCTCATTTATTTGGGGTCAGTGTAAGGGTGAGAGATTCTCTACAATGAGCAGGGAGGATTGCACCTTTTTGCTTCATGAACTCCAGGAGAGCCTATGAAAACACTAAACAATAATCAGAAGATCTTTGTGGGGGTTAAAAGAATTTCTTTTGTAAAATGCAAATTGATTATACTGAGGAATAAAAACTACTTGGTAAGGTTTAAAAAAAATACCAACTGCCATTGGTACTGAAGTTCCTTTCTTCTCATTGGAGAAAAAGTGATGCAAAAAGATGTAAAAAAGCAGAAAATACATGAATAAAACAGTTTCGATGACACAGGAGGAAAAGAACTTCCTAATAACTTAGAGATGTGGGTCACCAAAGTCTGTGTATGATGGATAACATGTGCAGATCTTTTTTCAGACTCTTTTCGAGGGGAAACTTTGTGCCGTCTTACTCACCCAGTGCTCTTGTTTTCATCTGCCCCTTCTCCCACAAGTTGTTCCGTCTCCATGAGGTCTTGAGGAATGAACAATCGCCATGGAAACCCAGTCCCAGGCCAGTTCAGCAGCTGAGAAGAAGAAGAGGGTGGAGACCATTGTGGCTACGAAGAGCTCCTCAGCACGCGGTGACATCAGCGAGAAGGCGGTGGCCTCCAGCACCACCTCAAACGGTACATGTCGCCTCCAAACCAAACGAGGAGCCCCGGAGGTTCCCGCCGTCAGCTGTCAGAGGATCAGGGCTGCAGGCCGCCGCTGAGAAATCGGCCCATTTGCTGGCAGCGGTTGTTTGAGGCTTTCTTATGCTGTGTCAGTGTTTTAGAGCATCAGAAATAAAAATAGTACGGAAACGACAGGGCGGTGAAAGAATTGAGAGAGAAAATGAAAAACAAATCGTAAAGAATTGAATGAAGAACAAAACTATAACTCTCATCTTTTGACCATTAATCAGCTTTAAGTGGGTTGATATCTGTTTCTGTCGGCATCGTTTTGAAATGGCAAAGTTTCAGAGTCGGAAAGAAGATAGGCAAGTTGCAGTTAACCATTCCTGGGAGTAATAAACTTACACAGAGGGAAATGTACAGTGGTTACTTACCAGAGAAGGAAGAGAAGTCAGATCATTTGTATATATTTGAGAGGAAAATTGAAAGTGTTCTTTCTGTATTTAAAAAAAAAAGAATTTATGCTAACCCTTCCATTGTTTGCTTAAAGGTTTGTGATTCACTTTGTCAGGCTTCCTCCCCTAAGGATGTCCAGACCTGTTTTAGCTTGAGTTGGAGTTTTAACTCCGAAAGGTGAAACAAATTTAAGCACAAGTGTCACTGATCTAAGGGAACTTTTTTTTTTTTTTGTCCCTGTGTCCACGATTAAAAGATTTAGTCTTGAACAGATTCTTACACGTCTGTTTTCTTTTTCTCTTTTCCCATGGTTCACCATGGGACCAGATCACTAGCAGTAACTTTGGCATATTTACACAGCAATGTCTTCAACACATGCCATTAAAAGCGGTGCAGAGTTTGCAGCTCTTTAAGCTTACCGCCATCCAGCCTTTCATTCTCAGTTCTGCGGATGGAATGAAAAATATTAGATGACGTTTTTTCTTTTCCCTCAATTCCAGATTAAGTCGCAACAAAACAAGAGTTGAGATCACTGCAGCCTGAGCTACAGCTGTGCTCATTAGCCGCGAGAGGATTTGAAAGGTTTTGAAAATGCAGACTTGGCTCGAGAAGCTGGAGCTGGTGTCTTGATTTAGTGTTTTCTGACTCCGCTGATGTCAAACGCCCTCCTAAGCGTTAACAGGAAACAAACAGACCAGAGGGGAGTCGGTATGTTGGTGTGACTCGGCCTCCATATGGGAGTTATCACAGGAAGGAGGTAAAGCAATGCATCCTGGAGCATCTTGGGAACACTCTTACTCTCACTCATTCCCAGATGGCCAGATCTGCTTTATTCATTAAGGAGGCAGAGAAGAAGAAAAGTTACCAGTGGAAAAAAAACATGAATGTAATTTGGCTCCGTGATTGTGGATTTTTCTTCGTAATGTCCCCAGTAATTACGGCTCTGAACAGCACATGGTTTGTTTTGAAAACTTTTCCGTGTCAGAAGAAAATGTGGCACTTCCGAAAATCTACAGTGGTCTCGTAAAGCAGTTTACGAGGGGGAAAAGGATGATACTTATATGCAGAGAAAAGGTCCCTTTAGTTCTTAATCTCAGGCTTGGAATCATAAGATTGCTTACACATTCTTTGTGTGGTTATAATTGCAGCGCATTCCCAATTCGCCCCTAGAACTCATAACCTCTTATCAGGTGTAACCCTACACTGGCCTCAACTTTAACCTTCGCAGCCCCTTCCCCGCAGCCTCCATCCAAACAAAAGGTAATTGTGAGCAGCTGTGGAACCCCGGCGACTGGTTCTTCTTAGGAAGGCCCGGGCCAAATATTTCCCCCCGTCAGGCCGAGTGGCGACCCCTGATCTCCCCAAAGAAGACACCCTGCGGAGCGCTCAGCAAAAGTGTGCTATGCTAAGTTGTGAAAAGTGGGGGAACAATTAGGGAGGGCAGGAGGAGCGCTGGATGTTTTGCTTGGTCTTTCCAAAGTAAACCAGATTTGCAAATGGGATCAGCTTGCGAGCAGGTGAGCAGGTTTGTTGTAGCCTTCTCCTGATGATGCGCATTACCGGGATAAAACCGGGGATAAAGCTGTCTGAACTCCAAGTTAGTTTTTTTTTTTTCCCCCCAAGTTGAGTAATTATTGAGTCCTGGTAGAGAGTTCCCACATGGTTGGCTAAATGGTGGCTTCATCCTGTGTGCCATTCATTTCTCTGCCCCCTCCTCTCACAGTGACAGCTCAAAAGAGCCGACTGGGCCACAACAATGCTGTGATTGGTGCTATTTGGGAGGGGTTTGAGGCACAGTGTGTGTGTGTGTGTGTGTGCTTTGGAGAGAGGGGGGGTGTTCTCTCCCCTCATCATTCGGCAGGCAGGTGGACCACAAAGTCCCCTGATTCTTTTGTTGAGTCCTGCCTTTAAAAAAAAAAAGAGGGACGTATATGCTCCTTGGCTCGTTATGAGATAATGCGCAAATAAAAAGGACTGCACAGCTTAAACTTCCTGGAACTAGTTGGAGGAGGGAAGCGTAAAGCGGAGGTGATAAACTAGATTCACTTTGTAAAACCAGCAGAGAACGCTCTAAAGAATGCTGTGGAGGGAGGTCGTTGGGACCTTTTTATGATTATGCTTGAAAAAAGGGTGAGAGGAAAGGTCTCCGAGGCAAACAAGTTAAACTGTGCAGGGAGGCAAGTGCAAGGAGTCCTGTGTGTTACCACCAAAATCCCCACATAAATGGATGGCGTGTCTAAAGTGTTTAGGGGAACTTGAATGCACTGAAAAGAAGAATCTCCTTATGGGCGAAGAGGGAAGACAGATACTGGGAGAGGAGGGGGAGATAGAAGGGAGAGTGAGGGGCCACCTTCTTTTTAGGCAGCCATTTGAATGATCAACAGTAAATAGAGGGAAATGTCATCTGACAGAAATAAAGTTCCCGTTAACAGCAGGGATGGAAAGTAATTTACAGATACGCTGTCCCCGCCATCTTTGTGCCTTCCAGATAAGGTTTCATTTCAGAAATGGATAGGAGACATTTTCACTTACGGGCCCCCATTCTGGGACACCTGTGATAACAGCTTGTGGACCCCTAATTGAAAATGGGTTTCAAAATGGATTTTCACTTTTCTTCCTTCCTCCCCTCCTCCCCCTCTCTCATGACTAACCCCCCCCCTCTTCCTCCATCCCCGACAACACCCAGCTCCATCCCTCCTTTTTTTATTTTTTTATTTCTTCCCCCCTTGGCGCTCCGTTGTCGTTGGCAATATTGGAAGGACAGGGAGGGAGAGGGCTGGAAGGAAGGGAGGGAGGGAGGCTTTGGGGGAAAATGGAGCGTTGGGAGCGGATCATCCCTCAGCCCGTGTCACAGCTATGACAGCTGCATGATCCGTCTTATTAATGAAATCATTGATCACTTGATGGGCCTCATAATCAACTGTTTCTCCACTGTGTCCTGCCCCATCTCCTCCTCCCCTCTCATGCTTCCACCTCTGACTTTAGCTCTTTAGACCCTCTTAAAAAAGCGGAGCTTTAAAACCAAAAGAAAAATGATTCATAAACACACAAATTCAAAAAAAGAACACCCAAACTCAGCCAAACCGAAAAAGCCCACTGTCTGATTGGGGTTGAAAAATGGGATTTTCGTTCACAGGAAGCAAGCCGGTGGTTATTTGAAAAAAAAAAAAAAAAAAAGGCTTGTGGGATACAACCGCTAAAAAGGGTGATCAGTGTCATCTGTGTTTATGCTATATTTATTTTATGGGCAGAGAAGGAAGCACGGGCCCCTTCATGTTACCCTTCCCTGCCTGTTGGGGCTAATGAGAGAGAACTGATGGAGGGATAAGGGACCTCATGGGAGCTCTGGCTGGCCCATG
This sequence comes from Menidia menidia, assembly GCA_907169785.1. Classification (NCBI taxonomy): domain Eukaryota; kingdom Metazoa; phylum Chordata; class Actinopteri; order Atheriniformes; family Atherinopsidae; genus Menidia; species Menidia menidia. The sequence continues at coordinate 16,568,801 of CAJRST010006668.1, read as the reverse complement.
GGTCAAACAGTACAATGGAGGAGGCGTTATAGAGCCTGACACACCACCCCGCGCAGGAAATCTGGCTTTTAGTGTCAAAAGACGTTTGTATGATGCAGATATTATACACAAAACAAGGGGTGAAAAAAAAAACATATGCTTTAAGATGTGCATAGGAGATGATGCAAATGTCCCCCAAAGTGTGGCGGCTTTTTGTGTTGGGTGATGCCTGCAGATTAGAGTTTGTAAAATCACAATGTGCACATGCAGTCGTTACTGGTGAGCCATAGCTATTTCATGGACCTCTGCACTGAAAGCAATTTCCTGCAGCAGCAGGGGGACAGACTTTGGCAGAGTCACCTCGCGAGGGCCCGAGGCACGGGATTAACTTTGCCTCGCCGCTGCTCAGGGCGGAGTGGAACCTCAGCTGCCCGGTCCCAGTCCAGCCCTGCCTGGCCTCTCTTGTCTGGCACACTTCCGCCTGCCTAGATTCGCCTGCCGGGGCCCTGCTGCTCTCTCACTGCTGGAAGATGCTCATAAGCCACTGCCTGAAGACTTCTGCAGACTGTAAAGATGCCGCCAGAGCTTAGCTGTAGCGGAATTGCTTCTCGGCTCTTTTTTTTTTTGGTCGGCGGCGCTCATCTTACTCGTGGCACGTGTCGCAGCTTTAGACCTCATGGAAACTTCGAAATTTGCTTTTCTTACAATGCAGGTCTTGTGTTGGAAGATTTGGACACCGTTTTCTGAGAAAAAAATGGCGTGGTGCAGCATGGCAGAGAGTTGGAAAGCCACCACTGTGATGATGTCAGACCGGAGGAGCTGGGCTCTGGAAGGCTCCAACAGCTTAGCTGGCTTATTTAAACCACTTGTAAAGTCAGTAATATAATTTATTGGACAGGAAAAGTGGGATGCCCAACTGTAGAATGTTCAAGCTGAGCCAAATAGTGTCTATTATATATATACAATATATCTATTCTACCCTTTTTCTTAAATTCTCAGTTTGACCTCACAATTCCAACTTTTTAAAAAACTTTAATATGTTGAGACTTCATGCTTACCATAACAATGGCCCCTTAAAGGAACTTGAGGTCATTTGCACTGACATGCTGGGAGCCACAAAGGCCTGGGAGTGAGGGGTCATGCGGGTCAGAAGCAGTGACCTGCCTCTTGACAACAAACCAGCTCAGTCAGAGACATATTGTGGACTAGCAACAAGCAGCCTCTCCCCGCTAAATCTGCAGCTTCCCCGGATCTAGCTCACTCAAAGAGAGACTCTCGGGGGGTGTCCGGAGGCCCCATAAACTCATAAACCAATAAAGCAGGGAAACAGTAGTTGATTATTCTACCATTCTGTCCATTTGTCGGGCATCAGTGGCCTCCCTCCTGCCAAGCGGCACAAAGCGGGGGTGTCATGACCCCGCAATGAGGATTTATTATGGTGTGTTCTTCTCTGCGTCCTCTCTGTTGTGTTCACTGGCCCTCACCTCCTTACCACTGGTGGTTTTTTACTGAATGGACTTATGGGATGAAGTAGCAACTAGAGGCCTTGACAACATGGTAGGATTTTATATAAAAAGAATGACTGTGTGGTGTGGGGCAGGGAATAAACAGTCGTCTGAATTCATGTCTACTCTTGTTGGAAAAGAAAAAGCATTACTTAGATATACACTAGTCCTCTGTTTTTGGAACTCCAACACTGGTGTTTCTCTCTCCGATAGCACTCCTCCAGTGTTATAAACCCTCCGCAAGCTCAAAAGTGCCACTTCATGTTTGATTCAAAGCCCCTTGACTCTTTTAGACAGTATCACCAAGCCAGAGTTTGCATTTCCCTGACATCTGGTCTTTTATGTCCACAGTTTCAAAATTATGCAATTGTCTTACGTCTGTCTAGTTTAGCTAAAGGCGTGCACTTACATGACTGTAGTATTTTCACTTTGGATACAAGTGTGTATCTGGATGCCAAGAGGGAAGATGGAAATAGAAAATGTAAATGATTTTTTTTCTATTCAAATATCAAGTTGTGATCAAATCCAAACTGTAACAAATTTCTCCTTTATATCTTAATTATTTATGAAATAGAAAAATTTAAAGGACAGGATTTATTGTAGCTTCCATTGTGATCTGACGGTAATCCATTGTAAATAAAAGTAACCTGCCAGAGCCTATGGATGCAGAAGGCATGGTGTGCATGGCTTCTTAATGGTGAGATGGGAATAAAACATTTTTTATGTGCAGCTTTTGTGCAGAGGCTTTAGATAAGGAGGAAATAATGAGACCAGATTGCTTGTGCTAACTTTTTTTACTTAATGGTTGTCAAAACAGTGCCTGCCATTACTGAACCGAGTTTCTATAGAAACACCTCAAAGTCTCCATATATCAATTAGGGCTGATGTTCGGTGAAACCAACGAAAAATATCCAAATATGGTTTTTGCATGTTTCTAGTTAAAGTCAGTGGACTAAATCCGGACATGCTTTCACATTTGCGGGAGCGAAAGGCCCCACACCCCCTAATCTCTCTCCCCTGACCTCCACACCCCTCTGGGCCTTGACTCTCACCCCGCGCTCTGCTTACCCTCCCCTTTTGCTGCCCAACATTCTCCCTCGCAGTGCGAAAGAGGAGCCAGGATCAAAGGCCATACACCACGGCAGTGATTTCTGGTGATTGATTAGAAGCAGAGGTTGAGAAGCAGCAGCTCTCTCTCCCCCTCAGTTCTTCCCACCCTCCAGTGCTGTGCACACATTCTCCCAGGGCTCTCATAAATAGCTCAGACTTTTAAGTGTGAAAAGAGTTGCCACGATTGGGAGACGCGGCCCAAAAAACACATCCGCGCCGAAATGTCTTGGCCAGTTTTTCTGTCTCTCTTCCTGGATGGCAGGGGGGGTGGTAGGGGGGTGTCAGTTGATAAGAACCATTTGTTGTCTAGCTTGGATCTGGGGAGGGACAGTGTAATCCCCCTCACCCTGGTCTGTGCGCAGAGCTGGAGGAAAAGAGCAGAGGAGAAGAAGAGGAATTGATTTTGGGAGGGAGGGCATGCGGAGAATTGAACTCAGATGTGTTGCAAGAGACGGGGTTTGAAAGAAACATTCTACTTGCGGGGAAAGAAAGGTTTTGTTGCTTACAGCAAAAGGGGCTGTGCAATCTGAACTTGAGCGAGTCCTAATGTTAATCAATTGTGCTGTTGTCTTTCGCTGCTCCTTCCCCTGCTGGCCCCTCTCTCTCTCTTTTCCCCCGATCCAAACCCAGCTCAGCCCCCGAGGCCTCTTTACAAGCGAGTGCCCGCGTAAGGGCATTTTAATAATACGTCAATGCCACCGAGTCCACTCGGTGGCTCTGAGATTGACACTTGAACCAAACCTCCAACCTGCATGCGTTTGCACTACAACAACACACCCTCAGCACCCCCCCCCCACTGCTGATCTCACCTGGAGCTGCGAGCCTAATGATGTTCGGAGTGTGGGCCTCGCAGCGACAGCCCCAGTCCTGGGGAGATGTGTCTCATGTCAGACTTCGCGCCAGACAGACTCCAATAAGAGCGAGGGGGTGGCGGCGGGGTGGGGTGGGGGTGTGGGGGGTGTGGGGAGTTAGGGGGGGGGGTGTTCTCCATCGCAGCTGGAGCGCTGCCAGAAGTAAAAGTGCAATTCTCCGACGGTTTTGTTTTTCCTCCGCGGTATTTACAAAGTGATTGAGCACATTTTTGAGTGTCACGGAGTATCTCATTACGCCCTTAAAAGCTTTTTATCCATCCACATGCTCCGAGATACGTACGGACGCATTGTAGCCTGCGCATACTCAGGCATGCGTGCATGCATGCATGCATGCGCGCGCGCAGACGCTCTGGTTTTCTCCCGCTCTCCTCAAGGACACCGAACTGTACTCGCACCCGGTGCAGCTGTAGGATGGGGCCGGCGTTATTAACTGTTGGGCGACCTCATGACTTCATCTTCGGCGCTGTCAGAGGCGGCCTACATTATGTCTCTGCTCGGCTCAATGGGCTCTTTGTTCTGGCTTGGCTCTGGAGCAGCTCAGCACGGAGCTGCGTGAGTCCAACAGTCCCACTGCGGCTCGAGGGGGAGGGAGGGAGAGGTGTGGATGTGGGGAGGCAGTGGATGGAGACGGGGAAGGGAATTTGCCAGAGACGGATGAGGCAAGACGGTGAGGAGATTGAGGAGATTTGGGGTATAAACATGGGAAACCTACAAGTGGGATGGGCGTGAAGTCGGAGCAAAGAGCCAATTAAAAGAACTTAACAGAGAGAAAGTGGGCATATTTATGACTGGAATTCACTTTCAACATTTCTCACCACTCGGTGTTCAGATCACAGATGCTTTGCGGCAGCTGAGCTGCAACGTTGTGTCGGATGTGGGATTAAGGAAAAAAGTAATGCAGAGATTATAGAGGAAGGTGAGAGCAGAGCTGGAGAGGAGGATTCCTCCAGCGGGGGTGACAGGGAAGGTCACACGTGAAGGGAGCTTATTGCCGAGAGGGGGACAGCAACAGGAGGGAAGCGTTGAAGCCGGAGGTATGAGGAGTAAATGACAGGGTTGGAAAGGTTAGGAAAATGGACATTAAGAAGAAAGGCTGTATTATATCAGGCCAGGTAGAGGAATGTGTCCCATTTACGGAAAGTTGAAGGCATCTACAATCCATTAGAGCACCAGAAGTGATAAGAAATATATTTTTGATTTAGTGTCATTTCAGCTTTTGAGATTTTTAGGAGCCTTTGGTTACATAGGTATTAATGCAAAAAACACACATGATCCAAACAAAAACGCGTTTCATATATGAGATGACTTTTCATACCATTTGTTTGTTTTTTTGTGACAAAATTTATGTTTTTACAAAGTTTTTATTGAAAAAAGCAATAAAAAGCAATGTTTGGTGTAAAGTTTCTGACTTTGCATTTGATCTCAAGGATGTAAACGTTATAGTTCAGGATGGACTTTTGCTTATCCGTCGAAAGGCTCAATACCTTTTATACTTTTAAAACAAAGTGACCTTTGGCTCCCTACCCGTCCAGACCTGGAGCTTTCTCTGCAAATTGTTCATCTGAACCATTTACAGGAGCCTCCATGTTATGTCGTATCATTTCATCGCTCACCTCTAGCCCGCCGTCCCTCCCCAGCAGAAAAGGGGAAGGTTAAGTCTGTTTGGCCAACTTGGCCGATCCTTTAATCTGCAGAGATTTATCTGCCTGTCGCAAATACTTTAATGATCTATCTTTCATGTGTGTTTTAAGGGAATTGAGGTGAACGACACCCTATTTTTTCCTCTAACTGATATCACATGTCAGGAGTTGGTAAGGGTCAGATATGAAAATGTATAAAGAATCTTTATTAAAGATTCTTTGTATGGTAAACTGGAACCTTCAGATGAAGCGTGGAGTCAAAAAGAGAGTTTTTCCTTTTTTTTTTTATACCAAGGGTTATTCAATATGTGTTTAGAACAGCCCCGTGCTGTGGGAGCAGAGTGAAGGAGTCAGTTGTATTCTGTTATTTTTATGGCATTTGGCTTGTAGTTTGGAATTCTGATTGTCATGCTCTCTGGTAAAAGGCCCTTATGTCCAAATGTGACGGGTTAGAAACTGTAAGCATTACCAGCTGCAGCATCAAAGCTCCAGGCATGCTGTTCATTTAACCCAGATCCGTCACACTCATGTGTAGCCCCTGATTCAACCTGTAATGTAGACATTCAGCAGAATGCATTAGACTGGGACTAATGTGAATTTATGAACGCGAGTTAACTCCCAACACCTCTCTACCTGTGAAATGTCAAAGATCACTGACTGAATTTGAATATATTTGGCTGAGGTGGCTTGTTGGCTCGAGTACTGGAAATTAATACAGATTTACATTGGATGAAACGATTACTCTGTGAAGGATTAACTCATTTATGCAGTATGGAAATCATAAAAAAAACTGCCCTTTTAAACGGGGTTGTGTGAAATACTTTTTATTTTATAACCTTCTCTGCTATAGGCAGCAGTCAGTGTGCACGCAGTTTGAAAAGGCAGATGGAGGCATTAGAGGAGAAAATATTCACCATCTAAAGCAACTTCGACCTAAAAGATATTGCAAATGTTTGACCAAATGCAGCAGATTTACAGTCCGAGGTATTTTGGGACCTATGTGGACTCTGCTCTGTACAGATCAGACACAAACTGATCAAAAGTATCTTGTAAAACCAAAAGATGAATAAAACGCAACAACCAAACTGAGATTTGGTAGCTATGCTTATGTGCAGTTATTCTCTCAACCAACTGGACAAGCAGAAATAAGATGGTTTTTCCGGCCTTTCTCAAAAACCTCCATTATTTTGCCGCTCAACGCATGTGCCGTCCGAGTGACTTTCAGATACGACCCTTGCAGAAGTTTGGCCCCCGTTTGCTGAGCTGGACTCGCAGGTGTGAGAAGTGATCAGCAGCACCAGTTCAGGCTGTGAATTAGACACACAGATCTGAACATCCACAGGCTTAATCACCACGGAAGGCAGAGAGAGAGAGAGAGAGAGTCCACTCCGGACCCAGACGCTTACCAGTCATTGATAAAGTGCTTAACAGCAGGAAAATTAATGAATCCGGCCTGACTGGTTGAAGGGGGGAGGGGGGTTGGATTGGGGTTGGGGGTGTGTGGGGGGGTAATCCTGTTCCAGCTAAATGGCTGATCCCTCTCATTCCTTAGATATCAAATGTCAAAAGTTAAATTAGCCTGCTAGCCTCAGATAGGAGTTAACATGCTTTTAAATGGAGCGAGGGGCGGTGATTCTTGCTTCCTCTGGGATGGTGGGCAGGTGCCTTTGAAGTGTCTAATTATCCAGCTGACTAAGAGCAGGCAAACCATCCTAATGGAGGAATGTATGTCCCAGTGCATTACATAAAATGCACTCATTATGTGTTATTATGTATTTTGGCGCTGAACAAAAATAAAATACCATACACGCATCATACTCTGATATAAGAGTAATATTCAGATCTCTTCAGAAGAACCTATTCAAGTTAATTTTGTACTAAGAAATGAGTAACATTCAAACATTGAGTCAATTTTTCTTTAAAATTACCATTTTTTTTCCCTTTCCATCCCGACTATTGGCTGTGTGTTCCTATGCTTTGCTTGGCTGGATGGCTATTTCTCTTGGCGAGGCAATCCTAATCTGAGTGCCACAGACTTGGTCCGGATCGCTCTGGTGTCAGGAGTGGGATTCCAGTACAGAGGCCCAGTGGAAAGCTGGCCCACTCTGGACTGGCGGGCAGCGTTCCCAGATTCACCCTAAAAGATCCGCTATCCCACGCCGACATCGCACAATCATCTGACATTGTCACGGAGGACATTATGAACGACTAACAGGTTATGGCTGATGGTAGCTGGCTTCCGACCATCTTAAGCAATGCAAATAGAGTCTGTGGGCCAATCAGAGCACCAAATGGCATCTGTGGCTTTGAAGCCTTGATCAAATGCTTCTCTCGGTGTTTGATTCCTCAAAGAATGGTAGTCAAGATGCCCTTTTGAGTGCGCAACCTTAAAAGCTGTAACTATCCGTGGTCAAAAACGCATCAGTGCCCATTTTAGAGTCAACGCTTTTACAGCCCTCTCGGTGCAATGCTCATTGCTCCCTCACAATGTGGCCCTGATGAAATGGTCATGGGGTTTCGGGCCGCTCTATGGTGGGTCTGTGCCCCTAATGGGCGAACAAGGGGTAGCAGGGGCAGGCGGAGGCTCGGGCATGACACAACCCCGCTGTGAGGCTGATTCGAGGTGAGCGCGAGAAAAGGAGGAAGGAGTCAAGCAGGCTTTGATTTGCCCCTCCCCAACCCCCGAAGCTCGACGGCTCCGTCTCGTCCCCGAAGCCCCCCTGGCGGCGCGGAGAGAACCCGGCCGGGACCGCGGTTCGGGGAGCAGGGGTCGGGGCGTGGGCGGCCGAGAGCAAAACCGAGACGTGGGCGTCGTCAAATTTGCTCAGACGAATATTGAGGAGGGCACTTGTGGGCGCCGGTAACCAGAGGAGGGAGCATCGTGATGTCTCTCCGCAATTCGCCCGCATATCAGTCACACGGCGGTGGTTAAATAATGTACTGCTGAGACAAAAATCAAACATGAGTACAAAGTGAGAAGGAGCCTAGTTAATATTCGCTGCAGCCTTCCAGGGCTCAGGCAGACTTGATGACACGGGATTGTTAGTTATCCTACCCACGGATGCTGGGGCTAATGACCTTATCCTGCCTTGATGTTCGGGTTTATTTATCGGAAGTTGCTCAATATGGAAAGCTCCGCAGGACTCGGTAACCTCCAAATAAAGCGCAGCTGAACTCCGTTGTGGGGAAGAGCAGCAAGCTGCCGGTGGCACTCGGCCAATCATCCAAGAAGTTGATCAGGAAAAATACCTCACACAATTGCTCTAATCCCCCTGCGCTCTTGTATTTGGGTTTGGTAGAGTCCTTCGTTTTTCAGCCCGCTCTAATCGTAAATGATTCCCTCTGTCTTTAGCGCTGGTGCCAGGGCCGGTGAATCAGGTACATAAGCCTAAGCTGCTTGGAGAGGTGCTCTTATTAAACTCCAGCCAGCTGCTGGAATTTTGCTTCCCCCTCTCATTGTTAATTGGGGAGTCTTGAGTCTTTTCCCTGGAGTTGATTTGCAAGAGAAAGAAAAAAAAAGAGGAGCAAGAGATTATTGCACAGGAGGAGAGGGGCTTTGAAGAAGTGTTTTGTGATTTCGCTGTATGTTCTTCACTCCTCTCTTTCTTGCTCGGTCTGCATGCGCTCCCCAGCCAAAACCTGTTTGTGCCACGGAGCTTTCAGAAGTCAGAAGGTGGAAGAAAACGTATGTCTGGCTTTGGCTTGAGTATAACAACACCCCCTATGCTTTTTTTTTTCTCTTTTAGTAAAGGGAGAATTGTTGCACGGAGCGGTCTTCTTTGTATCCATGAAACATGCATGTCCCAGGCTGGAAGGCAAAGCACAATCAAGCGTAAAGGACAGTTTGGCTTGTGGTCAAACAGCAATCCTTGTTCTTAACCTATGCCTTTACAGAGTGCCTGCAAAACAACGAGGCAAAGGGGTTTTGTTTCACTTTCCATTTCTTTTAATTTCCTGGGCGCTCTTAACTTTGACCCCTCTTATCCCCGGAGCCCATCTCTGAAGGGCACTGGCCCCACTCCATAGCTCATTATCTCTTTCAAAATTTCATTTTGTCATTGCGTCCACACTCTCTTTTATAGTCCCATGTTAAAGGCAATACATAGTTCTCTCAAAAGGTATTTGAACCGGTCTTACAATAGGGGCTACAGACAAGGGGGGAAAGAGGGAGAAACTGGGGTTTAAGGATTTAATGAGTGGCTTGCTGGGGGTGAAAGAGGGATAGAAACCCAGAGAGTGAGAGCAATAGAGAGTGCATTTGTAGAGGGTCAGAGGGAGAGGAGAAAGAGTTGTAAGGGAGGAAGAATGCAGGAATGAAGCACCAGGTACCATTATAGTGGCAGAGAAAGCTCCTGAAATACTAGAGCTGGGGCGTGTGCTCTGATCAGGACGGCAGTGAGCACAATTACCTTCTTTTCAAATCCTTCAGTGACACTGCGGGAGGAAGGAGGACTTTGAAACTTGAAAGGCAGGAGCTCGCTTTCAACCTCAAACGCGAGCAGGAAAGGGCTCTGAAATTTGTTCAGCGCTCCCCATCCACCATTAGCTTGTTTCTTCCTCTCGCCTCCAGGCATTTAAGCGCTTTTTGAAAAGATGTTAAGAAATTCAATCACCATAGAGAGAGAGCGGGATAGTTCTTTTTTCAGTTTTTTTTTTTTTAGAGAGGCAATGCTTTCCTCTGGTCCACAGAGGACCGGCCCTGCTGCTTTTGTGTTGTGGTCTGAATAGACCTGCAAACTGGTGGAGGACTGGATGCGGCAACCCTGGGAAAAGAGGAGGAAATAAAAGAGGAATAAAAAATGAGCGAGGGAAAAAGGGAAAGGGCCTGTTGGGTGGACGTTCAGGAGTTGGTAAAGTGTTGCGGGATTGAACTTTTTCAAAGTTGCATGTGTTTACCTCTGTCCGCTCTGTCTTCATTAGCACGGGTTTTTTGACAGATGCTCAACACGTTAGACCCGTACAGGAGGCTTCCCTCAGCCAGCGGAAAAACTTTCCCTGAGATGAGAGCTGTTGCTCTGAAGAGCTCAGGACTCAGTTGACCCCTGTGCTGGTGTGTTTATTTAACCATTTACAGCCTCTATGAACTGGAGTAATGAACCCCCTTAAGGCTGTATCTGGTAGAATGAGGAGCCCCTCTCCTTTGGACTCACCGGGGTGACTGGAGGGGGGGGGGGGATGGTGGGACCGTGACAGTCCTGTGATTGAACTATTTGTCGCTTGACCTCACTCGGAGGAGAGAGATGTCGGCGTGGCAGCGGGGGTCACTGTAGGAGGATAACCAAAGGAAGAACAAGAAAGCTGCAAGCGAACAGACCAAATTAAAACGGCGAAGAGGCCGAAACTCAAACCGATTTTTTACCGTTTAAAGTCCGCTCCAAGTCCCTGGTGGATGGACGTATTTATAAAACATCAAAATTAAAAACAGCCTCATAAATATGTAGCCAGTCTACTTTTTCTAGCTGTAATGGTAGATTTTGTTGGATGGGAAAAGGCTGGAGAGGGCTCAGCAGGAGCCTGAGCTGCACACTGCTGCACGCTCTCCCCGACACAGTTTACCGTCTCCACTTCCTCAATCCATGTCAGGAGATGAACCCAATTCTTAAATCCCTTTATGTTAATATTGCGCTTTGCAAGCGCAGACCTATTAATCCAGCTTTAACCGTATAAGTTGCATTATTCCCTTAATAAGATCACTGGCTGTGCAGTATAGGATTAAACACTTATATCATAACTGACACTGTCATTTCCCACGGATGAGAACGACTTGCCTCTCTGCCTGTCAGTTCCGCGTTAAGAATCCTTGAATCCGCTGCCAGGGCCATGCCAGGGCCTGGATGGCCCAGACGCAGGTAATGGAGGCGAGGGAGCGAGGGGAATAAAAAAAAAGCGAGACCCCTCAAGCTGCTCTCGCCTCTCTCAATCACATTCACTCCTCGTTCCTGATTGCTTCCCCCTTCTTCTGTGAAGTGGCAATGCACTATGGCGGCCATCTTCAGCGCTTAAGGTAGTGCTCTTTAATCCGGCCTTCTGCTCCGTTTCTAATTGGCAGTTAGATGCTGTTGGGTTGCAGTGCATGGTGGGAGGAGGTGCTCCCCTCCGCCGGGCTGCTAATAGTACAGAACCTCTGGCGCCAGTGCATCGGCATTTTGCCAGGCTCTGAGTGAGGAATATTAATGTAGGAAAAAACACCGGAGCGCGCTGATGACCGGGAGCTTTAATGGCGAAATTGGGGGAACACGCACATGGAAAAATGAGTGGTGCGACTTGGTGAAGGCTCCTGTGAAAGTGACCAAAGTATGGGATCTGTTTGTTCATATAGATGCAATCTGTTTGCGTTGTCATAAGCATTTTTTCTTAGTTCTCAAAACAAGATGCTTAAATTTCTGGTTTAAAATGATTATCAACCATTATAGAAGTAAATCATCTGGTATGAGCAGGCTTCGTAATTCATGCATTACTACAGCTAAAAATAAAGCTCTCAGCAATGCTCTACAAGCAGCCATAACAATTTCCAAGCACAAAAGGTGTAGTAAGTGACTTACTGAGTCTTTTTTATTTTGTGCCTCTTAGTTGTAAAACAGAGTTTCTGTAAAACAAACAAGGAAAATGCGTCTCAGAGAAAAGAAAAGCAAAATGGAACATTTATCAAAACCCAACAACAAAACAGGAAACATAAATAACTTAGACAATGTCTTCTAAAATACTTATGTGGTTCTATTTTTTTAATTTGTGGGTTTGTTTTAAATCTGAGTTTCCTGAAATGTTGTTTTTCTGCTTTCTGTTATTGTTCCTGTGTTTTCTACCTCAGGGCCTCAGTAAATGTGATTATCTGTCAGGGCTCTCTGTATTTTAATTCTGATGTACTCTCATCTCAGCCGAAACAGCTGGGCTGCATATCCTTGCACATACTCTTTAATGATTTTTTTTCTTGCTCCCCTCTGAAAATAGAACCAGTCCCAGACACACAATGCCACTCTCAGAATCATTCCTAATGCTATCGAACTACAGAAAAGACTGAGACCAGGCCAGGAAGTTAGCTGACCCTTATGGGTGTCGGTTCAGAGGCCACGTTATGGGTCAAAGGTTTCTGGTGGACCTCAACCCTTGAACCCAGCTCTGCTGTTATCCCCTCTGCCAAGAAGCTTTCTCCAGAGGCCCTGCTCTCCTAATTTCCCCTTAGACACAGATAGAAAAAGATTTAGTTTGAGAACAGAGGGAATGGGGTAGGGGTGAAAGGGAATGAAGGAGGGTGACGCTTGTTAATGGGCCGCTTGGAATGCAAGCTGAAAGCCTGCTTCCTCCATGGGAATCCATTTCTAAAAAGAACAGACAGAGCTGCGTTTAAGAACATGCCCCCCCCTCGGCTGTGCGAAAGTGAGAAGTTAGGGTTTTTTTGATTCATGGTGTCAGTTTGCTGGAACACCGTTGGCCTCTGAAGTGCCACATCTGGCACCGTGGAAGGCAAACGCCGGCAGATTTACACCCGTAATGCCAGGAAAGTTTCAGGTGTGCGGGGCTGATCTCCCGCTCCTCCTCTCTCTGAATGAACAGGCTCTCAGAACGCATTTTGCCATCTCGTCGTCAGATTCTCATTCCCTCTTTTTTTCTTTCCCTGTCCCGGCAGAAGACGAGAGTTCGGGCACCCCGTATCACCGCGAGAGGCGCAATGCCATCAGCTCCCAGGCCCCCACGCCCAGCGCCCCGGACCGGGGCGTGAACGAGGAGCCCTCCACCTCCACGGAGGAGCGCCCGTCCCTGCTGAAGAAGGAGCTGCACGGCTCTCTGCCGCACCTGGCCGACCATGCCCTGCCGTACCGGGGCACGCTGTTCGCCATGGACCCCCGCAATGGCTACCTAGACTCGCACTACCGTAAGTCTGGCAAAGCTCCGAAGTTGTCGGCACAAAGTTGAGAAACAGCACCACTCAAGGACGTATTTTTTAGCAACCGAATGCTGAGGCCAGCTCTGCCTCTTTACTGTAGGTGAGAGGCACGACTGCGAGCCGCTTGATTAAGTCTGACAGATTAGCCCCTCGCTACACACACACAGACACACTCTTGTGAACACATGCACGCTCGCTTGTCTTGTTTTGTGCCTGGGAAGTTAGTCTGGGGAATGGACAGCGTAGCTTCTTAATTCCCTCATTAGGGGCCTGTCTGAACACAGTACTTCACTTTCTCTCATCAACACACACTTCAAAGCCCCAAAGCAGTGCCGAGTCAAACCTCACCACCCCCTACTCTGCCTCTCTCTCTCTCTGTGGGACTCTGAGACTGTGTGAGAGAAAGAGGAGACTAACGGAGATGAAGCCCAAGAGAGCGAGGTGAAGGAAGAGCTGTGGCTCGATGGAGAATTAATACGAAACGAAGGTGAAATAAACAGCGCCAGTTTGAGAAAAGTGAGATTGTGTGTGTGTTAGAAGAGAGAGCAGGTTTAAAAAAAAAAAAAAGCTGGTTTGGGGGTTAATTTGGCAGCCATTGTAGCCATTACTTAGCCTCCAGACAAGAATCTGATGTGATAGCTTGTTTATTTGGTTTATATTGCCCCTGGATTGGGGTAGACAGAGTTGGACAGGAGAATTTTAACCATGTGGCGGTAATGAAAACCCCACTGGACCCCAACCATCTACTGTAACTCTATTTATTCAGCTAGTTCATTAACCACCACTCCCTCATGCTCGGGTGCATGAGAGTCAGCAAGGTGCCTCTTTTAAGGGAAAGGTTACTTAAAACCAGGCTACGGTGCTGTGGACATGAGCCCCGAGGGCAGAACATTACTGCCCATTACATCCTGACCTAACTCAGCAACACTGCCACTTCTCATTTTATGTATGTGTGTGGGTATGTGTGAAGGAGCTCTGGTGGTTCCAGACCACTGAAAGTGTGGGGGTAGGTCGGGGGAAGAGAGCGGGAGAGAAGGAGGGCTCGAGGTCACCGTGAGTCTCGGGGTCATGCGGAAAAGTCCCCGGCCTGAAAAGGAGAGTTCAAAAGCAGCAGAAGAAGTCAAAAGGCCCGTTGAGCTTCAAGGGGCTCCCTTTGTGTGCTGCAACTTAAGAGGCTGAAAGGCAGCACTCATTTAAAGCAGGGTAGCATTTCGCTTACTATAAGCACTTCTAGGTTTATAGATGTATTATATAGAGGGATTTTACTCTTCCACCAAAATGAATTTTTCCCCCCAGTTTTTCAACATGATTTTGAAGCTCCAAATTTATGATCTTATCTTTATTTTTTATTGACATTTAATGGGTGAATCAGATTTTGTAAGACGTATTCAAAATAGCTGTTTACAACTGTCTTTCATAAATACAATCATACATGTTCCCATTAAAAAAAAAGAAGAAAATCCTCAAGTCTGAATTGACTCTGCTGCGTTTCATTGATGTTTCTCAGTTACGTCTCTGATCTCTCCTGTGCTCAGGAAGACTTATGATCTGAGATGAGGGCATTGCTGTGTAAAACCCCTCCTCCTGGCCCCAGGTGTGGAAGACGTGGGGTGTCCCTAAAGGCGGCTGCCCCATTCTGTCTGATTGAACCCAGTACCGGTGCTCAATCCCCATGAGCACGGCGGTCTGAGGGTCCGCAGGACGAAAAGGGGTCCCCTTAAACCTCTGCCCCCCCCCCCCCCCCCCCCCCCCCCCCCCTCTCTTTTTCATCTGCTTTGAAACAGAAGCCTTTAGCATCTGTCACCACTCCGGCACCACAAGGTGTAAAAAGCCACCGGCTCCTGTTCTGGTTTCTGGTTCCATACGCAATTGAGCACATACACACACACAGCCCTTCTCTATGAGCGCCGTGTCACCTCCTAAATTTATCCCAGGTGTTTGTGTGTGTGTGTGTGTGTTTGTGATGGAGAGGGTGCGGTGAGCCTTTGTGCTGTGCTTGCACTGAGCGCCACGCCACGCAGCCGACAGCCAGGTAAATCCGATTACTCTTAGCACTGGTGTGTGTCAGTGCTTAATGTGCCTAAATGCGATGGCACCTGCAGCCTCCCCACACCTGGCCGCTGGGTCGTTAGCGCGCCGGCGAAGCTCTGGGAGGTGTGGGAGTTGAGAAACGAGACGAGAGCAAAAGGGGGGGGTTTATCCTCAGGGGCCTGTGCTCTGGGTAAATCTCCGCTATTCACCCAGACTTGTGATCTCCCACTCTTCTTACGTCCTTGGCCTAAGACTTGTATTTACTCTGGTTTTTTACACCCACTTCAGCGCAGAAAATAGGAGGCACCGAGGAAACATTACTCCCATTGTTGCCGCTTGCTAATCGTGGCGATGCCTGGGTCTTAGCCGCTTTTCTTGGGCAAACACTGGATAAGAGTCCATATCCTTCTTACCACGTCGCTAATACATGGGGCTTTACTGCAGCTTGAGTAGTAAGGATTGAAATGAGGATTAATGAGGGAGAAGTCTTTTTAAAAATCTTAATTGTTGGGAGATGTGAATGGGACGCGCGGCGCTGACATCTGTTTACATTGTGTGCTGATTAGGCGGTCAGCGGTCCTGCAAGCAACGGCGAGCCCACGGGCTGGCAAAGCATTTCCGCCTCATCCAAGGAGACCCTCTTCTTTTAAAGAGTTTCCTTGCTTCTCTTTGCCAGGCTAAAGACATCCGTGGAGGGGACTTAAAGCTTCTTCCAGAAGAAAAAAAGCAGAGAGACCGTTTAATGAAACAAAGGCATCCAGATGAAAGTTAGAGCTTTTGGTTTTGTCGGAGCTGGAGTGGTCGCACTGTCTCACAGCCGCAGTAGGTCAGCGACTGGAGGCGCGCTCAGCCCGGGCGGCTGCCCGACAGCTCAGTTTAGCTCCTTAACAGATCGCGCTCATATCTTGATGCCAGGGCCTTAATCCCCATACCAAAGCCTCCCTGTTCTTGACTGATCTCTGAAGCAAACCTAACTAAAGATAGGCAGTAAAAGTGTGAATCTTTTGGCTGTATTATTCTTTCTCTTGTGTTTTGGCATAGAACTCATAGCTTATCTTATATAATGTGCCTTTAATGCCAAGATAACCATTGGCCAGTAGGAACACCTGGAAACGACTGTTAAAGTACCTATAGAATGGCATGCATTCTTTCTCCTTTCGGTCATCCAAAGTCACATCCTTTTATGCATTTGATATGGACTGGATGCATTAATCTATAGAGGATGGTTGTCATTGCTATGTGTTCAAGATTAGATTTTTTATGTCAACCTGAGGAACCACAACAGGAGAGGCCTGCAGTTGCTGCCAGTGTATCAGAGCCTCATGCCTCCTGATGTTGGTGCGGTGGAGTGTGTCCACTCGGAGAGGTTAGACTCTAAACTGGTGGAGTGTGTCCACTCGGAGAGGTTGGACTCTAAACTGCCGCGGTGCCCCGGCCGTCGCACTGGCATCATACCGTCTGCCTCAGTACCAAAAGGCAGAAAAACACTGGAGGACGCAAGCTTAATTCATCAAACTGAACGCGATCCATACAACAATAACCTTAGGCTCCGCAGTTAATTGCAGCGCTTAGTCACTCAATTCGCCCGGACTTCGCATGACCTTCCTATGTGTGAGAGAAGCGGATTCAGGTCAGGAAGTTTTAAACCGAGTTACCATGTGGATACCAGAAAAGAAAATACTTTTTTTTTTTTTTTTTTTACACTCAAAGACCAAACTTAATGCTCTCTTGTTGGTTTAAACGTGACAATTGGCAGGAAACTGGGTTCAAACACCCTCCCCCCAAAGAACTGGGTGAGTAGAGAGGAAAGCCTGGGGTGGGAGGACACGTGCCTGTTTCAAGGGTAAGTGTTTGTCTTTGTGATTGTTTCAATATTGGCCTTTTGAGCATGGTGGCTGGATGTAGTTCCCCAGCGACGCGCCTGCACAGAGAAGCCTGGGGCACACTGCAGGCAGTGGAGAGGGATCCTTTCCATCCACCTCCTTTCATCAAGAAAGAACAACATGGGCCTGTGCTCTGCTGTGGCCCCTTGGTCCAGCACACCAGGGATAATCAGATGATCCCCTTTTATACAGCTTATTAGAGGCATCTCATGCTGTAAGATAGGCAATATTCTGACATGCTTGTGTCCCTTTGTAGTGCTCGATGATTTAAGAGGGTTAAGCAGAGTTTGAAGTGCTTCGAGAATGCACTTTCATACCGTCTTAAGGTCATGCGCTTCTCTTACCACAAGGCTCATGAGTGTGGACTGAATATCTCCGAATAATGGCAGTCCTCATTAACAATGACAAGATTAAATGTGAAGGGGGCTAAGAAGAATTAAGAAGAATTTCCATAGAACTGAAAACGCTCAGAAGGAACACTCAGCATTTCTTCATATCACTGCAGCAACATCTGTCACGATGTTTAAATTCTTTGCAAATGTGACTGGTTAATCATTCAGATTAACAAAAAAACAACTAAGAACAATGGCACGTTGCTGATGCGAAAGGCTAAAATTCTGATTTGTCGAGTCGAGTCTCTCCGAAAGGAGAAGGAGCTGCATCAAACCCCGCTGGCAGTGGAAACATTAAGCTCTGAACTGTAAAACAAGAGGACTTATCGCTCATGGGGCTTCTCCTCAGCTATCTGGCTAAAGCCACAATATTTAGAGTTTGCCTCTTTTCCTTAAGTTACCCTTTTAGTCTTAAACAGGATAATCACCGCTGTGTGCTGTGGGAAAATCAAGAGTTGTCATGCCTTTGCACATGTTTGCTCTCTGTGTATCCAAATCTCATCACTCCTTGCTGTATTTGCATTCCTCTCACATCGTGGTAAAGATAAGCACCCTTATCCCCATAGCCAACAACCCGTATCTGGCTCTTGTCTCTGGAGGGTCACAAGTACTTATTGTTCAACACAGAGAAGTGGCTGACGAACACGGTATAATTAAAATGTTTCCACCAGCCTGGTGAAACGTAAGATATTGCTGGAGAAAAAGAGAAAACGGGAGAAACCGTTGTGGGTATAAGAGAGGAAGAAGAGCCGGAGAGAGTGGAGAGAGAGAGAGAGAGAGGGTAGGAGGGGGTGTAACAAAGCAGAAAATGAAGAGAGACATAAAAGAATGGGAGCTGAAGGAGGTCAGGCCCATCACAGGCTTTAGTGTTGCCTTCAAAGATGCCTGGGACAGGTGGCAGCTCCAGACAATCTTGCACCACAGAGCAGCATCCTCTCAGGAGGAGATAAGGGATTCCTCCATCCAGGCACACTCCTCTCCCTCCTCCTCCCGTACTCCCCCCACCCCCCCCATCCATCTCGGTGTTCTCCCAGACGGGCTGCTTTGATGTGGCTCAGCAGTGTGAGCGGGCAGCTGTCGGCCACGGGGGCTGGAGCAGCGCCGCTGGGCCACTGGGCCGGCCGACCACTGGGGATCGGGACTGGAGCGCGGGCTCAATCAGCGGGGCTCTCCGGTGCCCGCCACTTTCAGGTCTCATTAAAGCGCTCCGGCAGGGTTAATCCTCTTTAAGGTTTACACGGGCCCTCAGTTTGTCTCTCTGCCCAGGCGGAGGGAGCCCCCCCCCCAGGGCCCCACCCGCGTGACGAAGACCCAAATCACTGTGACACAAGTTCTCTCCTTGTGTACTCCTCCCCCCCCCCCCCCCCCCCGTGCGCATCCTCTTCACGCTTTACTCTTCGATGACTCTGGCTGACTTTCCCCAGTGCATTCTGTCTCTTCTCTGCACCCGGTCCCCTGATGGTACCTAGGCCCGGTTGTAAGTCTTTTAGGATTATTTGGGTAAAATCTGTTGACAGGGGCGCAGTAACTGGATTACAACTTTGTCCTTGTTTTGGGATGCTGTAAGGAGGGGAAAGGGGAAAGATCAGGAGGATGTGCTTTGAATAATGAGCAAAGAAATAGAGATAGACCCGGAGAGGGATTAACTGAGGGAATTAGGGGTACGATGCAAGAGTGGGAAAGAGGGTGAAAGAGAGGCTAAGGTGACATCAGTTCTCGCAGCACAGAGATGAAAAAAGGGCAGAATCAGAGAGTTCCACATGTCGTGGTTTGGCTGAGACCTAATTGGTTCAAAGGCTGTCAAACCCTGTGTTTTCTGTCAGAACCCAGCAGCCATTTGTTAAACTGCTTTGACACCGGCCTTTATTTCCTAGCATACGGTTCCCTCCATTATCCCAGATAATAGCTGGGTAATTCAATTCAATTCAGTTTTATTTATATAGCGGCAAATCACAACAACGGTTATCTCACAGCGCTTTTCAAAAAGAGCAGGTCCAACAATTCCCACCAAAAGCAAGCACTAGGCGACACAGGCAAGGAAAAACTTCCTCCTTAAAGTCTGTGCAAACTTTGTGAAACATCTGTAAAATGGCTGGAAAATAGAAGAAAGTACAAAGGGGA
Organism: Menidia menidia; assembly: GCA_907169785.1. Taxonomy (NCBI): domain Eukaryota; kingdom Metazoa; phylum Chordata; class Actinopteri; order Atheriniformes; family Atherinopsidae; genus Menidia; species Menidia menidia. The sequence continues at coordinate 16,549,386 of CAJRST010006668.1, read as the reverse complement.
GTGCCATTTGATAAAAAAACAAACATTAAAGTTTAGTGCTGGTAACTTTATAAACTTAGAGAAAATTAATGAATGCAAGACTGTGTCCTTAATATTTATTTCCTACCTTCCAGCCAATGTACTTTGTAACTCACCTTTGTGATAAAAGAGAGACCTGCTATTGCTTTCACCCCCTCTGTGTATTTCAGATTCTGCTGCTGCAGTGTAGAATACAAGTGTACTTCTCTGCATCTTGCACTTTATAATATATTCTGAGCTCTATGGTCAACATGCACCATGTACTTTTTCAGTAACTCCAGTTTCTAAATAAAGATCTCAGTTTAAGATCAAAACCCCGAAGTGGCTTTGGGCCTGACTGGAATAAATCACACGTGGCTAGTTGATGTGGGATGTAGTTCTGGTGAGTTAAGCTGAGGCTTAAATCAACTCCCTACTGTCTCAGAGTTATCATAGTTTGGAGAAAAAGGAGATAGACAGTTGTGAGAGATGGAGATAGGGGGGTGGATAGGAGGGGCGTAGTGCAGCCTTTCAGCCGCTAAACGGCTTCGTGTTTCCCCTGCCGGCTGGGGGGAGAGGAGACTGGAGGGGTGTGGTGGGACGGTGAGGGTGCAGGAATGAGGGGAGAGGGCCAACGCATAGCTCTTTGTTCTGCTCCCCAGCTTATCCCAATCTGGGGGAAATTCTGCAAATGTAGGAGATAGATTGGTGCTCTGCAGAGGCCCTCTGAAATAACCTCCATTCCCCGATCCATATGGGGGATGCAGGGGGGGGGGGGAGAAGAAAAACGGGCTATAGCTGGGGGTTGGATGGTGCTTCAGGCCCCTTGAAGAGTTGTGTGCGTGCTTAGCTACACGTTTTAGCAAAAAAAAACAACCCTTGTGCTAGTGCACAATTTGTTAAGAATGACTTTTAAATGTTTTGCAGATGCTGAAACGTCCTGCACCTCCTACACACAAAGGGCACATTTTAACGAACAGTACTCATCTGCAGGACCTCAAGAATCTGTGGAAACGTCGACGGGCTATTGCTATACACATTTCATCATATGCCTTACTTTTTTACTTTAGAGATAACCTGCGTGAGCTACAACCCCCCGAGCAAATATGCGTGGACGTGTAGAACCGCTGGGCACAAGGCTGCCGTCTCGAGTCTAGACAAACAAATTACTTGTGACAGCGAGCAGCGACGGAATGTATGGCTGAGCGGAACGCCTCTCATCATTTCTCCTTTTACCACTCATTTTCTCCCTTGTTCGGCTTTTCTTTCCCGCGCCATGTTAATTACTTTTACCCACAGAGAGGCTGTTTGTGTTTAAAGGGTGTGAGAGCAACTTTGCCGGAGAGATGGAGAAACCAGGAGCAGAGGAGAGCACAGCGGAAGAGGGGGGGGGAGAAACTATTGATTTACACAGGAAGGGTAGAGTGTGATCTGCCAGCCCGGCATATATGATGGATGGCAGAGAGACTGGCAAGCCAATGCTTCACATTCTTCTGTTATTTAACCTTTGCCGGCTTTCCTCTCCCCCTTTCTCAGTGTTGCGTCTTTTCTGTAGAAAAGCATGTTTTTTTTCTTTATCTTTTTATTTCAGATGGCTAAGCGTAGCATAGAGCAGCGAAGGCTCGGCACAGCATGAACATGAGGCTAATTTATACAGCGGTAATTAGGCCATTAGACCTGAAACAATCTGGGACCTGTAATTAAGCAAAGCGCTCTAAAAGTCAACAGCAACTCCCATCGAGCTTAGCTAAACAGTCTCGGAAAGTGTTATTTACATGTCCAAACAGCTTGAAGTCTGAGTGTAAGCAAACATGGTGAGAGGCGGGGTGGCAAGGGACTGATCAGAGGGGAATTTGTCACCACAAGAGAAGCAGCCTCCAAACTACTTGCGCTGATCGTCTGTTGAAAGGCTCGTCTCGCCCGCGTCGTCTGCCTAGCTGATAGCAATCGGAGCCTTAGTGTTACATTCTCTGAATGAACGCGACATCAAAAGTCATGTAGTCTCACAGTTCAGACACACACAAAGTGCTCCAAATCACACGTGTCAGCAGCTGTGACGTGTTTCCGCCAACCAGCATTTGAGTTATGAGGGATTCCATTTTTACATATTTTCCCTGAAGTGATTTCCTATTAGAAAGAAATGTTTTTCCTATTTGCGCCTGCTAGTTTTAGCCCTTGTGCATCCTCCATGGAGCACATTAGCTATGATTTCATATCGTTCAAGGCAAATTGAAGTAAACTGACAATTAAATTGACGTACTGAGCTTTGGCCATTTTTAATTTTTGGATGCATTTTAAGGGGATGACTTTTATTTGTTGTTTTTTTTTCGTCAGATTTTCATTTTTGCTTTGCAAAAACTTTATTTGAGCCATCTGCTTTGCGGTCAGCAATTGTTAATCAGTTAAACAGAGTTGAGCCTCACGGCTATTAACTGCAGCTGAATTTCATTGAGATATTTTAACTCTTAATGAGAAAATAGTGAACGAGAAAATGAAAATATCTTTATTTATATAAAAACTAAATGCATGTTGGGTAAGAAAAACTTATAAACATACAATCCAGTAAACGGTAAACTCCCAAGACTGGCTAGCATCTTATCAGATGATGTAATATTACAGATAATCTGAGATTAAAGTTATTCCTTTAGAGAAAGTCTTCTTTGTGTGAATGCTAATTGGCATTCGCCTCTGAAACCATTCAAATGAAAAGATCTTGGAGGAGAAAAAGCACATACTATAAAAAAGGCTTTGAGCTCCAGCTCGGAATATGTCACGGTGACTTCACCAGTAGTAAGTACATTTAAAAAACAGAAACCTATTAAAGGATGTGCCCATTTACCCGATTGCGGGAAAAAACGAAAAGAAAAAAAAAGCCCGAAAAGTTTTCCCGTCCTTGAAGGAGCAACAAGCATTCTAAAGTCAGGACACTTTCAAACATGCAAACAAAAGTCTGGAGCATCTCCCCCCAGAGTGGATGGCGGCCCCGGCTGCAGCCCAGCGTGCCTGAGCAGTGAGCTCATGAGCGCGGGGAGAGGTGGCATAATGAAATCTGGCAGCCACAGCCCCGGCGCAGGCTTCATATGTTCCACATTAACAATTCACAAACCTCTGGAGCAGGCCCCGGCAGCCTCCCTTTTTTCTCACTCCGCCTTAGTCACTTATGACAATCTGTCAGTGGCTCTTTGTGCTCTTGCAGCGGAGCATCGGCGGGGAAGGAGCGCCGTGTTTATGGAAGGGGAGCGCCGTCCCCGGCTGCGGGTGACACTCTGTTAGAGCAGAGTCAGTGAACCCCTCACCAGAGGAGGGGAGGAGCCCAGGTTCAGCCATCAAGACAATAAGCTCCCAGTGCTGACTTGACAACAAAAGGAAAAGAAGAGAAATTGTTTGTGTTATCAGGGCCAAAATCGGAAATTGCGAGTGACACTTTAACTCCTCGGCAAGTGTAACATCACGTGCCTTTGAAAGCACGGCAAAAATCCTTTTTGGCAAAACTCCTATTATGAAAGGAGATTAACCCATAAGGACATTGCAAATGATGTGCTTTAGGCTTTATCCTCCCCCTTCTTTTGAAACGATTCAAGTGTCCAATAAAGGACGAGGCAATTACCATCCTCTCCGTAATGAAGGGGAAGCTGGCTTTTGGTCCTGAGCACGGTAAGTTTCTCTTGAATTAGAATTAATGAGCCTGGTCAAAGTTTGCTTCTAATTGCCCTTTCATTAAGACCCATTTGTTATCATGTCTTATTAGCTCCCATCCCTTCTTATAAAAGACTGGGAAAAATTGAGACAAAAAAAGACGAATATCGCAGCTCTAAAAAGTCGCAGCGAGGTCACTGAAATGTTCTAAAGAGCCGATTTAGAGAAAACCCCACCTAAAAAGGCTTTCAAACTCCGGATATGATGAGGTGGTTTTTTGAACTGGACGTGGGTTTTCCACATGCAGCCGGGACAAATCGTTATGATTATGTTTTCTTTAGGAATGCTGCGGTGCGTGGCCCCAGTGGGAGGGTAAAAACAGTCACGTGCATGTTTTTTTCTTTTTTTTTTTTACTTCCTCTGAGCCTTCCAGCTGTATTCTGTGTTAAAAAACCTAGAACCTACCCCTGTATATCCAAAAGAACAGGGGCAATTTAGGCCGGGAGTAAACAGTAAGGACTCCCTACAGGAAACGCTGGAGATGGATTGCAGGATGGAGTCTCTCCCCCACTTTCCTTTGCTCTCTGTTCTTTGTGACTGTATACATTCCCTCTAGTGACACGGGGCTGTTTGCCTTGCTAATGGAGAGCTGCGCTGGTGTAAAAGAGGTGGCAGGCTCTATTTAGATAGGGCTATGGTAAAGTAAACTTCAGAGTTAGATTTAAATAAACCTAAGTGGAATGGTTTGCCGTGCCGCTAAGTCACTGGCAAAAGAAAAGGGGAGGGTGGGGAGGGGGGGGTGAGTGATGAAGGAGTAAGAAAAAGAGTCCAGTCTATGCACAAGGCTGTGCTGAGTGAGTAGCTCCAGAGACATAAACAAAAGGGGGATCTGGGTAATTCAATGAGGAGCGGCGAATGTGGGAACGAGGTTGTATGTTGAAGGGATGTACGGGTGGAGCTTTCAAAGTTATTTCAGTACGTGCTCTCTGTAGTCATCCCCAATTCTCTGAAATGACAGAGGTTAGGCCAAAGTTCCCGCTATGCGGGCAGGGATGAGTTAGATTAGAGAACATGAATTTTTTACTCGCATCGAGCTGTTACACCACACATGGACCCCGTGTAAACCTGAAGGTTCATTTCCGAGTCTGACAGCGGAGGGCCGGGTGCCCGGGAGTGGATCTGCGGAGAGCAAACGGATCAGATTCTGCCCTTGTCTTCCACCGAGCCAACCCTCCGTCCCATCACCCCCAACCCCCTCCCCCCCCCCCCCCCCCCCGTCTCTCCCTCCCTCAGCAGCTCTGGAATCAGCCGGAGTGAGCTGAGCCAGAAAGCAGAATCATCCAGAGAAAAACTATCAAACAGAGTCGGAGCGGTCAGACACATGCCAGAGCTGTTTGGAGGAGGCTTTTACAACTTATCTCTGATATTGCGAGCGCAAGATAAAAAGTCTTGCATAGTTTGTTTAAGTTTGTCAGAGTTTTATTTTCACTTGTTACATTGGCCACAGTGTTGCCATATTTTGGTAAATAACTTCATCAGTAGCCGGATTAGAGGCTGGATCACAACATTTGTAAAACTGACAGAAACCCTAAAGTTAGGACATTCCCGCGAGTGTAAAATTATTTGCTTTAGTGGCCCCCGTAAGTCATCGCAAGACGTGCTATTTGTGTGGCGCATCAGCTGACGAAAAATGAGACACTAACAGATGAATCCAGGTGTGTGAGTGAATGCGGAAAAGCAGAAGTGTTGGCTGCCTGGATGTGCCAGTAAATCCAGCAGTCGATCGTTTTCGAGCCAAGTTCGTACTCGGGGGGATTACTTCAGCTTGTGAAAACAGCTGTACAGTTTTGTCTGTTGCTCTGAGGATAACTTTCAAATATTTCCAAAAATACTGAAGTTGCCTCACCCGGGTATCCTGGCGGGAGGCCCGCGTTACAAAATGGAGACATGAACATTTTTGAAAGATGGGACGTTTAACGGACAGAATTGTCAAATGCAATGTTTTGGGGGGTTTTTATCAAATTTGATCACATAAGATTGAGATTTGATTATTTTTGGTCTAACGGTTTTATTTACAGTTTTAGTTTTTTTATAATGTATTCTAAAGAGCAAAATAAAGTTCTAAATTTCCACAGTTCCACTGAAGATGATTAAAGTTTGCCTCAGTTTGACACTGCAAAAGTGTCACATTAAAACATTTTCTATTCCTGTCAAGAAGGATAGCAATTTTTGTCAATGTTTTTATTTGTTTTCGATTCAACAGGCAAAATCTTGCCTCGGGATGCCAAGGTCCAGGGTTGTAAACCGTCTGGACCGCCGTTAATTGCGTGGCGTGTTTTTTATAAATGCTCATTTAGGTCACCAGATACTCTCAATCTGCTAAGACCCCTCACATTAGTCTTCCATTTTATGGAGTACAGAGAATGCCAACCAGATCAGCTCTTAATTGTAGCCGTTCTGGCCCAAGCTGGTAATAATTATCCCGGCGAATGAGTGACTGATGAGGTAAGCAGACCTGGATCAACACCTGCTAATGTGCCCAGAGATGCAGCTGGATTTGTCATGAGCCAGTACTTGTGGAGGTGTTTGGCACCCCACGGCTTTGGCCATCTGCCATTTTGGCTCAAGTGTTTACAAGCAAAAGCAAAAAAAAGAAAAAGAAGAAAAACACATAGCAGGTATGCAGATGTTGCCTCAGGGAGGGGCCCAACTTGGCAGGGGCCTCAGTGGCGCCCGTAAAGTGACACATGTTCGAGCGGTGAGACGTGGATGAAGGTCTGATTCATCGAGCGTACATCTCATTATCCTCTCTGTACATTTTAGCTGAATAACCGAGACGGCGCTCACAGTTTCCCTGTTTGGACTTGTCCAGCAGCGGGTGCCCCGTCCCGACATGCGGCCTCCAGCTTAAACGTTCGCGTTTACGGCGTGGAGTGCAGCTAAGGTTAGAGGATGAGTGCACGCACATGTGAATTCGGTCTGGTGGCAGCACAGCAGTTTCAATTTCAGGGGTAAAAATAGAGGAAAGCTTGTATGAAGCATGTATGCAAATGCAGCAATGTTTTATCTGGGGGTAAAAGAAAAAAAAAAGAAAGAAATCTGGATTCTCTCTGGCAGTTGTGACAAAACGCTCAGATGGAAAAGGATGTTTTTGTTCTCATTTTCTACGTTCCATTGGTTGTACTTAAGTGTTATCCTTTGTGCGAAACCACATTATGCTTGGCACGGGGAGAAATGTGCCATTTGGCTGCCTTTCTTTTGGTTATTTGTCGCTGTTTATTTTCAGTTCCATCAGCCTTGAGACATTTTGTGAAGACTTCCTCGGCAAACATTTCGGAGCGGCGCAGTTTTTAGCTCGCCGCGTTTAATGAGGCCTCGTTTGGGTGGGTCTGCTGAAAGATAGCCATCAACCGCTGCCTTTCATGATGGCTGCTATTTAGATTAGCTAAGGACGGGATGAATTCGCATGGAAATACGTTCAAAGCGACAGAGGTCCCACAGAATCGGAGGAAAAGTGTCTGATGTGTCTTCTCTTTTCTGTCCTGCACAGCTGCTCCACAGTTCTTCCCCACCTTCCACCCTCCTGTGCCAATCGACGACAGGCATGCCCAGGGACGCTACATCTACGAGCCCTCCCCCGTGCCCCCTCTTCACGTGTAAGTCTCCCAAGCTGGTCACACACACACACACACACACACACTCAAAGCCAGCCTCGCCACTGAAATATTGCTGAGCACGGCGGCATTGCCGGTGATACAAATCAAGCCCGAAAACTTCCTTCCGCCCCGTGGGCGTGGAGCATCCTCCTCACGGGTGCCTCAGCGGGCGCCTCCCTTTTGCCTTTCAGGATCAAAGGCCGTGGCCCCGTGCGTGCGCAACATGATCCGCATGTCAGAGACGCGCAAATGAACATGTGTCAGAGACATGAAAATGAGAGCGGGGCGAGGGGGGGGGGGGGGGGAGCCTGGGGGCAGGGGCAATTCTCATAAGAGCGGTGATCAAGCCCTGTCAGGAGGAGGAAGCAACGCCTCCGCTGACATCCACCCGTCTGCCTCTGACAGACACAGATGGGCTCCTGACTGTACTCCAACCGCATGCATGTTCAGTCACTCCAGTAGGAAGGTCCAAACATGGCGTCACCCTTTCGTTAGAATGAACGGTCAGTTTGTCCGGGCAGGATAATTCTTATTAGAGCGGTCTCGTGCTTCCCTATGGTGCTGGCCAGGTCGCCAGAGGGCTTCAAAGCTCGCTTTTACTCGGCCCCCTTTTGCTCGTTTTTCTTCGTTCCTCCCTCGATCTTTCGTATCACTTGCGTTTACGCGGTAGCTACTGTGAGGAGACAGTTAATGGTCCTCACGCCGCTTGTTTCCTCCCCGCAGACACCAAGGAAGCGATCACCGCACGACAAATTGGATGGGGCAGCTACTTGGGCCGCATTATGTTTGATATTCTTCATCATTATCAGCACCCCCCCCCCCCCCCCCCCCCCCCCCCCCCTCCAGGAGTCATATCTCTCCCCGGCTGATGTGCCACTAAGCGTAATGAATTTTTTATGTCCACCCCACCCCTCTACCTCCGGCCCACCCCACCTCTCAACCTCAGCCGCTCGGTAGAAGAAGGGGGTGGAAATGAAAAAAAAAAAAAGGAAAAAAGGGAGGTGATTGATGCCCCGTGTCACCGCAAACAAAATGGCAAATATAATTTAGCATTTAGCTTATGCGGAGATAATGGGGCGAACACGCACAGGCAGCGCAGGCTCAAGCAAACAGCCGGGCTTGTTATCCGTCAGGAGCGCTTTGGAACGATGTGGAGCACAGGTTAGGGAGGGGGGGAGGAGGTGGAGAATGAGAAAGGGGGGCGACACTGAGCCAGGGATTGAATTAAGGAGGGGAGAGAAGTTATGCAGCGCCGGTGCCTTCAGTCACTCTGTCCGGACAGGAGTTATCTGCGCGCTTGGTTTCCTGTCACGGCAGACACGGCTGTGCTCTGCCACGCTACTTAAGGCCTATTTACCCAAACCATTAAGCATCTAGCCGTTTGATATGACGCGCCGCGTCGAGGGAAACTATTTGTCATGATTACAAGACGGCTGTTGAGTACCCAGCCTTATTCAAATCAGTTGAGTGTCACTCGCATTTTACACCTTTGCGCTGGGAAGCAGCAATAATGCGCGCTTGATTAAAAAAAAAAAAAAAGAAAAACAACTCCGCCGAATTCCTCGGTGAGAACAAACCCCTCATCACAGGTTGTATTACACCAACCACCTGATGGCAAATTGGAGTTAATTACACAATAAGGTTTCGCGCAAAGTTGTAGCGGTGGCCGGAGTTTACGAGCGAGGAGCTCCAGCCACAAAAGAGTCCATCTCTGCCGGGACCTAAGTGATGCCTTCTGCTCGCCAATGGGACTTGTAGCGTAGCCAGCCCCAGCAAATGGAGGCAGTCAACATATAGCTGTCGCTTGGGGGAAAATGTAGGACAGGAGGCGGCTTATGGAGAAATATTGAATTGTTTTAAGACAAGTTCTCCTCCGTGTGCAGAATTAATCGTTATTAACCCTCTCAAAGATATGCCTAAGTACACGGGGACTATTATTGCAGTACTTCCCCATGCAACCTCTCATTACGGCCTGTAATTACAGTCGGGTTGGCCCTGCGGCGGCTCCATCAATCCAGCCGGCTTCCCCCCGCCGCGGCGCGCACCAGCCAGTCACCACCGGGCATCGGTGGCCGGAGAAAAACACCGCGAACGCCCAGCAGCTTGTTTCCTCCGTGCCACAACCCCACATCCACCATCCATACGTGGCAAACGAGCGGAATCACATCCTGTTGCCGCGAAAGGGCCCTAATTGAAACATGTTTATTTATGGCCCTGCTTTTCCGACGAGCAGCGGGCATTAGCAGCGCTGCTAACGGGCTCCAGCGATATGAAGGCGGCGGAATTAAATTAAAAGCTCATAAAATGAAATATGCTCCGTATTAGCTGTTTGACACTTAATTTGCCTTCAAATGAGCAGAGGAAATCACAAATTAACTGTCCTTTGTTTTTTCCCTCTTTACCTCACCTCCTCTATTAGGCAAGGGAGGGTGCAATTACAGACGGAGGCTAATCGTTTAGTTTATGAATTCTAGTGGGGAAGGTACCAATGTGCCATTCAATATTAAAGCCCCGGGGTTAGGGAGGGGGTGGATGTCCCTGCTTACGCTGTGCAGAGAAACTTAAACCACTGTACAGAAGTACAGCACTTAAGAGGAGTTTTAGCGACCTCAGTTATTCCCAATAAAAAGCTTCAAGTCTGGCTTTTTTTGTCTGCTTTCACTAAAGCTTTGCTGTCCTGCACTTCCCGCCTTCAGCCCTGTACTTTTCCCTCTTTTTTTGTCTTGTGTGGAAGCAGTAAACTTTCGGCAAATGGAGAAACAGCCCTAGAGGAGATGCTTCCTGCCTAAATAAACACGCTGACCAGTGACGAGCCGGCTCTCTGTGGGAGCCCTGCTCCCCTCTGCCACCACCATTGTGCACAACTGGCTTCATAGGAGTTTTTCGGGGGGGGTAGAGAGTAGGCCGCTCCTTTCATTCTGGCTTTATTGCCTGACCACGGTACACAGCAAAACAAAACAGCCCTCTCATGCAGCTCAACGCCAGCCCTCGGTCACCCGGAAACCGCTCAGAACAAACAGGGGTATTCGTCACAAGTCAATTATCTGCAGTGGAGTTTTTCTCTGGAGTCGCTGGCACTCGTGCTGCGATTGGGGCCACTAAAACAACAAAACGCTCTTATGGGATAAGCAATTGACTCGCATCCTTTTGATCACTTACCGCACGTGAATTAAGGCAAGCTGAGTCAATTTCAAGAGTTTGGAAAGCGGTAAAACAAAGAGCGCTCTGAGCTTCGACTTTGACTGCAGATGAATTGAAGATTTATGATGACACATCTTTATATATTCATTCAAGACTTTCTTTTGACAACAAATGCTTCAAGTATCTTTGCTTGAGAGAGGGAGATCTAACATGGATTTACAATTCTTTTTTTCTGTCAGGACTGTCGGCATCCCATGAACTTTAAAGATTTTTAAAGAAAAGTAATCAGAAAAGAGCAAAAAAAAGAATGATTCAAAAACTCATCAGTAGGAAAGTAAAGAGTGACCATGTTCTTAGCCTGGGTGGTTGTTTAATTGTGAAGTGTGGTGGTCCGGCCCGACTTTAAGGTATTCTGCAGGTACCAGTGGAAAGCTCCGCTCCAAAATCACCAACCAGGGGAGAGCGTTGGACTGCGTGAGCTGTTGCTTCAAGTGCTTTGTTATCTTTAATGAGTGCTGCGTGGCTTGAGCCTGCTGAATCACCCTCTCAGCCTTTAATTTCTGCTTTATTTTTAGCGAGATCCCCCCCCCACCCTCTCTGTCCTCACCGTTGGTGTTTCTCTTTGAAGTTGGGTGCCGACTTCTTCCCGTTATTTACATAAACTGTTGTCAGAGCGCCCAATCTGCAGCACGGCGCAGCGGCGCGTTGCTTAGCATAAAGACCACGTCCTCCTTATCTCGGCACCTCCTTCCAGATGGGACGAGGCCGAGCGCCGCAGCGCCGACGCGCACAAGCGCGAGCGCGCACACACGAGGAAAACAATGGGGGGAAACAAAAGAAACTGCTGTAGCTTTTGTTGGGCCTGGAGATGAAATGTTTTCTTTCAGGGTGCAGCTCCATCACAGGCTGATTTCAGCGGTTCACGGCCTCATTTGATGCATTTCACAAATCAGTGTGTAGCTTATACCAACAATCATGTTGTCTGCATTTAGTCTATGTTTTTAATTTTGATCAGTTATTTTTCTTTCTTTTTTTTCAATCACTGTAAGCGAAAAAAGAAGAAAAAAATACAAATAAGTAAAGCTAGGAGAGCTTTTTTTTTTTTTAAATCTTGCCATTAATAGTCATGCATGCATAATGTAAATAGTATCACAAGAAGAAAGCGGAGCCATAAATTTCATTCAGTCATTTTTCACCAATCGCGTCCGATCATCTCTGTCCTGTCACCAAAAAGCAGGGGCCAGCGGACGGGGCCACTTTTTCATCTTCCTCTCCAACTGTCCAAAACCCATTCTGTATGACTTCATAGGTCACCCCTCCATAGTGCAGTCCCTTCCTCCCCTCCCTCCTTCTTTAATACTTTCTCTGTGGAGTAAGTAAGGGGGACAGGCGGTCACGCAGTCGCTGGCTTCATGATTAATGGTGTTTATTCTTGACAGAAGGCTCCTTTATTTATCTGCATTGCAGTTTCACTGATACTATCAGTCACCTGAATGAAAAATATTCAGTCATACCAATTTTGCTGTATAATTGAGTAGAGTCACTTCCTTTCAGTTCTCCCTCCCCCTCCTTGCTCCCCCTCTCCCTCTCTATCTGGCAGCCTTATCATCGCCACAGTAATTTTCGCGCCGCGTTGTTTGATATGGAGAGGCTGACTTTAGCCGTATTTGACATAAAGCCTCTCCAATTTTCACAGGAGGAGGAAAAAAACGGGGTAGAAAGAAAGTTGTGCACCCCTCTGTAGGGAAAAGTAACCCCCCCCCCCCCTCCTCCCTTTTTTTATATTCTGAGGCAATTTCAGGATTTAGAGAGAAAGGAGATAAATGCCTAAGCAGAAATGTGGGCAGATTGAAGTTACAGTATATCTATTTTTTTTGTAATACACCAGTTTCAGAAGCCTAAATGGGCAGCGTAGTCTTTTTTTCCCTTTGGCCTTGTGCACGGAACCGTGATATTTTGGGGCACCGGTGTATTTTGAGAATGATGGATCCTGCAGGTGTGAAGAAGAAAAAGAGAGATTTGACGAGGCCCTGTAAAGGTTTTAAGGTTGAGTCATTACCTGTGAAGATCTGTTAAGGCATGCTCAAAAACTCCACTTAGCCGGCTTGGATAACTCACACTTTGACTCTTTTTTTGCTCTTCCACTGCGCATGCTTCCATTTCTGCCTAGCTGCTGCACATCAGATGCCTTTTTATGGTCCTTTTTTAATCCTCTCTACATATTTCACAACAGTATTTCCTAAATTCAAAGAATATTTTTAACATATTGAGACAAATTCACTTCCACTCTAATCTGATTCTTACATAACGCTCTTTTCTCGCAGATCAATTCCGACGTTATTATTCATTCAACACACATTTCCCAGTCATTATAATTTCTTCAGTGTTAGTCCTGGGTGGAATTTAATTTAAGGGTCCATTAAAGACTGCTTTGAAAAAGGTACATTTTTTTAATATAAAAGATGAGTGCGTTAATCTCTAATATGAGGCCTGTGAATTTTTTTTTTTACATGTAACGCATTAGTGGATTTGATTTTCTTTACACAAGTCATTTGCCCCCTCTTCATGTTTGCGATCTCAATTTGTAGCTCTCCCAAAGAGCACAATAGAAAACCAGGTCTGAGAGGAAGAGATAACGGGCAGGTGCCAACAGCTCTGCTCCACTGTGTGTGTGTGTGTGTGTGTGTGTGTGTTTGCGTGTGTGTGTGCGCTTGTTCAGCCCTGCGAGTGCACACACAGCTTTGAAATATACAGTCTTTAAGAATTACTTTTTTGAAATATACTTTTTAAAAATATTTCTTCCAATTTATTCTTTTTTTCTGCATTGAAAAAATGATTGGATTTGAATTTAGATTTTGACATTTAAATATAATTTTTTAAAAATCGTGTGAGTGAAGCACAACTAGAATAAAAGTGTCCTTTGCAAACTGTTCTCTATCTGCATCTTCTAATTTATGTTTTGAGGCTTTAATCTGCTGGTTTCGGCTTCAAATAACGTCTCGAAATTATTAACAAATACAGTGAAACAAGGGTCCATGAATTTATTTTTTTTCTGGTCAGTTTATAATTACACAGGACAAGAAATTTCTGAAACCAGACATTTCTGGGTGTTTTTTCAGCTCAGGAAAAAAAAAAAAAACACTCTTAGTCAGACTAAGATCCTCTTTAGTAGACAAATGCACTGATTGTCCTCAAACTATATACGATTTTGGGATGTATTAATAAAGAGCCCACAAGTTAAAGTGCTGGTTTGTGATTTGATGAGCTTGTGAACTAGTTTGGTGAAGCGGCCTCCTCTCAGTGGTGAGGAGCCAGCAGACGGCATCCGTGACTGTCAGCACGCGGCCTCACGTCATCTCCTCCAGCTTTAAAAAGGAGCCTCCCACGAGAAGAAGCTGCCACTCCAATTGACTTTTCCTCAGCGAGAGTAATGAATGATTTTTTTTAGAGAAGCAAGCTCTTCACCTAATGCAGAATAATCGATTTAAGTAGGCAGTTTTCAGCTTTTTTTTTTTTTTTTCTTCCTTCTTCCCCCCGCTCAGCCGGTGCCCTGCAGACATCTTGCTGTAGCCATGTAGAAATGTGGACTTTCCATTACTCCGATCTCAGGGCTCCAGACCCTGCGATCCCACTCTGGGGGCCAGTTATAGCGAGTAACGAGACCAAGGGAACAGGGTCATAAATCCTCTCCAACGCTCCTTATTTTCCATCCTCTCCCTCTCTGTACCTCCCCTCTTTTCCTCCCTTTCTCCTTCGCTTCCATCTCTCCTACTGGAGCTTTCAGAAAATGATTGAACTGAACTGAAACAAAACAATGTGAAGTATTAGCGCGTTTGTTAGAGGACGGTATGAATGTGGCTAAAGTTCTGCTAATGTGGGGGAAAATGAGTTTATTTCCCGTCTTATTGTTCCTGTTGGCCTTCTGCTTCCACTTCTGATTTGTGTATCTTCTAAATCTTAAAAAAAACAAAAAAAAATCACTCCCTTTACAATTTCCTCACCAATGAAAATGTATTCACATCACATAAAGGGATTCGTTTCTCTCGGCCCCTTCGTTATCTCACTTATCAGATGTGGCGTCCATTACGTCTGATGGCGCGATAGGGAACTGTTTAATCTAATGATGTTGTTTGAAGCCAGGGCCACAAAGAAGCCCCCTCGCTATTTCCGTCTCCCACGATACCTCGCTTTTTCTCTGAGAGGGCGTCAGCTTGTGAAGTGCTTTCCATCGCACGCGTCCGCTGGGGAGCTGCACAAATATGCAGAGTCATGCACACAGCTGGCGGGTGAATGCACTTGTAAGAATGCAGCAGGGATTTTGTTCATGCCCGTCACTTCTCTGACCTTTGTCTAGCTGCGATTTTACTAAATTAGGAATGAAGGTTGACTTTTTCGGGACTGGACAAGGCCGGGAGTGGCTTTTCTTGTTGAGGAAAAAGAAGGATGTTTCCCCGAAGGTGGCTCATTAGGAATTCCCTCCCATTCATATCAGTTTTGCTCACTTATGTAGCGGCTCTGTGATACATCCTCCTTTGGGTCTGTCCAAAATGTCCACAAGTCTGTGTTTAAGCCTCCCAAAGCTTCATCACGCCCGAGCATGGCACCACCACGCGTTCGCTCCTTTTATGATTAAATATCAAGGAACTCCACTTGACGTTTTATTAGCCCAACAAGATGGATGGAATGGCCCGAATAAAGTAGGCTGTGTCTGTTCACTTTCCCACCAACGCTTGCCTTTCGCCCGTCCGGCTTCGCTCTCCCTCTCCCGACTCTGAAAGAAGAATGTGTTTGGAAAATGTGATGGATTTCACTCTAAAGGGGAGCTTTTTAGTGCCACGGAGGCAACATATATTTCCGTCTTGTACCTGATGCTCCTGTTCCGCTCCCCCCTGTATCTCCGCCCCTCCCCTCATCTTTCTGACCCCCTTTATTTTTTATCCCGTTCTACCTCAGATCTCTGTCTGAAGGATTAACCGTCTCCAGCAGTGTGTGTATTGTTCGCCGTCCGCTCGGACCCATCCGTGCGGCTGCTCATTTCAGCCGCCCGGTCGCAAATTGAGGGGGGGGGGGGGATCGTCTGAAGCCACCGCAGCCCCCGGGCCACACTCACTCTCCCGTTCACCTGTGGGCTGCAGCTTCACACACAGACATGCGCGCTCATTACCTGACTTGTCAGGTTCGCGGAGGCACTGGGGCGTGGAACCCGAGCCCTGTTTGGCTGCAGGCGCCGGCCTAGTGTTTGTGTAAAGGCATCAAGGCCATCGAGACAATGCTTAGGAGGGAAGAGAAAGATAGATCTGCTTCCTCTCTGTTTTGAGAAGTTTAACACTTCAACACCCAGGGGTCTGCTCCTGTCTTCTCCTTAGCCTCGGGCATGCCAGAGCAACTCAAAACACTGACTGTTAGCTAATTCTACCTGTGCTCGCTCAGTTGCTTTAAAAAAATAAAAAGAAAGGAAAGAAAAGAAAAAACAGGCAATCAAGCACATTTGTGGTGAGCCGAGATGAAGGTAGAAGGTTCCATTGAAAGCGACTGCTCCATTTGTAAAAGGCTAAATCAAGCCTGGGAGAAGAATAGAAAGGAACGAGAAAAGAACTTGTTTTTTTTTTTCTTCTTCTTCTTTTTTCTTCTCAATCTCATGTTTGTTCCCTGTCTCATGCCCCCCTTGAAATTACAGGAAAAAAGGCAGCCTCATTTTGTGCAATTTCACTTTCATGTTTTCTTTCTCTTGCTGCATACTCTGTTGATTCGTTTTGGTTTCTTTGATTCTTATCTGGATGGCTGAAATTACATTTAATTGCAGTGTGGAAAAAATTGGGTTTTCAAAACAGCCTGTGAGAAAAAAAACAAAAGAAAACCCTGCAGTTTGGTGCAGCCAAACGTAGACTTTTCAACCCCGGCACGTGTGGGGAGATTTGAGTCTTTTCTGATAATTCCTAATCCCCTGACTTTGTAGGCACGGATTTTTTACTTTGGGAGTGTTTCTCATGTGTCACTCAGATTTTGTAACCTATCCGGAGTTCACACGCACCTTAAAACGGAGCCGCTGACACCTGGACCCGTTTGTTTTGACCTGAGTCACTGATTCAGGGTGATAAATACAAGTTATCAACTAACTCAGTGACGTGGAAGCGATACGTGCCCACGGGGATGTACTGTACAACGTTTGGGCAGGAGGAGTGTGTGTATGTGTGTGTGTGTGTGTGTTATTGTGACTGAACCAACCGAGAAGGAAGAGATGGCAAAACTAAAGGAGAGCGCTGAGTATTCACTGGACAGCGTTTGCGTGTGTGTGTGTGTGTGTGTGTGTGTGTGTGTATGTGTGTGTGTGTGTGTGTGTGAGCTGACTCTGCAGTGTACGGGAATGTCTGGCACGCCTCCAGAGGTATCCCACCGAGAGGGAATCCTGCTTGATGTGACCATGAATAGAAAGCCTTCCCTGCCCCCCTGGACCCACCCCGGCCTTTGATGTCAGGAGGTCACACAGAGCCCTCAGAGTTGGGGGAGGGGGGGGGGGGGGGCATAGTTACCCTAAATGCCTGGCAACCTCCACATATGCTGCCAGTTTCGCGGCCTGAACCAAAGAAACGGCTCAAAAATAGAGAAAGCTGTTAGTCTTCAAGCACCTAACTTTATGACTAAAGTGCACTAATTATATGAGCTTGTGTTGATGTATCAAGCTAAAGCAGCAGCAACACAAAAAATAATAAAAAGAGTTTCAGGGTTTGGAAAGTGCATACAGCCACAGTGGCTTTTATTCACCTAGCTCCAGATAGCAGCTACGGGTACTATACTAAAGTATGTGGGTCTCATAATAACTGTCAGCATGGGCAGTTTGTGTCGGCCGCTGCTGTGCGGAGTGATGAAAATCGAAAGCAAGAAGAAAATCGCCTCCCCTTTCTGTCACACCGCACAGGTTTATCAAACCGTACAGTCAGCGAGAGATTCACAATGCAGCCGTTCAGCCAAATGCGCTCCAGTTAAAATCTGAAAGTAGCCGGTGAATCGAAGCGGATTGTTGTATTATCTTTAAAATTCTCCTGTCAGTTTAGGCTGATATTTGACCTCAAACAGACCAAAAAAAAAAAAGAGTGCATCAGTGCCACAACAGTGTGCGCCAACTCACAGAAAGTCTGGATCTCTCAGCTGAGCAATAAAAGCATTGTCTGATGGAGGATTTGAGCAGAGGCCATTTTAAGTTTTATAACTACCTCACTTATCAGCTCCGATACGCATCAGCCCTAAATCAACTCCAACTCCCCGACTCGTCCTCGGTGCATTGGTCCCAGCTTGAAACAGGCGGTTTGAAAAAAGCCAATGAAAGAGATGTGGACGAGCACCAAAACGTGAAGGGGTTCTTTTTTCCCTTTATCTTTGACCGTCCTCCAATTTCTATAGTAACTGGCCTTGAAGTTTTAGCGTACGAATGTAAAATGTGTTTGTTTACAAGTTAATTTCACGAGCTAGATGGTAAAATTGCCTGAGGTTGTTTAGGAATAGAGTTTTTCAAACACAATTGGGCAGAGGCTTTTGGGAAGACCTAGATGTCAGTTGAAGGGATAATATATCCTTTCTTCTTGAGAATGCCTTGGCATTCCCCAGGAGGTGTGACCAGGGAGACGGATGTCTTGTTTTTCCTTCTGAACCTGTTCCCCTCAGGACCTTGGATGAGTGGGAAAAGATAGACAGATGATGGAATTTTTTTCTGTTCATGTTCATCCACAAAACTGTGGAAATGGCTTTAAAAAATTTTTTTTTTCTCAGACTTC
Organism: Menidia menidia; assembly: GCA_907169785.1. NCBI lineage: Eukaryota > Metazoa > Chordata > Actinopteri > Atheriniformes > Atherinopsidae > Menidia > Menidia menidia. The sequence continues at coordinate 16,531,187 of CAJRST010006668.1, read as the reverse complement.
TAATTTTAGCTTTAATGAGAAATCGTCACCGCCATTGTTTCACTCTGCTCATCTTTCATCTTGCCGGGCCAAAGATCACACTAAGTCTGCCCACAGGTCACATTTATGAAAACTTAAGACAATGTCTATTCTTGTCTAGGTATTTGTTTGTTCGGGCCATTGCCATGGGGATGGCTAATGGTTTGTTTTAAAGCAAAAATGAGTTAGATTCAGGCGGCCTTGGAGTCACTGCCAATGCGCCTTAGTGGCAGAACTTAATGAAGACTATCTCACAGAATCATCAAGGACTTGGAATATCCACCGTCTTCAGTTTGTGTCTTTCAGTCTCCGTCTTGTCTGTCTTCTCTCTCCTCTTGTCTCGGCTCCTTTTCCTTTCTCCTTAGGTCTCAGCTGGCTCTGTTCCTTTGCCCCTTTGATCTCAGTGAAAGGGTTTGGAGCTTTAAAGTGCTTCTGTTTCCGCTGTCAGGAGCCCCTCTCTTCCTCCTCTCTGGTTTAGACTTTCAGAGCGATGGCAGCGGTGTTGTGGTGGTGCGTTGCCGGGTGGGTTATGGGGTTGGAAGTGGATGAGGTGGTGCGGGTCTCTGAGGTGGTGAGATTGAGGATGAGGTGAGGCTGGAGAGGGGCGGTGGGCATGTGATGTTGTCAGCCTCAGCCAAGAGAGGACCTGACACCTGACTTATTCCAGTTTCCTTTCCGAAAAAAAAGAAAAGAAAAAAGAAAAAAAAAAGTTCCCAACTCAGTCTTGCCCCTTGTGGCCAAAAGATGGACTCAACATCTCATTCAGGGATGGGCTGCCAGAGAATAAATAAATAGATAGTTAGTTTCTGTTTTTAATGGGATAACAATCAGTTGGCATGAGCAAGGCAAACTTTGCAACCCTCAATTACTTACAATGAAAATATGCGAGACATTGTTCATATAAACAACACTTGTCAATTGTGGCATCGTAAAACAGAGAGGGAATGATGTTTATGGAGTCCATGCATCACGGAGAGTATTCAGCTGTGTAATCCATAGACATCTTGGGTCTTCAGGAATTTTTGGATATTTCTAAATCTAAAGATGATTGGTTTTTCTCCCTTTTGGATTAGTCTATATACCAGCCATAAAAATAAACAATGATGGTCTGTGCTTAGTAACGTTGTAGTAACATGTTGGTATATTGACTTTGGATGTGGACTTGGACCAGTTTTCTCTTCCCTTCTGCAAAGTGCACACAAACAAAAAATTCATCTTATTTTATGTAAAAACCATTGCACGCTTGACCTGAAAGTATTTTGCAAGGCACGGCTCCTATTATAGCACACCGCTGTGTCAATACCGCCGGGTCTAACTGCGGCCCCCACAATGAGACCTTTTGTGCAGAAGTGAAGTCACCCACCTTACCCACAACTGTGATGTTTCAGCAGCCATCATCCAAAAAAACGATTAGTGTTGATACGACCTGGTTCTAAACAAAGATTCAAGGCCTTTCCCAAAGAACACACGCCCCTCTATGAAACCTCAAGATCTTTTGGGGGAACATTTACCCTTGGCAAGTGGACATTCATCCGGTGAAATAAGACGACAGCTTAAAATCCGCAGACCGCGCAGTGTAAACATGCGTTGCCTTAAAAGAGGCGCTGGGTGGTTTAAGCGAGGCCACGTGAAGGGAAATGGCTTCCATATGTGAAACACTCCGGCTTTTTTTCTTCTTCTTCAAACTCGGTTTGAAGGACGTCTTCTTCGCGGGTTAATAGGAGTTGTAAACCTACGAAAAAGCGGAGAGATGACGTTTGCGTCTGTGGTAAGCGGAGGCCTGAAAAACCCCGTGGTGCCGCTTTGATGTAAATCTCATATCAGGTGTATCGAAAACTTTTCTTCTCCTGCACACACCTGCTTGCACACTTACAAGGGCTGAGCATTCCTGCACACACACTGCTTTTTGTCAGATTACTTCCCTTTGTCATGTTGATTAATGCATGCTGGCAGATGCTAAGATGATCACGGGCCCTGCAGAGAGGCGCTGAATGCGGAGGATCAGGCCACTGTATTGCGTTTTCTTTCAGAGACACACCACACTCCTCTGAACTATCCATCTCTCCGCTGTCCTCCTCAAATCCCCTCACACCTGGCTCTGCCCCCCCAGAGACATCTTTGTTCTCCCTCATTTGTCCAACTCCTTTTTCTGTTGTAACTCTTCCCTATCCACTCTTTCCTCCCCATCTCACAGTTCATATCTTCAGTATTCCCTCCTCCTTGTGACTTCTGTTAGGGGCTGTAACTCAACTCTATTCTCCTTTCAACAAGCTGAATTCTCCATGTGTCGCTGAGTTCCTACAAATCAAAGTGCGCTTTCTTCCCCTACTGACCGGCCATCTCTTTTTTCATCCCTCTCTTAGTGGACAAGGCCTACTGGTAGGACATGTGGAAACACTAAGGAGGAATAAGTTATATTTCCAAAGGTCAGAGGAGGGTGATGCCAACACAGTGTCAGGGGAACAAAATTACAGCAGAATTCGGTTTGCATTTTAGTTTTCTACTCTGCCGCGAGTGGCAAAGCAGGTTTTTTTGTTGTTCCCCCTCATCTGCATCCCCGTGTGTGTGTGTGTGTGTGTGCAAACTGCTGTCTCATCTATGGAAACGACACGGCGAACGTCAGTCTGCAGCTGTGTTGTGATCTGTGCAAATGAGGCTTGCAAATGGTGGCAAGCGGGCACATGACTTGCTTATCGTAAACACACTCCTCTCTCTCACACACACACACACACACACACACACACATGCACACCTGTTTTGAAGTTGCCCTCACCGTAGCCTGCTCGGCGTGGAGGAAATAACACATTCATCATGAGCTTTTTGACAGCTGACGTGCAAAAGAACACTTATCGAATGGAGGTTTCCTAAGATTTCCCACAGTGGACTGTGCACGATTTGGCATCCTGTGCCATGCCATCGCACATGCGAGCACATGGAAGGCGTTTTGCAGTGTCCATTTGTCGGCCTTTTGGGCTAATTACGGAGCGTCTCTTGAGGAACAACGTTTGTACGTGTGGCTTTTTTTTTTTTTTTTCCTCCACAAATGTTCTTTGTGTTTCTAAGTCTGGCTGTTGTTTTCGGTCCTCAGTGCTCATTATTGACCCCGGCCTGAGCTCTTTCATTAGGAGAAATGTGAAGTGGAGGGCCGACAGGGCTGGTAGGGGATCAAGGGACGGGGCGGCGGTTGTAATTGGGCTGTTCCGCTCCCTCTGGCCTCACTCAAGGTCAGTGTGCGAGACAAACCGTGGGCCAGGTCTCTCACTCTTCTCCGTCTCTCCTCCTCCCTCTAACCTCCCGCTTAATCCACACTTTTTCCCTCTCCCTCCCACTTTCAGCCGTCCTTTTTCTTCTCCTGGGGTCTTTTGTCACAGTAGACTGGTCCACTGGGGAGCCACGGAGAAGCGGAGGGGCTAATTCAGTCTAATCTTTCAGCCCGTTAATGTCTGGCTGATATGTGGATTTCTCCACATCCTCCGGGGAAGGCCTTTGTGGTGAAGGCCATCATTATGGAGTTTCCAGGCCCTCCTAACCAATTATAAGTAGGGAGACAAATTACTTTGCCTTCAACTCCCAAGAAGTTTTCCTGATTGTTCTCAACTTTCTTTCAAATTTCATTTAAGAGGGACTTTTGAAAGGAAAGGTTTTTGATAAAGATAAAATCTGGTAGTGTTCTTTTTTTTTTTTTTTTTAAGGAAAAGGGTTGTGCTTTTTTGTCTGAGACTTGCAGACGGACTTTGGATCCATCGTGTGTAATTCTGTACTTGGTTCCAGCCTAAAGTCATCCGAGTTATGCTGCATTGTGGTGTAGCTTAGCTTGTCTCGCTCTGGCCAGCGGTGAGCTCGGTCTAACGTTTCCCTCTGATTAAGACGCAGTGGTGAAAGCCGCCTTTGATCTGAGGAAATGTCTGCGTTGGGAGCAGTTGGAATGCTGCGCTCTGCTCTCTGCCATGCGGATAGAAGGGGAGAGATATTTGTCTGGCTCTGCCACTCTGTCCAGCCATGGTTGTAAAATCCTAATGTGCAGGCTTAATGAAAGGAGCATGACGACCTTGGCAAATTTGTGGAGAAATCGAATTATTCGTGTTTACTTTACTCAAATTTGCTGACATAAGAGCACCGTGAAATAAAAAGATGTTACTCTTTTACTAATTGCACTAACCAGCCTTGATAGGAGTCACACAGCGGCGGTAATTCAAAGCTTGGATTCTAGTCTCATTCATATATTACCCCTATTGTTCCATTCAGGTAGCAGTAGACCCATTTTAACATTTGAAAGCAATGAAAACACCCTTTATTGTATTTTAGCCAGACATTTTATCCATTCTGATATTATATATTCTAAAATTAGGTACCCCCAGGCATTGCTAGCTGGGTTCAACATCCTCTAACATCTAACAGCATCAACAGCCATACCATACCAAACCATAAATGTTATTATTAACCTCCTGAGACCCTATGTCCTCATAAGAGGACGTTGCATTTTTGTCTCTCTTTACCATGATACTTCTTTTTTTCTTTCAGCTTTGACCTCTTGACCTCATAGCAGATGCTATCAGACACTGTTTGAAATCTAAAGTAAAATGGTTTTATACATTTCCATCCAATCATGTTCTTATTGTGTAATAGAAAAACTGTAAATGAGTCAATGGGACTGTCAGAACAAAATTGTAAAAACATTTAATTAAATATGTATCTCATATATCTTTAAAAAAAAAGCTAAAATGCATGCCAAATAAAAGCTCGGGTCTCAGGAGGTTAAAACTATTAAAATGTTGATATGTGTCAGTACTGATGGAAATAACTTGCAATTTCTCACTAAATCCGTTTGATAGCTTCAAGTTTCACTCTAAGTGGCAGCACATGTATCATTCTCTTCCTGTTTTGTCTTCTGTGTGTGTCTCTGCAGGCCTCCGGGGCTGGCGGGTAGTCCGGCTTTCTCTGACATCTCCCTCATTCGGATCTCACCCCAGCGGAACCCGCCCGTGGGGGCGGAGTCGCCGTTCCACCCCCCACACCCCTACATTAACCCGTACATGGACTACATCCGCTCTCTCCACAGCAGCCCCTCCATCTCCGTGGTGTCAGCCACCCGGGGCCTCAACCCGGCAGATGGTGAATACAGTGAAACATACACCGACCCACAAAAGCTCGACACACACACTCCCAACACACACACACACACACTCATCAGCTCACAATCCCAGCGGAGGGGAAACAGGCAGCGGGGTCTCTGTAGGCCTTTAAAAAATAATTGTTGAAATTGATCAGTTTTGGTTTGATTGCCGTTTGGAGGGATCTCAGCACTCCGGTTCAGCTCAATTCCAGTTTGAGATCAGAGGAGGTCAGGTGGGATGCAACCAGATCCGCCTCTATTGAGACCCAGGGGTCGGCAAACTGCTATCAGAGCGAGGGAGCTGGTGGACGGGAGCATTACCAGAGCGGTGCGCTCCGTGTGGGTGGGGACTCAGATCGGAGGGAGGCTAATCCTTTTGATCTGTGAGTCATGTCAGAGACCTCTGGAGGATGCATCAGCGAGCGCCGGGGTCACATACAGTTAGACTGAGCACAGCCAGGCGAGGTTAGATTCAAGTTCAGGGGTTTAAGGGGGACGGGAAGGTTTAGGTTGTGGTTTCCTTTAGGAAGGCCCCCCCCAAAGAAGTTAAAGTGGAATTGGATCTGAGGAGAAACCTGAACCATGTGGAAAAAAAGAGAAAAAATGCATGTTTAGTATTATTGGTAGAAAAAGCCAGTATTTAGAAAAAAAAGTCTATTGTGGCATGAAAAGTTTTATTTATTTTAAGTTTATTAACCAGCTTGAAACAGAATAGAAATAGATGCTGTTTTAAGCATTGATGCCTGTAACTTAGCAAAGTTCTTAGTAAAGTTTTTGTAGTTTGCAAATTTTCTCTAGACCAGAACCTGTAGATACTGGTCTACCAGTGGAACAAAGAAAGCATCTGAGATTTGGAAAATTGTGTTCTTTTTTTAAAGGCTGTTGGAAAAAAAGGGTAAACACAGAAAATGCATTAGGGGAAAAAAGCAATACAGAGATATAAAACTAAATTCTAAAAAAGTTGTTTTTTAAGATAAATTTTTCCCAATAATGTGTCCATTTAGTTTACAACACATTCATATCAAAGGATTTTGGTTCATAGCAATTTCCTTGGAAGTAAGTTGACAGATCCTATTTCCAAATACCCACCTTTAGCTAACGTGTTCAAATGACCCGGTAACCTATTATGGCTCTCACATCCTCAGCCATCAACCTTTTGACAATTCAGTTGCAGACACTCTCTTTAGCTCCTGGTCTGGTGCTGGAGTGTGCTTCTGAAATGGCAGATAGAGGGTCATTTCCTCTGTACCCATTCGTTCAGCTTCATCTCATCCCGGTCTGTTGAAAACAGCGTTAAAGTGATGATCAGAAGCCTTCTCTTGCTGCTTCTCTCGACCCCTCTCTTGCACTCCAACATGGCCTTTTGAAAACCGAAGGCATACACTCGACCTCAAACTCTCTGCCCTCCAGTTTTCCATTACCACCACATAATCTGCACTGGGCTCAGATTGCTTAAAATCAAAATAGTTTCTCCAACCTACCACATGATCCCCTTTCAATTCATAATGCTCTGAATTGTGAATGAGGCACCTAATTACTCCTTTAATCAATCCAGTGATTAATTAACCCGTCAGCTTTTGTGTTGTTAGTATATCACTGAGCTTACAGGGAGCCTCCTTCTTCAATATGCAAAGATTTTTTTTTTTGCCAGCAAAAAGTACATTTGAATAATGATGAATTAATTAACAGAATCTAATGGAGATTTAAAGTGGGTGGGATTTAGTGCCACCCTCTTGCTGCCACACATTTGCTTTCACACATTTTTCCCTCTTTTTCTTCCCCCATTTGATATTTTGCGCCTCGCTCTATGAGAAGCGGTTCAGAGGTAGATCCTATTGTTGTGCTAAAGGGGCACCGGGTGGCTCACCGTGTCCTGAGGCACAACTCTTGCTTCAAGTGCCACACTGACAGCCTTCTTCTCCGCTCCCCCCTTTTTTTTTTGCCCCAAGGATGGCAGTCCGATGCCAGCATTTCTGATTTAGAAATTCCATAAAGCTCTTTTGCATGCATAGATACTGAATGGGGCACATTATAGTTGAATGCAAAAGCAAAGCTGAGGCGGAACACTCGGGACAATTAAGAAACTCCCCCCTTCTAACGGAATAAAAGCCAGATCGAATTAATTTAGAGTTTTTTTTTCTTCCTCTCATGCAGCCAATCATGGATGCATATTGCAGGCATACAGGCCAGTCTTTAAAGCAAATCCTCCTTATACATTGTTTCTTTATTTATTTTCTCTTTATTTTTCCAATTGGGGGAAAAGAGCTGCAGTAGTCAGAAACAGTTCCATATTTGCTGCCAAAACCAGTGTTACTCTTTTACCTCTTTCTTTTTTTTCATTTTCTTCTTTTTTTTTTGGTTTACAATATTTGCATATGGAAGCACATCGCTAGATGTTTATTTTTAGGCTATGGTTCAAGGACAGCACTCTATAACTAAGAGGAAGTCTTAGAAATGGGAGAAACGTAAAGAAAGAAGGTGAAGTGGAGGCAGCATTGTTTGCTGTATTTTGTATGAGTGCGGATCTGTCGGGGAAGATTTAGGCAATTTGTCTCCCCTTAAAATCTTAAAAAGAGCCGAGTCGAGGAGCAGGTCGCATATCTGCAGAGTGCAGCCCTTAATGTGTGCGACACACATGCATCCTCTTTGGCAAAAGATGCGTGAGCCCACATACTCTTACCACACACACACACACATATCCAGTGTAGATACACTCATGCACCCCCTTCAAATGATCAAAGAACAGTGAGATGAAGAGAAAAGGCTGTTTAAGAATTGTACTGTAGGACTATCAGTTATGCTGTTCTTGGCGTGAATGAATCAATCAAACACTTCTGCACAATCAGTGTAATCTCTGAGCAAGCATGTGGTAATCCCCAGTGAGGCTCTCCACTTCAGGTGATGCTCCCCGTGCAGCTGTTTTGCTCGAGCTGATGGTGTTGCTAATGTGCTCGTTACTGTTCTGCTGAGCTGATTATCATCTCAAGCAAATGAGTGCACATTTTCAAATGCAGCGCAGGTGCTGTCCCGGCCATTTTTTTTTTCTTCTTCCCACCACCCAATACATTTACTCCCTCCTCTGCCGAGTCGGTGTGGGCGCTCCTTGGAACTTTTAGTGTTACTTTTCCTTTTTGCCTCTCTTCTCTTTGCTGACCTGACCTTCTCTCCCGCTCCAGTGCCTCACGCGGGGCTGACCACGGCTGAGTACTACCATCAGATGGCTCTGCTGGCAGGCCACCGCAGCCCCTACACCACCGACCTTCTCCCATCCGTGGCAGCCACGGCTGGGGCCAGCAGCGCCAGCGCCCTGCACATGGAATATCTACAGGCAATGGACAGTAAGTCTGCAAGGAACTAAATTTGGACAGGGGAAATAACTCAGAGTTGTATTCCAGTGGGATGTCTAAAGCCAGATTATCTGGTTGCCTACTAGGTTTTGTGGACAAAGAAAATTCTAACATAAAGTGCAAACGGCATCTAGATTTTACAGCTTTTTTAAGGTACTTTTATGAAAATTATATTTATTTGTGAAATATAAGCTTTATTATTTATGGCTTAATTTTTATTGTTGCTCTTAAAGTACAATATCCATCAACATAACCAAGAAATAATGAAACAATGCCTTTAATGGACAAAAGGTTTAACAACGCTAAGGTAAAATGGATATTTCAGGCAGCCCTTGGGGTAGAATGTCCCCCACCACATCAATCCCTGTAGAGACTCCACCATAAGGGCTCCTGAAGGTATTACCTGCATGTTGAGGGGTGGGTGGGCCATGTGGGAGCTCAACCTTAAAACTGTACTTTCACAAGGCACACATCTTGTACTATAGATAGATCAAGACACACTTCAGCCACAGCGAGAAAGCTTCTGCAACTTGTCTTTGACATGATTTAAATGAGCCTTTGTCTTAATGTGTTGAGCCCAGGACTGTGCAGGGGACTTATGCTAATGAGTTATTTTAAAGTGTAAATAGGAAATTAAATGCACACTGAATCTTAGAAAGGTCGGACAGCGTCACCCCTCTCCCTTTGATGAGAATGTATTTAGTCAGGGAGTCGCTGCTTTCATGGAAATCCGGGGTGAACTTCCCCCGATTCCTCAGAACAAACTAATTAAAACTAGCCAAACTTGTGCTGGTATCAGAAAATTAATTGCTATTAAGTGGGAATTGGAATGTCCCACCATTCATCACTGGAGAAATCCTTTCTTCTGTGTCACTTTTTAAGATTAATAGACTGAAACAAAACAATTAAGGCCAAATTTGAGTGGAGATGCGCTGCTCCTCACTTAAAAATTGCCTGTGATCATTGCCAGTAATAACTCATCATGCCTCAACAATGTGCACTCCTGAGCTGGGGGGGAAAAAAAAATTAACACTTTAAAGCTTTGGTAAATTTCACAAGAAAAAAGAATGCATACAAAGAGCAGGTCCTATCAAGAGGCTTCACTGATAATCTGGCCTCCCATTTTACAGAGGCTATTTTAGTCCATTTCAAATCAGTGTAATTACCTTCAGACAGAGTACTGCTAATGAAACAATGCTACTGTCCTGCCTATTTGTGCCTTAATAGGCCATTGTCTTCGTTAGTACTGCCTAATTAGCACCATAGCTCTCATAGATTGCTATAACTAGAGTCTACACTATAGTCTTAATGTTTCCTCTTTATTGGCTGACTTCTGCTATTTTTTTCTTCAAATAGTTTGTCGTGTTTGATATAAACAGTGTTGCTTTTAGTAACCCCGACTCGGCCCTGTGTAACCTGATTAATCGCAGCTATTAATTCCACGAAAACACCTTATCGCTGCTCCACAACATAAACGTTCTTTAGATGGAAATCTCACACAAAAATTTAGCTTTAAGCAGATATGAAAGGATATTAAAATGTATACATTTCTAAATTTGTGAACTCACAATCCAGGTTCTGCTTGTGCATGCTCAATTTTGGTTTAACTTTATTTAGTTATTGACTGTCTTCATTTGTAAAGGTTGAACCGAGGTTTATTGAAGTTGATTATGAGAAGAACATCAGTATAACTTTGTGTCTTTTATGAGTTTCCCAATTAATGACTACCTGTGTGTGCAGCATGATTGTATTATAATGAGAAATTATAATTGTCATGACAGGATTGTCAATTTCCATAATCTTTTTAATAATCTGTTCTGTGAATTTTTTGTTAACAAAGCCTAAAACATCAAAAAGGATTGTTCTATTCAAGTTCCTGTATTAATCTTTCTGCGGTTTAAATGAAGTAATTACTATTGTTATTAGGCTTATACATGATTGTGGCCTAAACAAAGCAGCAAAGAAAATCATGTTGTTTGTGTGACAATAATCTAATATTACAAATTTCACAACCGTGGGAACCCGAGTTTTATTACACATCTAGGATCTAGTTTAAACTTCACAAAAAAAAGAAAAAAATCTTTGATTCACACCCCGTCCCTCCTCTATAGCAGTGTCCTTCCCAGGGGGCTTGCCCCCTCAGTTGTGTCGCTGTGGGTTCAACCCCAGCTTTAGAGCTAACTTTTATTTCCACCACCGTCAGTCTGGCCTGTCTGAAACCCTCCCAGGCCCTCAAAATTAATGACGCGGCGAGTAACCAGCCATCCCGTCCATAAATCAAGAGGAAATTAGAGGGACAGTGCCGCTACGAGCCGGGACGCTCCTCTCTCTGTCTTCCCGGTTGGCCGATTTATCATTTGGGCTGTGCATTAATAAACACCACTCCCATGAGGCCTTGCAGTGGTGGCACACAGGCCCCTTCTCCCAAGATAGACCCCCCTCCCTCTCCTAATTCACCACAAGTGGATGCTATACCTTCTGCTCACTGGGAATGCAGCTTTTTTAAGATGCCACATGTGTCAAATTCAGGACATAGACGATTGCATTTCCCTATATTAAAACAACAAATGTTGTGTATATTTGTTTGTATAAATATATATACATATATACACATGTATAATATTTATATAGGTATATCTATGTATAGAATATGTTTTTTTTTGCAGGATTAGATGTATTCAAATGGTGAATGGGTGCAATATCAAACATGTCAGGGAGTCTCATGTGACAAACTACATTGTATTGAGCAATTGTGTGCGCTCAGGGTTTGTTTGCGTGCACCCCCTTCTCCAACTCTGGAAAATGTGAGATCCTCCATACAATAACAATGTAAAGGGGGTGCTTCTCTCCGTACAGCTTTATGCTGTGGAAGCACCTCTTGCCTGTTCGTGCCAGAACACCGCCGCTGCCACCACAGTGCGATCCACGCACGCACACACACATCCACATCCACACACTCTGATTACCATGTGAATGGAGCGCTCTGTAATCGCTGGATGTGTCAAACGAGAGACGGAGCATTTACGTTTTGGGAGATGGATGGATTGAGGGGGACGTAAATATGGAGGGGGGTTATCGGGGCTGCGCAAGCTGGTTTTGTTTGCCTTTATGAAATAACTCAAAATGTTTTATTTCCAAGTCTTGAGTCACAAAGTCATTGTGTCAGTTCACGCACAAAGCACGACATCCCCTCAGCGCCTTTTTTACCCTCCTTCCATCTCCCCTTGTTTTTCTCTGTCTTGTTTGTGACATCTCTATGTGAAAAGACAACAAAAGTCATGTTTTAATCTCTACCCGTGGCTCATTGTATGTGCAGAGAGAATGGTTTTACTGTTTCCGCCTTTTACCTTTTCAAACCCCATTTTAGTATTTCCAGTCAACACTGATTGCATTTGAATAACGAGTCAAATTGGACTTGATTAAATATTACCATACACAGTCAGAGCATTTCTCCAACATAAAAGGCATGTTTTCTCATGGATGAAATGCAAGCAGTGCATCAAGTGACAGCTGAACACTCATTCAGACGAGTCTTTTGTCTGATGATTGACAAAAATGTCATCTGTTAGGGTTAGCTTAGGGTTAGAGTTTGGATGAAGTTGAGCAGAGAAGTTTGGATAAACCAGCTAAAGTTTTTCAGAAATGGAACTCGTATTCTTATCAGACCTAAAGAGCCGAGTAAGGTAAAATGATTTCTGGTCTGCAGCATTACCCTTTGCACTTATTCATCTGTGGCATAGACGCTCACCTCTCTCTTTCTCCGCATTGTGCAGACTCCCGTTTCTCAAGCCCGAGAATCCCGTCGCGGCCGAGCAGGAAGCGCCCGTTGCCCATCTCGCCGCTCTCCGAGCACAGCTTCGATCTTCAGACCATGATCCGCAACTCGCCCAACTCCCTCGTCAACTCTTTGCTCAACAACTCCCGCTCCAGCTCCTCCACCAGCGGTTCCTACGGCCACCTCTCTGCTGGAGCCATCAGGTAGAGGAGCCACCGCGACAACTCCTGTGCATGAATTGTTTCCAGAACTTTTGATGAAAATACATATTCATGCAATGCTATTGGCACGTGCATTTTATTTTGGGCTTACTTCATATTTCTAATTGAAAGCTTATATGGTAAACTGCATGTGGAAGAAAGTTGTCTATAACGGGCTAAAATAAGTTTAATGGCCTGGAATATTTACCTCTGAGGTTTGATTTGTGTTCTGGGAATGGAGTCATACCCAAATTAATGTGAGTTTCTCTAGAAATAGGCTTTAATAGTTCCACGTGCAGCTGATTTCATGAGACAAACTTTGGCTGAGGTGGTAATAAGTCATTTTTGCCACATATTTCACCATTTCCTACTTTTTAGATTTTATATTTGCGGTTGAGGAGCCGTAATAAAAGTCTAAAATCCAACTTGTATCCTGTTGAAACTTCCCATAAATGCCTTTTTGTGCAATGACCAATATTCTCTAAAAACTTCTGGTATCGGTGGGGTCCAATGTCAGTCACAAAAAGATGTTTAATAGATATTTTTCTCTACGAGTCATTATGATGTCATTGAAAAGATTCACTGCTTCTGATTAGTCAAGTCATGGTTATTTTTTCAGTTTTCTCATAATTCAATGGATACTTGGCCCTTAAAGTTTTTGTCCATTCAGGTTTTGGGTGTCGGGTTACAGCTACAAGCTTCCAGCGTCGAGGGCCTAAAAATGGCTATAAAAATAAATGATGTAATATCAAAAGCACATGCAGGCTGCTGGAGTCATATGGAGCACAAAATAAAGAAACCTGTCATTTAGCTGCATTGTGAACACTGTAGGATCTACAGGTTTGGGAGATTCAGGATTTTCTTATCTAAGTGATTGTTCTTATAGCGGTTTTGAACGAGCTTTGTTCAGTTTGGTGTCACAATGTTCTCTCTACGACAAATATGTGGTGCGAGTGTCACATCCCCATGTGGGTGACAATCTCCCAGCCAGTCAGTCTGCCTCCCTGGCGGCTCGTGTCAGTCATAGAGCACACCTCAAGGAAGCCTCCCATACATCATGTCCCGGTACTGGAGGCAGGAAAAGGGAAGCAAAAGAAAAAAGCAGAGAAAGGGGGAAAAAAGGAAATATCCATTGTCCCACCCACAGCCATTGATCAGCAATCTGTAAGAAGAGCCTGATCAATCAAGCTGCACACTTTGCCACTGTCACCGAGTGACAGAGCCCAAATAGCCAGCGCCAACAGACTGATGAGTGATATGACAAGCGGATGGGCCCCCAAATGTGTCTCGGCCCATTGATTTCTACTCGGCTCATAATAAGATCAGCAGACATATGGGTCGCAGAGAGAGCAAATTGTCAACGCGCAGGATGAATGGAGCCCCGCTGGTAAACCACACAAGTCTGTTTTTATGTGGCGTTTCACCCGTTTTTTACACAGCCAGTCCAGAGGAGACCCGGTCCCTTTTGGGATTTTTATGCCCAACACAGCTAGCTGAGGTTATGGGTTAATATGCTAAAGAGGAGAGTAGTCTGCCCTAGTTGATAAAAAAAATAAATCCGCTTTGTTTGCACGGCTGTAAGATACACAATTTATCATCTTTATCATTTGCCCAGTGGAGGAATGACACATCGTCTTACACAGACCACATGATAATTCACTGTGTTAACAACCTGAACATTCATTGGCAGGGTTTTAGCCCACGGTCCTGTGGTTGCAGCATTACCACACCATCTCCTGTCAGATTGTCCTCAGGGATGAGGATCTATCCATAACAATCCATTTACACTCCATCGTTCCCCCTCTTTGCTTGTGTAACCGTTGTTTCAGTGATTTATCTTGAACTTTTACGACTATTTAAAAATTCCTTTTTTTTTCCCCTGCCGCCTCCAGCCCGGCCTTAAGCTTTGCCTACCCTCCGACCCCGGTGGCTTTGCACGTGCACCAGCAGCTCATCGGCCGCCAGCCGGGCATCGTGGGCTCCGCTTTTGGACACAGTCCTCCCCTGGTCCACCCGACGCCAGCCTTTGCCACTCAGAGGCCCGTGCCTGGCATCCCGCCGTCCGGCCTGAGCGCCAGCGAGCGCTCAGCCCTCTCCAACGACTCCTCACAGGTGAGGAGCGGTTAGCCGGAGCCTCCTCGATTCATCATCGCGCGTAATAGATAGCACTGTCGCATGCCAGCCCCGTGTGAGCGAAATGCAGCCGGCGAGCACAGTACAAGCAGGACCCCCCCCTCTGTGCTCTCCTCTCTGGGGACTTCCCTCCTACTTGTGTTGCCTCTTGTTTTAAGACAGTGGAGCGCAGCCCAGAACGTGCCTGCAGCAAACAACAAGGGGCTTGTTAGCATAGAATCCCACCGCTGACTCCATTAATCACCAGAGAGAGAACAAAGATATAGAGAGGGGATATTGACATGGATGGATGGATCCAAAGGGCCTTTTTCTCTCCTTCTTCAGCCCTTACTGTATGTGCGGGCCCGCATTTGAAGGATACATTCAGAGTTTATTACCCATCCTCCCTCTTGTTTCTCGTGCCTTGAATTTTCCCCCAATAACAAATGAGGCCTCATTCAAATTGGGTGCACCAAAATTGCATTTTCTTTTTCCTGAATAAACAGAATATTGCTTTGGGGGCCCACTGAGGAACATCACAGATAGGGCAAATGTGTGGCATGTTGTAGACACCACGTGGATGAAGAATCCTGTGAACCTCACAGTTGACTGTCTTTAGAACTGCAGAGCAGCAAAATCTGCCTTTGGAGATGTTTAAAGGCCCCTCTTTGTTTCTTTTCCTCGCGTAGCTTGCTGTACAACAAAAACTGCCTCAAGGGCATTTTTAAGCCAGGGCCAGAGCCAGGTCATCCATTAGTTGAATTGTTTCATGAATTTGTTTTAATTGCACTGATTAGGGCTGCTAATGTGATACACAGAATTGCATAGCATTTCATTAGCTCGATTAAGGCTCTTGTTTGAGACTCTGGTCATTATGGTTCGACCCCAGTTGTTTTTTCTGGTTGATTAAGGAAATGACACATTAGCTTATAAGGGCCGCATGCATTTTTAATCATTCCATAAAGAATAACGTTACCTATATGGTCGACTTTATGCCATTAGCGTCCATGAATGATGAACTTCTAAATGTTTTCTCTCTCCAGGCCAAACCAACAAGTGAGTCTGCTGTGAGCAGCACGGGCGATCCGATGCACCACAAACGCTCCAAAATGAAACCGGAAGAGGAGCTGCCGAGCCCTGGCGCGGTGAGCGTACAGGTGGGGGTTGTCCACAGCTGCCTAAAGTCTGAGGATCTTCCAGCTTCTAACATCCCGGGTTTAAAGTAGCACACTCGGCATTTCTTGATGAATCCCGGAATTCACCATTCTGCATCTATTTTTGGAACGATTTTCCCACAAAAATGAGAATCCCACATAAATGCTGCACACATGCCAAACTGGCTGCAACAATCAACAAGCTTACCAGCAATGGCGGCTTTTTATTCATCTGCATGTTGGTGTTAGTTTCCCATTCTTACCAGTTTTAGTTCCAGAAGTGAAGAAATCCATTCATATTTGGGACACTAGAAAGTCTTTTTTTCCCCCTTGTGTTTAATCACAATTGCTGGGAAGAAGAAAGTCAAAATGTGATGATGCTAAGCGTTTGCATCTGCAGAGAAAAGCCTTATTTTTTCTCAGGGAGCAGTGGCTGAAGCAGAGGTGTGTGGTGGAAGCCTCCTGCAGCGGCCCGCACCAGCTCCATGCTCTGCTCCGCCTTGTGACAGTGAAATATGTCCGGGCTAATAGAGCAACCTACAGCAGGAAAAGGGGGTTAGATTCCTTAAACATTCGCCCCGGTCCTGTCGTATAACAACCCCAAAACACAGAGGGGCTTTTCACTGCTACATTTCCGCTCCCCACACTTTTCCCCTCGCACAGGCAGACCAGGCCAGATTCATGTGGGCGCTGTGGTCCAGGCCTGTAGCCAGTAGCTCTCTGTTGGGCCTTTTATGTGAAAAAACGGGTTTTAGGATAAGTTATTACAAGTTGAAGTGCTCCCTCTTTAATTAATTGTACTCATTTTATTTCAGAATGCTTGTTGTTGATCTTCTTTTTTTCTTTTTTTCTTTTTTTTTTGCGTTTGCCTCTCAGGATCATCCTGAAGGGATGACTTTGGTAAAGGAGGAAGGGGACAAGGATGAGAGCAAACAGGAGCCAGAGGTGGTTTATGAGACAAACTGCCACTGGGAGAACTGCTGCCGTGAGTTCGACACCCAGGAGCAGCTAGTACAAGTGAGTATCCAGCACACCACACAGAAACAATCCTCGGGAATATATGTACTCTACTCTTTTCTCTGGGTCACACTACATTTGCTAAAGCAGCTGATAAAGTTTTCAGCTATTTGATTGGTCCAGAAAGCACATTGTAGAATGCATGAGGAGTTGCATGAGTGATTTCCGACATAAAGTTGATCCATCCCGAAAACAGAAAGAAGCTCAAGGCCCTTTCGGCCTCTTTCGCATTTTTTTGCTGCTGTCTGTGCAACTCGCTGTCAGTTTAACTGAACCGGTGCTGTGGCGGAGACATGCTTCAAATCCTACTCAGATGGACGTGCTACCCGCAAAACAAAGTGGTCCGCCACGACCCCTGCGCTGCTCTATGACCACCTTTTCTTATAAGCGAAGAGTGGGACGCAACGGGGGCGTTGGCAACCCTAGGATGGGGCTCAGAAAACATTCGTGTCGGCTGTGAGGCGCTCAGCAGATCCCGGCAACACCGTCGACAGAAGCTACTGTGCTAGACAGTTTCTCATGTCAGGACACAACTTCTGTGTCTGGCAGCGGAGGCAGAGCTGCAGGCGCTGGCTGTTAGTGATGCCGGATTCCTGATTCGATCCAGGGACAGTGGTAATGGGCCCAAAAGCTGGAGAGCACATCTCACAGCTGGACGGTGCTGACTGATTTGGCAGGTTTAAGCCTCCCAGAGCTTTTGTGTTCTGGACTGAACTGGACCCCCTCCTCGCCTGTTATCAGAACTCTCACACAGCCCCGGAGATGGATGGTTCTCCTCATCCTGTGCCTGAGGGGCTCTCTTCTGAAGCTACATTTTAATAGCTTTATGGTCGCGTCGTCCCCACTGTGGCCGCGGATGCTTGCCGCTCACCCTTCGGCTCGCAGAGAAAGCAGCCTGAAGTTGGAGGAGTGATGAAATTACACAAACATAAGCGACGGTGAAGTGCTCACATACACACGCGCGCACGAGAAAACACATCCCCGCACGTCTGATAGAAAGATCCCGGGCTCTCCACAGCTGTCTGTTTTCCGTCTTGACATTGCAATCCTCAGCTGCGGTGGTAACCCCTATCTATAATTGATATCCTCAGCACGGAATGGGCTGCCTCCCGTGTTTGAAGGGCTCAGCTCAAAGGTTGAGGATCTTGACAACTTCTTGCCCCTGTTTCCGGGGGCGGAATGAGTTAAAAGTGGTGGGAGAGAAGGGGGAAGGACGCCGTCTTAATGTTGTCACACAAGGAGGCCGTCCGACGAAAGCGCCGTCCTCATATTCCTCCGCACACAAACATCCAGCCAAACCTTGCCGAGCCGCACTTATCAGGGGGGAAAATCCTGATGAGTTTTTCATGTTTCCATCTTGGAATTGTCTTATTATTCCGATAGGACGTTTTATTTCTCATTTTCTATGCACATGCAGATATGCAGAGAGATGCCAATAAAAGTCTTCGCCTACAGAATCCCTGCCCTCTAATTCAGCAGAGCGGACGGGAAAATACTCTTATCTCTCTGCACCCCCATCCCCCTCAGTAATAGGATAAGTACAGTATTTGGACCACAGTGGCTCTCTTCACTCTCTGGGAGGGGCTTGAGGGGTGGGGGGGGATTTCCATATAACTAAACAATGGATCGTCCCTTCCCCCTGTACTTCTCTTCTGAAATGGCTTCTTTTTTGTGGTGGTGGGGTGGTTGATTTTTTTTTTTAAATTCTCCTTGTTTGGAGCAGTTTTAATCGTGAGCTTAGCTCAAAGTTCGCATTCCAAGGTGCCCGTCGTTGTTGACAATATCCGTTAAAAGAAACAAACAGAATTTTGAAGTGTGAAAAGTAACAGCAGTGCTGATTCAAACATGCCCTCTTTTCTTTGTGGTTGGCCTAATTTTAGAATTAAGCCTTCACACCACCCTCATCGCTTTCCACCTTGTTTAAAAGCACTCCTGTCGGGCTCTTGATGCATATTTTTACATCCTCAAAGATGCTCTCGCCGCGACACGCTACGGCGTTCCTTTATCATCAGTGTTTAAACGCCCTCGGTGCCGATGATAAGATAAACATCAGATCTGTGCAATTTGGCTCACTTATCTAGCCTACCCAGTCAGCAAAAGCGAGGCGGGTGTCAATTTGAGTTTTCTGTATTTATTACATTTACTACATTTCTACTCTTTTTACCTCTCCATCTCTCTCAGCATTTTTTTCCTTCCTCTCTTTTTTAGGCATGAACCTCCTTTGTCATTTTCTCTCCCTCCTCTCTTTCCCCTCCTATGGAGCACTTTTAAAGATAAGGCCTGGGGGCTTAATGTCTCTCTTGAAGTAGTTTTTTTTTTCCTCGTTTTGATGCCAGATGCCAGCCCCATACTCCCATAATTCACTAATATGGCCTTGCTTGACAATAGTTTATTATTTACCATGTGATTTAACACTGATTTAGAAGTCTAGAACGGACATTTTTAGTTTAGTGGTATGAAAGAACATTTTGTAGGCCATGTTGTCCTATATTTTGCTAGGTTTTTTAGTAAATAAAGACTGAAGACTGGGAAATTGGAGCTATCGTAAAACTTCTACCAGCTAAGCTTTGCTTGATGGATTTTCATGCCTCGCTTGTGCCTCAAGCCTTTCTGAATTGATGCATCATTTGCCTTGACAAATTTCACCCGAACACTGACATAAAAAAAACTGAATAAAAACACAGACATAAAAAAAAAAGAGATTTAACCTCTCAAGTGGTTTACTTTCTGGGATTTTAGGTGTCTTTACAGACTGAAGTGTAGAAATAAGCTATTTTAGTGGGAAATTTTGTGATTTTCTCCAGCAAAGCCACAGGTTGAAATTTGTTTTCCCTATGAATCCCTGCAAATACCAGGTTACAGTACCTAGATGTTGGTCTTAGGGACACCTTGTGGCAAAGGTGTTGATTGCAACCAACTGACTGTCCAGACTCACCCAGAAAATGTTTAGATCCAAGGTAAATCATAAATAAAAAGTGTTACATCTATTGCTTCAGGGATCCATTTTTGTATGTTACACTGAAGCATGTAGGACTATGTATAAGAATCTCGTCCTCATAGGTGGTGCTGCATTGCCTTTAGGGGAGAGCAGGCCCTCCTTGTGTGCAGTCTTGCTGAGACTGCTGCTGTGAACCTCCCCAGTGTTAAAGGGAGATAAACGCAGCCGCAGTCTGAAAGCAGCCCCCACTCCGCTCTGACTGCTGGCACAGACTTTAATTGGTAAAATGCAGATCTTTTTTGATCAGGAGAAGGATTAGGCCCCTTATCTGTCAAGAGTATCTTACTCCAAGATGAAAAGACTGTGCTGAATTACACATGCCAATTCCGTCTCCCTGCCCCCTGCTTCTCATTCACCAGCTCTCATCCGCCCTCCTTCTCTCACTCAGTCCCAATCCCCCCTTTTACTTCATCCCTCCCTGCTTTCCTCATTCCCACCTTTCTTTTCCCTTTTTCAGGCTCGTTTTCTTCCCCCTCTCTTCACACAAAGCACACTTGTGCCGCTGACATCACAAAAGAGCATATGATTTATTAGGCTGTGTTTGATAAAGCTAAACGGTGTTGCGGGTCCCATCGCTTAGTGAAATTGCCTTGTAAACAGGCCCTCTTTTCATGCACACTTGCATTCTAATGCATGAAGGCTGCGTCCCGGAGAGGGTTTGATAAGGAGACACA
Source organism: Menidia menidia (assembly GCA_907169785.1). NCBI lineage: Eukaryota > Metazoa > Chordata > Actinopteri > Atheriniformes > Atherinopsidae > Menidia > Menidia menidia. The sequence continues at coordinate 16,510,779 of CAJRST010006668.1, read as the reverse complement.
GAGATGGAAACTGAAGTGAGAAAAATGCTGGGTAATGGCAGAAAATGGTAAATTTGTGTTTTACAGGAATGCTTGTGGAGATGTGGGGATTAGAAAATCATTTGAAATCAGAAGCCTTGTATTTTTTTTATTTTTTATTTCAGATGACTTAAAAACATCAAGTGCAAAAATTGTGGAGGTTTTCTTTTTTTTTTCCTCCCAATCTTTTTTACATTCATTGTTTTTTTTTGCCAAACCAGCAGGGGTCTGAACCAAGAAAACAGTGCCTGCACCTGCTTGCGCGTGTGTGTGTGTTTGTGTGTGTGTGTGTGTGTGTGAGTGTGCGCCTCCCATACGTCACAGGCGGCTCTACTGTCCCCTGTGTCCATGTCCCTTGCGTTCCGTGTCGTGTGACTCCCTCCCAAATCCATCTTGGTGGCGTTTTTACAGTTGTTGGCCGATAAGCTGGCAGGGGGAAGATGAATAACCCGCCCCGCCGCCGCTATCAGCACCTGTTTGTCGATTTAGTCGGCCAACGGGACCTGTCTGCTCAGCATGGAGATTATTGATTCAATAAGAATTGCCATTAGATCATGCCATTAGGTTTCTTGGCGGCCCCTCTCCCCCGCGCTGCCTGTCCCCTCTCTGTCAGCTCTGAGGCTAATGCATCACGCCCGTCAACGGCCTCCTTCATTTGTACGAACGGCGAGCGAGCGCGCGTGTGTGAGTGTGTGCCAGCCGCTGGTATGATCCAAGACCACGGCCCTCTCCCATCGCTCTCAGCCGGGGGATATTGAGCGCTGGTCACAACAGACCGATCGCTTGCCACTGGGGTTCCCTCACGGAGGGGACAAGTCTGGTTTTTTCTCAGGCTCTGACCAGGGGTGGGGAGAAGATTGATCCTCGCCACCGCATATGGTCGTCCAGTTTCCAATCATTTTGCCCGGAATTAGTCTTGTTTTGTCACTTAGAATTAAAAAAATGTCAAGTGAGAATAATGGAAGTTCTTCGCTGATATATTACTATCAATTTTACTGATTCCCTTTTGCCTGGGCTCTCCGCTGGCGCTCGCTGACTCATTTGTCGATCCTCCCCGGCTTTACTGCCTCTTTCTGGTGGATGTCATGCTTGCGCAGGAGGTCTTGTCAGGTCACGCCTGGAGGAAAACTTACCCCGGATGCTTTATTTGCTTTGGTTCTGCATGTTTCATAACTCAACGCCCAGGTGAATAAGTGCTCAGACAAAAGCATAAATTCCCCAGTCGTTTAAGAGCATTCAAAGTCAAGTCCGTATTTATGTCCCCTCCTATCTGTCCTTCTGTGTTCGCCCCCGGGGTAAAAAGACTCCTTTTTCTGCCGCTCAGGAATGTCATAATACTGGTTTCCTTCGTTCAGGATATTGTCTGTCTCCCTGGGTTCAAACTGCCCTCGGTAAAACACTTCAGAGGCCACTGCACTCTGTTGTCTCTCGAAGAGAGCCTGATGTTGACTTTATCCCCAGAGGGATGTCCCCCCCCCCACCCCCCTCCTCCTCTTTTCACCGCTTTCATTCCTCTGTAACATCCACCACTAACCCCTCTTTACAACCCAGTTATTGAGAAAAGAAGAAGAAAGATGGAGTAAAAGGAAGGCAGAGAGATGACCAAGGCAAAGGTGGTGCTTGCAGATATTACGCTTGGCCGGAGTTTTAAAGCCCCTCGCATTTCCGAAATCCTTGACTGAACTTTTGATATCTGGCTCCAACCCTTCACCTTCTCCGTGCTCCCCTCTGCTCCCTGAGCCACAGATTGGAAGTTGCCACGGCAGCAAAACTGTCAGTGCTCGTCATAGAGTGGTGGCGGCCCACGGTGATGCAAAGCGACAGGGTTTTATTAGAAAATCACATCCAGATCGGACACCAAGACCCACAAGCCTTTGTGTGCTTTTCAGACGAATGAGTTAGAGGATGATTGGAAAGCAAATAAGGATGGAAGGAAAACAACAGTTAGAGAAACGAGATTGAAGAACGGCAAAGAAATTCTCTTGCACGCCTTAGCAAGAAATCAGTTGCTTTAAAACGGACGTTGACGGGGCGACACGACAGTAAGGTAGCTCTGTTTTATGTTCTTGTCTTTTTTGTTCCCCCAGCACATCAACAATGACCACATCCACGGAGAGAAGAAGGAGTTTGTGTGCCGATGGGAAGAATGCTCTCGAGAGCAGAAGCCCTTTAAGGCCCAGTACATGCTGGTGGTCCACATGCGCAGGCATACTGGAGAAAAACCACACAAGTGCACGGTAAGGAGGGTCAAATGTCCTGTTCACTCCAGTTATTTGGAGATGAAAATCTGTAATTGCATTATACTCCGTTGTAGTCGAGTTAATATGTGTTTTTTCTTCTTTGTTTATCCAGTTTGAAGGGTGCACAAAGGCCTACTCTCGTCTGGAAAACCTCAAAACTCACTTGCGTTCCCATACTGGCGAGAAACCGTACGTGTGCGAGCACGAGGGCTGCAACAAGGCTTTTTCCAACGCTTCAGACAGGGCGAAACATCAGAACCGCACACACTCAAATGAGGTACGAACACGCACGGCTCAACGCGATCACTCATCCTTGAATTCCCCGGTCTGCTGAGTTTGAAAATAAGCTCAAGGTTCTGCTCTCTCTCTCCTCTGTTAGAAACCCTATGTGTGCAAAATCCCAGGCTGCACCAAACGCTACACGGACCCCAGCTCCTTACGCAAGCACGTCAAGACGGTACATGGACCCGAGGCGCACGTCACCAAGAAGCAGCGGGGAGACTACCCACGCCCCCCGCCCCAGCCACGAGAGCCAGGGGGCAACGGCCAGGGCAGGTCGCCGGGGCAACTGCCCCTGGGGGGGTACACGGACCAAAGGGAGTACAACCATGCTACCTCAAAACAGGATGAATGTCTGCAGGTCAAGTCCATCAAAACAGAGAAGCCCATGGTGAGACTTAATTTTAGCTTCCTGATTCATTTTGTTGACATTTGATTTTTTGTTTGTGAGACTTTTTAACAGTCTTACTAGAATGAATTTGACATAATCTTCTAATGAATGCGTCTTTTCCTCTGTCCAATGCTTCGGCATTTCTCTCCGCGTCTTTCTAAGGACAGTGGGTAATCAGGTGAGATGGGTGTCACATCGCACTAGTCAAATATTTCAAAGTCCGTCTTTTTTTTTCTTCCTCATCAAATCATGATTTTTCTCATCCCGCATCAAGTGCTCGACGCTTTCACTCCAGACGGGGCAGATTTGCTCTCGTCGCTGGTCTCCCTTTCTTATCCCTCCCAGTCATAAAAAGATTATTTTGCTCATGTCATTGTACGGGCACTTTGATAAGTCACCAATGCCAAAACATTTTTTCTGGGCACTGCCCATGCCTTTGGGCACGACTGCAAGGACACTGTGACTATTCCTGATACTGCCCAGGGCTGCAGCCAAATCCTTTCACTGGTAAACGGGGTGAAGAGTCTTCCAACATTTCTGACGCTTGCTGCCAAAAAAAGTGATTTAATTATTCCTTAGTGCAACATAGTTCCTAAAACTCTGTAAACAATTTAATTAGGCATTAGCCCGTCTCATTTGAGACCTTTATCCTATTTGCCTTTTCTCTGAAAACAATCCAAAACATGATTTTGTCCTTTGAAGTGTTTTTTTCCCCCGATCAGGGTCATAGGAGGAGGCATTACTCATGCCTCAGTAATGTCCGACCCATTAAACACCTTCAGATATCCTGAAAGAATTCAGATTGCCCTCCATACTCACAACTCATATTTTACATGAGATCAGAAGGAAATCGAAGATAAAATGATGTGATTGTTTGTATTAATGGCGTCATCCTGGCTGAACAGATTCATGATTACTAAGGATTAAACACAAGCTGTGGATGACATTAGGTCTAATTCGCCACATGTTGTGGGCTACACATAGAGGGCGCTAAGGCACAAGCAGGGGCCTCAGTTATTAATAAATACGGGAAAAGCCCAAGATTAAAAAAAAAAACCTTTATTAAGCAAATTCATTACAGGAAAGTTCTTATACAAAAATATAATAAATGATTAAATGTATTTAAGAATAATGGTAAAGGAAGAAAGAAGTATCATTACAGGGAGTCAGTAATATTCTCTGGGCTCAAAAAGGATATAAAACTTGAACAGTTAGCAGATCATAAGATTCCATGACTTCATTTATATTTTCCAGTGGTTTGTCAGTGTAATACTTTTTATTGTTTGATGTACATTCTGTCATTTTTCTGTGGCGTCCAACACTGTGTAAATTTGCTTGCGTTCCTGGAAGTTAACTTAACCATCCACCTTTTTATCCAACTTTTTATTCAGACGTCTCAGCCAAGCCCTGGCGGTCAGTCTACATGCAGCAGTGACCACTCCCCCCTCAGCGCCTATCCCTGCAGTGGAGTCCAGCTTGCTGTGAGCGCCGGACGCTCGCCAGGGGAGGGGCTGGAGGAGGACCAGGAGAGGGAGGAGCACGAGGAGGAGGAGGTGGAGGAGGAGTGCGAGGGCGGGCCGGCCCCCATCATGGACTCCACCGTCTCCACGGCCACCGCCGCCATGCTGACCCTGCAGGCGAGGCGCAGCATCGGCCGGCCCATGCGCTGGATGGAACACCTGAAGATGGAGAGGCTGAAGCAAGTCAACGGAGCCCTGCCCAGGCTGGGGCCCCTGTCCCCGACACCACCCCCCAAAGGTTCTGCGGTGCCCAACATCCAGGGGAAGGGTAAGGCTATCCGTTTCAAAACTTGTATTTCATCTCAAATCCAGTCGGATGTTGACAGAATCTTTAACTCATTGACTGCCAGCCATTTTCAGAACAGAGAGTCCCATACTGACTGAGTTTTTTGAGCATTTTGACTGATTTGTCAAGAGCCACAGAATAGTTTGTGCTATGACTATGTAAACACCGAACACACCGAAAGAAAGAGTAGACTCTCTTCTTTCATCAGGAAAAAAAAAAGTGTTTCTTCCTTATTCCGTTCTTCCTCGACTTGCGTCTCAACGGCGACATGTTCTCTCATAGAGAACCGTTACCTTTTTCTTATTTGCCTACAGTCTATGCTCATCTCCCATCAAAAGTGGCACTGCCCCCTAGAGGCTCAATTTGTTACTACACACTCTGTCTAGAAGCCGATATTTACGGACAAGCTTTAGCAGATCGTCCCCCAAGCCACTCGCGTAGAAAAACATAAAAGACGTCTATAGACGTCTTTGGCAGCCAATGAGTTAAATATTTTCTAATAAGTCCAGAGGCCTTTCATTTGTCGGTAGTTTGTACTAATACAAAGCACCCATAGACAGGATTTACAGAACTGAATCCCTAATTTAGGATTCGGGCATAACCAAAAGCTTAAAATTCGCTGTTCCGCCGCAAAATGCTATCGCGGCCATATCAAGCTGTACATCATATCAGAGTGCAGCATGTAATGTGAGGTTTCATGGCCAAATGCAGCTAGCTATGGTGCCGTCTGCGTTTACAGATTCTCTCCACACTTAGACTTAACTTATTTGCTTTCTTTGCTCTCATTTTTTTTCTCCTCGTCCCCTCCCAACCGTCCTCTAACTTTCTCTACGTGTCTATCTTTAGGGTCCTGCCTGGGCAGGCAGTGGGGGGTCTCGGCCCCTCACGCCGAGCTGGTCAGCACGGAGCTGACCGTGCTGGGCCTGCTGCGGGAGCGCCGCGACAGCGGCGGCAGCGCGGCCAGCTCGGCCTACCTGAGCAGCAGCCGGCGCTCCTCGGGCATCTCGCCGTGCTTCTCCAGCCGGCGCTCCAGCCAGGGCTCCCAGAGCGAGGGCCCGGGGGGGTGGGGCGGGGGGGCCGCCGGCCACCGCCGCCTGCACAACCTCAGCTCCACCGACTCCTACGACCCCATCTCCACCGACGCCTCCCGCCGCTCCAGCGAGGCCAGCCACCACGGCGGCGGCGGCGGCGGCGGGGGGGGGGTGTTCTCCGCCGGGGGCTGCGGAGGCGTAGGGGGAGTGGGCATAGGAGGAGGGGGGGGGTCACGAGGCATGCTGAATTTAACCCCAGCGCAGCACTATCACCTGAAAGCCAAGTACGCGGCGGCCACCGGCGGGCCCCCCCCCACCCCTCTGCCCAACATGGAGCGCATGAGCCTGAAGACCCGCATGGCCATGATGGACGACGGCGGGAGCAGCCGCTGTCTGCCGCCCCTGGTGAGGCCCCCCCGCTTCGAAGAGGGCGGCGGCGGCGGGTACGGCGGCGGGTACGCGGGACACGCGGGGAACAGGAGGAGGATCCTGTACCCCGGCGAGGGCCCGCCCAACGGGATCCGCAGGGCCAGCGACCCCGTGCGGACGCAGGCGCCCGAAACCTTCAGCCTGCCCCCCCCGCAGCGCTTCAACAGCCTCAGCAACCTGCACCCCCTGCCCCCGCTGACTCAGCACGCCCCCGCCGAGCCCCGCAGCTTCTGCCTGCAGAACTACGCCCGCTCCGAGGGCAGCCTGCAGCCCCCGGCCCACGCCGCCAGCATCGCCGAGCACGCCGCCCTGGAGGCGCTGGCCATGGAGGACGACGGCGGCGGCGAGGGCGAGGCCGGCCTGCTGCTGGGGGACGAGGACATCCTGCCGGACGACCTGGTGCAGTACCTCCACTCCCAGATGGAGAACGCCGCCTCCCTCCCCCACGAGGAGTCCCGCCATCAGAGGGACGCCGGCTACCAGCCCGCGGACGCCTTCCCCAACTCGCCGTTGAACGCGGCGTTCCCCGCCCCTTTCGGTTTCCAGCAGCAGGCGGCCGAGAGGAAGAGCCCCAGCCAGCTGCCCGTCCAGTGGAACGAGGTCAGCTCCGGGAGCGCCGAGCGGTCACCACAGAGAGGACGCCACCCGCATTTCTACTGCGAGCGCTGGCCCGACGCCGAGCCCTTCGGCCGCTTCGGGAACATGGTGGTCCAGCAGCAGCCGCCGGCCGACTTCCAGAGCCAGAGCCCCTGCTGCGTCCACCCGGCGGTCAAGCTGGAGACGGCGCCCAGCTCCTGCATGGAGATGCGGGACGCCAACGCCTTCGGAAGACCGGGCTTCACGCAGATCCCCGAGGGTCCTCTCCTCCCCGGCCCGGTCACTAACCGGGCCCCTCTCCTGTCCCAGGAAAATGCCCCTTATCACAACCGGCCGGTTCACGCCCCCCACCCGCCTGCCAACGGCTACCGGAACTCCCCCAGAACGCACCAGTACCTCAGCGCCGACGGCCCCCGCCCGCCCCAGCCCCAGAGGGGCGGGGACCCGCGCTCGCTGGCCCTCCAGGTGTCCGGCCTGAAGCTGGAGAGCTCTGACCACGGCTACCTGGA